>CM037589.1:84785097-85122597 GCA_021018995.1 Chloranthus sessilifolius | reverse complement strand
CCCGTTAGTTTCGCGGAGAGGGCGATCCTAGAGATAGAACTCTAGCATTTTCCAGATTAGGGTGTCCGTTCATAGGTCCAATGTGAAATCACTAGATCTTTCTAGGACTTATTGAATCGGATCGATCCAATGGTTTAGATGAGAACTAGGGTTTTGGAATTTCAGAATGCTCAATCAGAAATTGGATGGAATAGGTTTAAGGGATCGGAAAGATAAGAGAAAATAGAGAAATAGAGAGATCAAATAGAAAATGTTAGAAAATTATAGGCATCACACCCTTGGCCTCACACTAAACTCTCCCAAAAAAGAAGAATCACTCTCCTTGAAAGCTCATCTCAAGCTTAAAGCAAATAGCTCTTTTCATTAATAATCAATCAATAATTAAATGTGTTTACAAAGGCCTTTATATAGGCAACCAAACCTTAATTAGAAATAAAAAAATCCTAAAATAATAAAATACTAAAAATGACGAGTTTTGCCAAGAAAAACTAAATTTCGTCGTTGGGCAGACGTGTTTCACGCCCGTCCATCCTGTAGGTCACGCACGTTCGTCGGGTCTAGAGTGTTGCGTTTTCACGGACATCCATGTTAAATCCACGGACGTCCGTCGCCTTCACAAAACAGAAGGCTTCCCTTTTACGGATGTTCGTCCTATAGGTCACGGATGTCCATCGTGTATCGACAACTTGCACTCCGGTTCTAATTCCCTCCTCGTTTCCTCTGATGTCGGTACACGCGATGTGGTCCAAAGCCTATATCCATGATGTCGGTGTCCCCCTCCCCCCCCCCTCCCCCAAGATATGGCTATTTACTCTACACCCCTTTTATATTCCCTGTACATATACGCCCCCCCTCGGGTCGTAACATGCCGTTACCTAGCTTTGGTTAATTAAAAAGCCCACAATTAACTTATAGTGAAAAACCAAAAATGCCCCTTACTTTAGGTTTGACTAAGAATGAAAACCCTATCGTTGTCTCTCGTTCTCACTTCTCAAAACGAAAACTCCGGCGGCTGCTGAGGCGGGGGCGAAGGGTGTTTTGCACTTCCAAGTCGGCAATCCGTTCTCTTCGAAGCGCCGAAGTGCACCATCAAGAGGGCATCCAGTTTCGGTTCAGATTCATAGCATCTCCCAAGGGTTTTCCAGCAAAAATCGAAGATCCCAAGCTGTTCTTCATGTACATTTGATTTGTTCCATTTTCAGTTTTATTCTTGGGTTTTCAAGGTTATTTTCTACTTTTAAACCCTATTTTTATTGATTTTCGAATGGCTATTTCTGTATTTGTGTCTCGGGGGATTTTTGTATCTAGAATGGTTGTCTGCGTGATTTTCGAATGGTTGTCTGTATTTGTGTTTTAGGGGTTTTTTGTATCTAGAATGGCTATGTCTGTCTGATTATGTTTGTGAATTTTTTTGATTGTTAGACCGAATCTTAGGGTTATACATGCATGGAATGGGGGCTTATGGAAATAAATGGTATAGATCAGACGACACACTAATCACTACCGCTGTCTGGCACCAGACTTTGTTGGTCAATTTTTTGAACTTTGTTGGTCAATTTTTAAGCAAATGTATAGATCATATGGCACACATTGATCACTATTAAGTGTGTATGACACACACTTATGGTCATTTCCAGCAGGAAATCAGATGGTTCACACTCTTCACCACTAAGTGTTTAGCACACACTTAGGGTCATTTCCAGCAGTAAATCAGATAGCTCATACTCTTCACCACTAAGTGTTTATGACACACACAGTTACTGTTGTCAAGTTGAAATTTGTTTGTTGCAACTGTATGCTCAATATGCTTTGTGAATGGGGATTTTAATGGTTGTTGAGCTAACTTTAACGAGCTTCATATGCATTAGTTCTTTGTGTGTTTTTATAGTACCGACTTTCTAATTGTCATATGTTCTATTTTATGATTATGTTAGGAGATATGTCAGCTGACTTTGAATGTGATGACTATGAGGAAGAAGAGTATGAGTCAAATGAGTCATCTGATGATAATGAAGAGTTTACAGGTAGTCTTCTGAAAAAGAAATTTAATCAGGATGATGATCTGTCAGACTATGAGGGTCCTAAAAGAGTATGAGTCATTCTCTAGTGAAAGTGAGGATGGGGATGAGATAGATGAGATAGATGATGAAGAGAAAATTTTTGGACTGCAGAAAGATAATGCAAGAGATGAGAAACTGAAACCGATCTTACATATTGGCATGATGTATGATTCGGTAAATAACGTGATGTGTTGCTCCACTTTGTTGTGACGCACGGTTTCCAGTTAGAATATATCAAGAATGAAATGTTTAGAAGCAGACTATCCCTGGAGGATCCACGCATTGGTATACGAAGATAAAATGATGTTCCGAATCAAAACATGCTAAGAAGAACATACATAAAAAAGGTATCACATTGGTAATCATATGGCAAGCACAAAATCATTGAAGAACAAATTCGTGATGACCGTGAGATCAAAATAAAGAAGCTAGCGAGGCGCTTGTTTAGGGAATATGGGGGGGGGGGGATGATACCTTATCATCGCACATTGCGTGGAAAGAAGTTGGCCCTGCATAGAGTATATGGGTCATTCGAAGAGTCATATAAATTGCTCCGTCATTCTGCAATACAATACTTCAAAGCAACCCGGGAAGTATGCAAAGCATAAATTAAGAGGAAGATGGGGCTTTTCAGAGAGTGTTCATATGTCTCAATGCTAGTCATATTAGCTTTTTAAGTGCATGTCGACCCTTTATGAGGTTTGACAAATGTCACTTAAAGGGAAAATATAAATGTTGTTTTCTTGTGGCGACGTGTTTGGGCAAAAATCGGGGCATATTTCCTCTAGCTTATGTCATGGTGGAGTAGAAAACGAGATAAGTTGGAGATGATTCTCCGAGCAGTTACAATTGGCCATTGGCTTCCTGAACAACCTCGTATTTATGTCTGATAGGCAAAAGGGCCTAACTAATGTTGTAGAGAAAAATACCTGAGTGCGAAATATACGTAACACTTGTTATGTAAATTTAACATTAGTCTTATAGTTTTGAGTAATTGAGTCATATTTCTTAAGTGCATCTCTCACTCGTTTCAAGTTTTGCATAAGGCATTTGTACAAGAACTTCAAGGGATTATTCAAAGGAAAGGTGTATGAGAAATTATTTTTGAGTGTTGCGAGGGCGTATGTTAGGCATGAATTTAAAGCGAACTTGGACGTCATTGAGAAAAAATCAGAGGAGGCAAACAAATGGGTTGGAGAGATTAAAGGGTACTGGATGGAGTCGAGCACTGACATCATTCAACAATGTAGTCTCTGAATCTAGGATCATGCCACTCACCGACATTGTTGATAGCATCCGTTCATTAATTATGGCTAGGATGCAGGCACGACATGTGGAGGCGTCGAAGTGGACGGGTATTGTTGTGCCATCAATTGAGAAGATGTTAGGGAAGTTACAAGAGAAGGCCAAAGATTGCTGGATTCAACATACAACCGAATATGAGTACGAGGTCACTCATAAGACGATGTTTGGCAATTTCAGATATACTGTACGATTAGAACGGAAGACATGTACATGTCGAGTATGGAAATTTTCTGGTGTACCTTGTGTACACGCGATTGCATGCATTGTACACGAAAGGCATAATCCCGAGGTCTGCTGCTCCCATTACTATAAGGTTGATGTATACAAGCTTCTGTACAATGAGATTTGTCACTCTTTACCGGATAAAAACTTTTGGTCGCATTCGGAAATCATTTGTAACCCTCCATATGCATGTCGACCCCTGGGAGACCAAAGAAACATAAAATTAGGGGGGACAACGAAGTGTCATCTTCTCAAATGAGAGTTCAATCTACGAAAAGGTGCTCCCTTTGCAACATGAGTGGGCATAATCCGAGAAAATGCAAAGAACCTCCAACCAGACATGGTAGGCAAGATGAAGAAGGGACCTCAACCAGCTCTGGACATGGACAAGGCCGTAGACATGAACCCACAATGGTTGACTCTGAGCATGGACCTGTTATGGGTGGCTCTGGACATGGACCTGTTATGCGTGGCTCTGGATGTGGACCTATTATGGGTGACTCTGGACGTGGATGTGGACCTGTTATGGGTGGCTCTGGAGGTGGACTTTGTTATGGGTGACTCTGGACTTGGATGTGGACCCATAATGGGTGGCCATGGCCATAGACAAGGACCCACAATGGGTGGCTTTGGACATGGACATGGTGTTGAAAGTAGACCATCTCTTTCTTTTTTTAGCGTTTCAGTTAGAACAATGGGTTACTTTGAGCAATGACTCTAGAAGAAGAATGAGTTAATTTCTAACCTTTTGGTAACATGCTTTAATGGGTACTATTATAGGTTAGTTTGAACAATGGGTAAGTAAATATGGGTACCACTTTTGTTATTAGTATTGTTATGGGTACCACTATTTTGTTGTTATCGATACCAATCTTTTGATGCTGGTTATATATCGATACCACTGTTATGGTTATTTTTTTTAGGCCCATTGCTTATATATGCTTACTATTATGTGTATTTTTTCAGGCATATAATTAGTATACATGTTCACTGTTATAGGTATTTATGGGTATTTTTTCAGGCATATAGTCGGTATATATGTTCACTGTTATGGGATTTTTTTTTTCAGGAATATAGTTGGTATATATGTTCATTGTTATGGGTTTAGATTTAATGCCTTTTTCTTAGATGGGTACCACTGTTGTAGTTATAGATTTTAAGCATATAGTTGGTATATATGCTTCACTGTTATGGGTTTTTTTTTCCAAGCCTATTATTATTGTATTTATATGAGTATCACTGTTATGGGTTATATATGGGTTAGCTTATTTTTAAAATCTTTGTTTAGGTATTAGACATGCACAGGGACGTGTTTCGGATGTCGGGTCCGGAGACATTGGGTCAATGATTGCCCCCAAAAGAAGATGCTTGATGGAAAGGAAACACCCCTCTGCTATTGTCAAAAGCCATCAACGTGTCGCGTTTTCCACTCCAAGAAGAATCCGGGGTGTAAATATTTCAAATGATATCACTGTGGATGCTTCAAATGGGAGGATGGCAGCTTTGGAAGCTCGAACCCGAAGGCCGTCAAGGATGAAAATGATCATGACGCGGGACAACGACCCTAAAATGCGGAATATTATTTTGATGCAGATTTGCAGAAATTAATATAATTAAATCAAGTTTAATCGCAAAATTATCTTCGATACCTTTAGGGTTTTGCAGAATTTTGATGGGTAGATCACACAAGATCCAGGTAGGGTCCAGTCCGATGCACAAGTACTTTTCGAGTTGAGGCAAAATCAGCCTAGAGATAGGACTAGCTTTTTCCAGGCGTAGGCGCTTGTCTTCAGTCCGATGTAGATTCACGGATTCCAAGTTGGGTTGTGAAAGGGATTTGCGGTTTGCAATAGGCTTATGGTTTTCGACTCGGTTTATGGTTTGGAATAGGTGTTGGCTTTGTGTGGTTTAGGGTTTCAAATGGGTTTTGGGGATCACAAGGTAGAAATTAGGCTATGGTTTAGAAAGCAAACACAGATCGAAAGTAGCAAACAGAATAGAGAAGATAACAATGGCTTTTGGGAATCACTCCCTTGGCCTCACACCAAACCCATCTCAGGCGAAGATTACTCAAGCATAAAAGCATTCAAATAATCAATCAACTAATTAAAACTCTTTACAAGCCTCTATATATAGGCTACCAATAATTAAGTTCGAAATAAAGAGTTCTAATACTAATAAAACATAAAAAGGGAAGTTTCGCATAAAATCTCGTCTAAAACCGTCACCGTAGCTCGCTCGAGCAAGGATTATCATCGCTCGAGTGAGTTTAAGTGATCGCTCGAGCGAGGGCTCGCTGCGGCATTGTTCTCCTCGCGGTTTGTATCCGTTTCTCCTCTGAGGCTACGGTACTCGGGCTTCCTCTACGCTTCTTCCGACGCCGAAAATCTGTTGTGGCCCCAAATCCAAGGCTCCCGAACTTGGCGTTCCCCGTCAGATCAGGCAAGGAAAGACATCAAAGTTAAGGTGACTGTGGAGATTGAAGAGCTCTCAAAAAAATTTGAAGTGATAAGCTTAATAAGTAACACATGAAAAGTAAATGTCATATTTCAGCGCGTCGCCTTAACCGATTTTCGCTTCTCCTTAAGCGATGTTTTATGTTTGTAATGAACTTCATTAGGTTTTTAATGTACTTTGGCCTAGTGTACTGGCATTAGAGATAACCGTCAATTTTGGGCATATGAAACCCAATATATTTCACTCTTTTGATGAATCTGGAGACCACAATCTGCCCCATTTGTATTTCAGATTGATAATATTTGCAGTTCAAATGTTTGGCCTATTTAAGCATTTGATCAACCACCCCTAATATCGGCAATATATGATCTAGTGTTCGCAGCTCAGATCTGATTTGCAAAAATGGGGACGCCTGATTTCCAGTATTGAAAGGTTGGCCACCCTTAAACCACTTGTGGCACTAGCTAGTATCATAGTGGTGTAGCGGTAATATGTTGTAAGTGCAGGGGCGGTGAATATAACATGTAATGGTGCCAATTCGTAACCATATGTAGATGGTGGCAATTTCGTAATTTCATTTCGTAAGGGCAAATGTGGCATTTGGGCTGTTCTTTGACGGCTAGTTAACTATTCAAAGTAGCATTCGTTAAGGCGGGTGTTTTATAGACACCAAAATGCCCAACAAATAGCCATATCTGGGGGGGTATTTGCAAAAAACCCTTGTTAATGAGTTGAATCTTGACCTAGAATCAAAATCTGATTATAAAATGGGTTAGGAAACTTCTCCCTTACCCAATTAATTTGCACTCCTACGACGAATCTTTAGCAACATCGGACATTTTTATTCGAGATGACAAGACATTTTTATTGCTAGAAAAATAAAAACATACCATGTGCATTTCTTACGTACTCATTCCTCAAAACAAAACTAAATGCAGAGAAAGCTGAGTATCTTCTTACTTTTTCTCTCCTTGAAGTGACTGGATGTGTTGGTTCAGGGTCCAGCGGAGTTAGCAACGGACCTTGCTCAGGTGCATTATTGTTTGAAGTAGTTTTGCGAGGAACCTGTCCCTCCTCAATGTTATCAAAGGAATCCCCTGGAGATGCAAGCATCTGAAATACATATGTATACAAAATAATAGCACCAACCTGCATACATCAATTTTCCTTGAAGGTTAGTTTTTCTAATGAAGATAGGAAAAGCTATAAAAAGACACGGAGACATGGATTTTAAGACAGAAGCAACATGAGCAACTTCGATAGAACTAAATATCATCTAAGCGTGAGCATGAATCCATGACTTGAGATCTTGTCAAGACAGAGGCACAAATCAGATTTACTACATAGATCAACTGAATTCCAACAACTTCAATCAACAGATGCTGAAAGGTAAAAGAAATAACTTGCGCATTATATTTAAAATATAGAGAGATGTATATGCACATATATTGTTCGATGTTTGTTTGTACTTATAAAAGGCTGTCATGGTTTCCTCTTCTTTACAAGGCTCTTACATTGTCAGCATTTTCTCCATATAAAAATTATTTGACGTAACTAGCATCAGAATTGTACTATGTAAAAACATATAACAACCTTCACTCGATGGAACACTATGGTAATGTTTGTCCCAACAAGATACATAAAACTGTCAAAGTCTTGCTGACAGCAGACCATACATGGAGTTGAATAGATTTATATAGTGTTGGGAAAATTGTTGTACACAGCAAATTTGCATAGCAAATAAATTCATTCACAAATTAGCTTGCAACAAATATCCCCTAGCTGGGAGAGGGTTTTATTAATAATGGTGGACTTTGACACTTCCGGGTATCGCCTTCGATGCCCCGTTAATTTACATCATATACATGAATACCTCTGATTAAAAGCTACAAAAATTGAAAGTAAATAAATCATCTCTGAAAATGAAACACAACTCTAGACTCTAAGTCTCTCGTTAGCATCATTTTCGTCGCCTTCATCATCGGAATTTTGGAACCTTCAGGATCTCTGGAAGCTCACGAATCGAATGCTTAGCATACTCCATGCATTTACGAACTGTTTTAATGTGGAGCACAGGCAGGTAGATGTATGAGCCTTCATACAGGAAGCAGTTTCTATTGAGGGATAACCACGAAAGAGTATAGACATATTTTCAGGCCACACGATCTTTTGGATCAACCTTAGGATCTCAGCGTGATGCCGAGTTTCGAATGTGAGGTTGAAAAGAGAAGTCATGATCTTCTTTCAAACGGCTGATCATCGAGACCACAACATTTTTATCATTAGGAAGTTTTAACCTTAGTCAACACGATTTTTTACTTTCATGATGAACTTTGATCAGGTTCTTAGTATATCATGATTCGGACCAAGGTCTGAACATTATACAAAATTTGATTCAGGATAACTGGTCGCTAATCATGTATTTTAAACCTTGCTCCCATAGGTGGTGATCGTACCGTTGGATCGAGTCTAATCTCTCTTTTGAACGAATTTTCAATCTTGAGGTTAAGGTTCAAACCCTTAATTTAAGGGATCAATGACCCGAACCACGAGAGAAACTCTAATATCAAGGATTTGATCCCAATCTTATAGACCAAACGTCTTTTTCGTTGGAAGATATTACTCATTTCTTGCTCGTAATAGCACGAAATGATAGTCTTTTAGCATTGATCATGATCGAGATCACACAAAGCGATGATATATCGATGATGATCACAATCATGCAAAGCGATGATCAACTAGAGATGATCGCGATCAAAATAGTTCAAAGTGATGATGTATTGGTGGTGATTGCAACCGCAATCGATCAAAGTGATGATCTATAGGTTATGAACGCGATCATGTGATTCGATGACCAATCAGAGACGATCATGATTGATCAAAATGATGATCGAATTGTTATGGTCATGATTACATGATGCAACGATCACGTGTATTGATGATGGTCATAATCGCGTGAAACGATAATCACGATCATGTGGATGATGATTTTGGGTGTTAATATTTGGATCCGCCCTTCTAATTGGTAGTCACAACCCTGAACATACAAGGGGTCAACTCTAAGTTGATAATTGCAACCCTCACATATAAGGGATTTAGGTATGGGTGTCATAACCCACATAGCCTAAAGGCAACCTAGATCTGTGAGGGTCTTAGGCATGGGCTAAGAATAAGCCCACATAACCTAAGTGTGACCCGAGTATGTGAGGGTCTTAGGCATGGGCTAAGAGTAGGCCCATATAACCTAAGTGTAAGGACCCGATTTGAAACCAGTTCAGATATTTAATTAATGTATTTAGGATTTTGCATATTGTATTTCGATTTCAGGCATGACCGAAACCGAAAATTTCGACCGAAAACCGATAACTTGGCCGATATTTCGGCCGATAATTTGAGTCCCATACAAAATCTGACCGAAATTTCGGTCATTTCAGCCGAAATTTTGATCCTTGAATAGATGGGTGTTTGGGACATTTAAGTAGTTGAAAGGGGGAAATATAGTAATTTAATTAATAAAAGGGTTTTGGAGGCATATAGGTGGTTGTGATGGGTATAAGAGTAATTTAATAAATCAAAGGGTACATTAGGCAATTGTATGAATAATAAAGTTATACTAGCAACTCAATATATAAGAGGGTTAATGGGCATTGGTGAGATTATAAAGGATATATTGGTAATCTAATTAATTAGAGAGGTCTTAAGAGTTGAGAAGAGTCGAGAGTTGGTGAGGGGTTTCTAGAAGGGGCGAGAGAAGTCGGGTCTTGTGTAGATGGGTCTGCGTGGGTTGCAAGACCAAGTAAAAAGAAAAACAAAATAAAAGAAAGAAAAGAAGGAATAGAGAAAGAGACCAAGAGAGAGACATGAAAACGTGAGAGAGATCTAGATAGAGATTTAGAGAGAGAGAAAGTGATCTAGAGAGAGTTAAAGAAGAAGAGGAAGTTGAAAAAGAAAGTGAAGTATAAGAAAGGAGTTTTATTAGGGATTGAAACCCTAACCTGAAAATTTTGAGGCAAGTATCTTCTTCTATTAATTAATTTTTTATTAAATTCTAAATCTGCCCTTACTTTGGGACTTTTGCTTTGCTCTAAAATTGAAATTTCATGAACCTGATTTCTAATTGCTTTTCCTTTATGTGGAACTCTCACAAATGTTGTGAAAATGAAGGTTTTTCTTTTAAATGACATTTGGGGCTGTTTGATTTTCCTGAAATGAGTATGAGCTGGAATCTGAAGTCTTTTCCTGAAATCAGTTACCTGAAAATTTGGCATTAGATTAAGTGTTAAAACAAGAAGCCTGATATAAAATTGTTTTAGAGATGGTATAATTAAACTGAAAATCTGCATGAAAATCAGTAAATTGTATATCTATTGGGATTTTCTTGTTTACATGCTGATTTTTTTTAAACTCAAAAATCTGAAGTTCTACATCAAATCTGAAATCTGCATGTTTGATTTAAAATTCATCTATGAAAAATTAGCCTTTTATCAGCTTGTATGAACTAAAATCTGAATGTAACATGTTTGGCTCCGAATTTGAAAGTCATCATTATTTCCTGATATTTTTATATTTATGCATCTGATTTGAATACCCTATACCCGAGAAGCATGGAAGTAATGCTATGAGCTTTTATAAAACAAAACTAACACTCTGGCCAGTGGTGATTTTGTTATCTGATCTAAATATGTTATATGTTCTCTATTCTCAACTAAATAAGTAGTTGAGAAAAAGCACTCAGTAGTCATGTTGTTAAGCTATAAAGTAACCTCACAGGTATATATCTGTTCAGGTATTAAATAATGGATCAATACCCTTATGTTAATTTACCTGTGTACGGGATTTTTTTTCAACCACTTACAGTAATGATTACAAATGAATTATTTGATTAGTTTGAAAAGTAAAAAAGAAACGTTAGAATAGCATTTTGATAATTTGAAACTATCAGTCTATTAGTGGTTTAGCCATTATTTGTTGTACTTGGATACTTGCGGAGCATGTGGATTAGCTCTTACGGTGGTTTTAACCGCCTTGCAGGTTAAAGGAAGAGTTATAGGTAGCGTTCTTTGCTAGTGTTGATTAGTGAAAGATTTTATGTCTAGTAAGGTTCTTTTTGTATAAAGTATGTTAATAGAGAGTGACTCGGTTGTAGTAATAGTCGTCTAACTTCCGTTGTACAAAGGAGTTGTGTACAGAAGTTTGGTGAGTTGTACTGACCAATTCTATATAATGAAAGGAAAATTTCTTTTGTTCTTCTAAAAATGTGATTTTTCTTCATGTCTGTATTATGTCCCTTGTTAGAGTAAATTTTTATTACAGGTTTCTTCTGACTTGATTGAGTCGCAATTCGAAATCTAGGTGCGTGGACTTTGGGTCGTGACACTAAATATGTGACCCGAATTGGAAGGACTTAGACATGGCCAAGAGTAAGCCCACAAAATCTAAGTGTTGGGCCGAAGATACCTTGAGAGGGTATCTTGCAGTCTTCGTAGAGGTAGAGCTTCGAGATAGAATTTTTGGATCCGTAAAAGTGAGGGTCTTGCTATTTATATAGTTATCGTGGTGGTTACTGTAAGTTACCATCCGACAGTCTATGTATCTCTCAATGAGATTTAAGGTGAAAATAGGTTGCGTAGGTCTCAAGTGTCATGCGGATCAATAAGGTACAACAGTACCTCTGCGTAGGTGGTGAAAAAATATCACCTAGCCCTCAAACCAATGAGATTTGAGGGACGTGGGTAAGACTTACGCAGCCATCTCTCATCGCTTTTATTATTATTATTATTACTATTATTATGATAATTGGACATACGCAAGGGTTCTGCATGGGTCATGTAGAAAGGAGGAGAAAAAGGAGAGAAAAGGAGGTGACCCACGCGGGGGCTGCATAAGTGATGACCCACACAGGGGCTGCTGCATAAGTGATGACCCACTCAGGGGCTGCTGCATAAGGGACGACCCACGCAGGGGCTGCATAAGTGATGACCCACGCGAGGCTGCATATGTGATGACCCACACGGCTGCATAAGTGATGACTCACACGGGAGCTGCATAAGCAATGACCCACACAGGGGCTGCCTATGTGATGACACACGCAGGGGCTGCAGAAGTGATGACACATGTGGGGTCTGCCTATGATGGCCCGCACGGGGTCTGCCCATATGATGACCTACATGGGGGCTGTGTAGGTGATGACCTACGCAGTCCCCATCTCCTCTTTTTTTTCATGAATGAGGAACCCACACAGGGGAGACCATGTGTGGGTCATCTCTCTTTGACACAATTTTTGTGTCTACAATTGCACTGAAAATTGAGTCGATATATTTGATTCACGAGACATTAGAATGATT
Organism: Chloranthus sessilifolius; assembly: GCA_021018995.1. NCBI lineage: Eukaryota > Viridiplantae > Streptophyta > Magnoliopsida > Chloranthales > Chloranthaceae > Chloranthus > Chloranthus sessilifolius. The sequence continues at coordinate 85,110,209 of CM037589.1, read as the reverse complement.
GCAAGTCACATTTCATGTTAATGTGACTTTTATTATTGTTATTATTATTATTATTATTATTATTATTATTATTATTATTTTGATAATTGGACATACGCAGGGGGTTTGCATGGGTCACGTAGAAAGGAGGAGAAAAAGAGATGACCCACGCGGGGGCTGCTTATGTGATGACCCACGCGGGGGCTGCATAAGTGAGGACCCATGGGAGGATGCATAAGTGATGAGCCACTCAAGGGATGCTGCATAAGGGGCGACCCACGCGAAGGCTGCAGAAGTGATGACCCACGCAAGGGCTGCATAAGTGATGACCCACGTGGGGCTGCATATGTGATGACCCACATGGGGGCTGCATAAGCGATGACCCACACGGGGCTGCCTATGTGATGACACACGCGGAAGTGATGACCCAAGCGGGGTCTACCTATGTGATGACCCACGCGGGGTCTGCCCATGTGATGACCCATGTGGGGTCTGCCCATGTGATGACCCACGCGGGGTCTGCCCATGTGATGACTTACGTGGTCCCTATCTCCTCTTTTTTTTCATGAAGGAGGGACCCACACAAGGGTGGCCATGTGTGGGTCATCTCTCTGACACAATTTTTGTGTCTACAATTGCACTGAAAATTGAGTCGATATATTTGATTCATGAGACATTAGAATGATTGCAAGTCACATTTCATGTTAATGCTCAATCAGTATGTTATGGTTAACTACGGATTGGATTCAATGAATGCCGACTTTCCTTACAAAAATGAAAATTCATATATATATATATATACTTCTTGTTCCGTATACTTCAGAGGAAGGTGGCCCCACGACTCGCTCATGACCAGTATAGAGATGAGTAACAAAGGCTGTCAGCAAGTGAGGTCTTTGATACCTCTACACTCTACATTTACTGGTAACAAGTGAAGTCAAGTTCATTATTATGAAGTAAAGGTAAGCTAACAAGTTCAGTCTTATGATGTTAAAGTATAGAACTTATAAACTCAAATGCCAACCTTGTTAGTATATAACAGCCACCTTTCTAAGCTTGACCTAGATGCTAGGTGCCCCACCCCCCCCACCCCTCAATCCCCTCAGGGGGACACCTAACAACCACAATCAGACTGTTTCAATCGGGCTCCTTTTGGGAGTTCATCCCTCTCCTTTCCTTGATTCGTTAGTGGCCAACATTGGTTAGTCTCAAATGGATTGTGAATCAACTGGAGTACTTCATGAGTTCAGGAAGGAAAAAAGAATGAGCGATGCCTAGATTAAATTAATTAATTCATCATGATAGAGAAGAAAAACGGCGCACAGACTGTACTCAAGCCTCCGATCAATGTTCCCAAAAGCAAGGAGTACGCCCGTGTGTTCCAATGAGAACACCGAAAAAACCTAATTCAGCTCCACATAAGATAGCCAAAGTATGGTTGAGCAATCGACATGACATATGTATATTGACACATACAATATAGTATCACTCAAACACGTTATCTCAGTAAGGAGTTTGCAACACCCATTAGCTTCCGTTAATGTGTCTAAATAAGGGACGGTAAGGAAAAAATCATAAAACAATAAGTTGAGACTATCCAAGCCAACAATTAAAATTCAGACTTAATTCAGTCATCTGTAACAACGAGTCGGAGTAGTATTCAGCCTAGCCGAGATAAAACACCATTGAGTCCTATTAAAACCTGGTGTTTGGCAAAGGCCGACTCCATCAAGTTCCAAACTGATAGAGTATTTAACCATTGCTGAAACCTACGAATTCCAGACTCAGAAACTTAATGGAAATCACATAAAAATTAGAAGTAAACAAATAGAGGACAAGAATGCAACTTTTAACAGAGATAGGTAAAATTTAGAAAATAATCTGAACTCTCCATATAAAGATGAATCTTTCTTGGAACATTAAAGACAAAGTAAGAATAAAGTAATAAATATGGATGTGAGGTGTCAGAACCCTGGAAAACCAACATTTAGACATCTGCAATTGCAGAGTAACATTGAGCAGTATATATTGATATAAAATTATAAATAATAACCAATACTAAAACATAAGAGAAAAACCAGATCATGGTGTTATCCGAGTTGTCGTGTTGACAAGTTCTGACGAAATATCAACATTCCAGATAAATAGAAGCACTCTATATAAACTGTACTTGAAAATTAAAATCTCCTTAACTCTAACTTAAACAAAAGTCGTTATTTTGAAGCAGAGAGAACTAAACCATTAGATGAAGATAAACATGAACCAGAAACTGCACGCCTGCAACTGAATAAGATACTTGAATCTCCTAGAAGAATGTGTTGGGACATACCCATTGGCCGAATGAGATATAGGCGGTCCCATCTTCCGTACATTTTGCAGAGTCACCAAAAGGATTGGATTTGTCTCGACATAAAGCTGCAATCAGTACAAGTGGTATATTTCCGATATTTCCTGCATCCAAAATTAACTAACGATACATTCAAAGCAATCAATTTATTTAACAAGATCAATACTCAAAAAAAACGAGTCCATCTTTAAATGAAGGGCATATACTCTTCTTCTGAATAATGTCTAACTAAAAAATCTACGATTTATCTGGGCAGCAGACTAGGTGGAATGTGGTACACACAGAATAGATGCTAATTCACCAAATTACCACAAGCAGCAAGTGGAGCATAACCCAAATTAGGATCATCAGGGTGAATGATAAAATATTTTATATGGAGCTAAAGTCCATACTTAGAAACACTCCATAACAAAATGTAGAAGATCGAAAAAAGAAAACAAATAGTACGACAAATTATAAACTTTTAGAATTTTAAAATCGAAATAGTTCTGTAAATATAAGGTAAGTACGATGGTTTAAAAAAGGTAGTCATGAAGGAATGAAACTTTACTGATAATAATAAATAATCGTTTCTCCTGTTCATGATCAAAATTTCAATTTTTTAACCACACAATGGAGTCGGTGGATATCTAGGGAAAATTTCCCATTGTAATGTGACACAGGTGATAGTTGTAATTTATCTTATATGTGAACTTCATATTACAAACTAACGGATTCATAATTACCAAATTAACAAAGTCATTTAAACTTATTAGGTATTTGTATTCACCAATCACCCCACATCCCTCTCCATTTTTTTCCATTGCCTAATCCTTGTGAAGTTGATTGCATAAATTTATATCCAATTAACAATGATAATAAAGATAGACAAAAAAGGAAAAAAAAAAAAAAGTCAAGTCAAAGCAAAGGTAAGTAATGTACATGTGTAATTGCCTATATACCTAAAAATACAACAAATGCTATCATGATTCAAAATTTTCATAATGAAGTAACTTACCAATTCCAATTTGTACAATAGTGAACTTGAAGTATGGATACGGGGGTCCAATAATGGATGCAACAACCAGACCTATTAGGGACCCTGATATACCACCAAGAACTACATTGAAAGGAATAAACCACCTGCAAATAGAAGATATGTTAGTTACTTGGCATGCATTTATCTTGTCAATTTGAAAGTTAGAAAGAAGAATTTTACTCCAAGAACACAGGAAATCATAACCTGATACCATGCTCATCACCACCTACCATTCATGGTTTAAATGATATTTGACTCCGAATCAAAAAATGCTACCATTGTTTACCAGAAGTATACTGCAATGAAGTCTCAACTATCTGATGGTACAAGCAAGGATCCCATTACATTCTAATGCTGTGCATAAAAGGGGTAGATTCCAGGCTGTTATCGGCCCAAAATGCAGGCCATGTGACCCACTTTAAGTGGCCACGTGACCCACTTAAAACAAGATTACTTAAGTGAGGTCACGTGATCACTTAAGTGGTCACGTGACAACAGATTACCGAGAATCCCATTCTTGATAATCTTGAAAGTGGGATTTTCGGATTTTTTTAATTCCTTCGTTATATTTAAGTCCTCAATTTTAGAGGTGTAAATGGTAGGAAAGTTATTTTCTTTTTTACTTGCTTATAGTACAAGCAAGAGTAGGACACATACTTAAAATAGAAGTTTTACTTTCTTTCTTTCATACATGTAAAAAACCGAACTCCAAAAGTTATTATTGACGTGATTTTTTCTTTATGCGACTTCTTTTGAGAAATTTTAGAGAGTTTTCACTCTTATTACATTGAGACTTTTGACTTTAGAGTTTTCACTCTTATACCGAGGAAAACCATCTCCTTACTAGACGGCCAAGCTACATGAAACAGAAGATCAAAAGGTTGGAAGGTATGTGATTGGTTTGTGACTATAAATCCAAGACAAGATCTTTGCACAATTTATGGAGAGTTGATGATGCATATCGGAGAGCACTATAGGCGGAGGAATTCCTCGGAGTATACCAAGGAATTTTATCTCGTTACTACACGGCCAAGCTACACGAAACAGAAGATAAAAGGGTTGGAAGGTATGTGAATGGATCGTGACTATAAATCCAAGATAAGATTGCTATGCACAATTATTTAGAGAGAGTTAACGATGCCTATCGACGAGCACTAAAGGCGGAGGAAATTCTCAATCGAAACTCGGGTCATAAGTGTGGCATGAGAGGCTCCAATCTCGATCATAGATAAACCAAACCCTAATCAAGGGGGAGGTAGACGTAATCGATCGACAGTGCCCCAAAAGACTACTCCATCGAAGCAAACGGAAATCAAATTCTTCCAATGTAATGAAGTAGAATATCGATCCTACAAGTGCCCTAAGAGAAAAGTGACCCTAGACCAAGAGGAAGAGTATGAAAACGAAGCTAAAGAAAGAGTTTGCTTATTGAGAAGGGGGACGACGAGATAGAAATCCAGGTTGATGCCGAAGGAGAGAGTTTTCTCCTTGAGAGAGTTAATAGTCACTATTTCAAGGACCATTGATGAAGACAAGTGGCCACAGTCAAATGTTTTTCAAACCAGGTGCACTTCAAAGGGACAGATTTGCATGATTTTCATTGATGGTGGTAGTGAAGGGAACACAATCTCATGAAAGATGGTGGATGCAGTGAAATTGAAAAAGGAGAACCATCTAACTCCGCATACCGTTCAATGATTCAAGAAATGAGGGGAAATCCATGTCACCACCCAATGTTTGGTCTCTTTCTCTATTGAAAAGGAGAACTGGGCCGATGTGGAGTGTCGTGTGGTTCCAATGGATGTGTGTCATATATTTTTGTACAATGGAAGGAAGAATACTTACTCTTTCGTCAAGGATGGAAAGGAAATCACGCTCCTACCGGCTAAAGAGGACTCGCAACTCAAACCGAAAAAGAGGAGATTAAGGATCTTCTTAATTTGCGACTTCAGGACTTCGACAATGCATCAATTCCGAAAGAGTCGATGACTAGTACGACACGAGGAAGTGGTGCAAAGGCTAGATTAAAGTGTATGTGAAAATTCACTCGATGGAGCCAAGTCTTCTCTAACCCGGTGAGGACGATGAAGCGCGTAAAAATGGGCACATTCCGGGCTGTTATCGGCGCCAAAATCAAGACAAGAAGGGGCTAGAGTGGCTTCAGAAATTTTAGAATTAAAGGGGTTGCAGAAAAGAATAAAAAGCCTTGAATAAAGACCCATTGGGCCTTAAAGATGAGATATAAATGGGCTTTAAGATTGGCCCAAAATGCAGGCCTCATGACCACTTTAAGGTGGTCACGGACCCACTCAAAACGAGAACATTATCTTCGCTAAAGTGAGGTTACATGATCATTTAAGTGGTCATGTGACGACAAGTTACTCAGAATCCCACTCTCGGTAATCTTAAAAGTCGGATTTCAAATTATTTATTTATTTCCTCTGTTATATTTAAGTCCTAGATTTTAAGGGGGTAAATGATATGAAAGTTATTTTCCTTCTACATGCTTAGAGTCGAAGCAAGAGTAAGACACCTAGTTAAAATAGAAGTTTAACTTTCTTTTACACATGTAAAGAACTGATAATCCAAAAATTATTATGGGCGTGATTTTTTTTTCTTTATGAGACTTCTTTTGGGAAACTTTCGAGAGTTTTCACCCTTATTGCATTGAGAATGTTGAGTCTACGTGCTGGCCTGTTTTGGAGGGTTGATCCTCTGAGATTATGGCTGAGAATTTTTTTCAATCTCTTTAGATTGAAATGGAGTTGTTCTAAAAGTCTTTTGAGACCCTAATCTCCGCCATAATTATAGTCTTGTTAGAATGATCTGGAGACCGATCTGATTCAGTTTATAAACTGATATTGCTGGTGTGTTGTGATGAAATTCTGAAACTGCTGCTCCTTTTTTCTTCACCTTCTGCCGCTACAAGATCTGATCACTATCTGTGATTGATCGGTTTAAGTGAGTGATTGTGCATTGTAGGCGTTACTCTATCTACTGTCTTCTCATATATAGCTGCTGATATTAGATTAGTGTGCTGTTGTTCACCTTCATCTGCTATAAAGGTGTGTTTTCTATTTCTTCTATTTATCAAGTGCTGGTTTACGTGGCAGAGTACTTTCCAATTTATATACAGTAACACCATCGTAAAGGGAAGACCTACAGTCATATAATGTGATCATAATATTATTTTACATAGAGAAATTCGAGATTAAATACTATAAATCGGGAAGCAGTTTCACTGTATTTTAACGTGGAATAGAAATTTCACGTAGGATTTCATCTACAACTGCAAGCTATAGTATTTGAAGGCTGCGGTTCTCATTACATTCTCCTAAACAGTGGAAATATGCACCAATGTATTGGACTCTGGAAACACCCAAAGGACTTCCTCGTCAGTGGGGTATTGGTCCAGCCAAAGGATACATGCGTATCATATGATATGAAAGGTAGCTCTGATCGGCATCTTCTGTGTTATATGGAAGGAATAAAACAGCATGATCTCCAACGGAAAATCTTGTTCAGTGGCTGGCATTACTAAGATGGTGATAGGCTTAATATTATTTTGGGATTTGGTATCTAGATTCCTAGGTAGGATTGGAATGGTTGGAGGCTAACGTTTATCGGGCTGAATCAGGGGTTGCAATCCGTGTCTCAGACTGGTTACACTGGGCCTGCTGTAATGTGTTCTGTTTTCGCTTTTATTTACTTGTTTTGCTTGTCTGTTTCGGATTGCTAAGCTCCTCGCTTAGTTGTTCCTCATCTGCATCCCAATTATCGGCGACTCGGCTGATTAGTCGACGATGTAGCCGGGATGAGTGCAAGTTGCCCACTCTTTCCGATTTTTTGATAAAAGTGTGACTATGCTATTAATAAATCGAGAAGCCCATGGCATTGCACAACACCATTCACGTCAGCCACAAATTTTAAAATAAAAAATCCAACAGCCCAAGGTCAAGAATCAATCAGCATGAACATCACTCCAACAAAATATAACAGTGACTCAGTTATTTATATTGTTTGTTATAGCAACAGTTCACACTATGCATATAAAAACCGATCCAAAGACAACTCACCAGAATTTCAGGGGCAAAATTTGGGGGGGAAGGGGGGAGGGAACAAAGATCCATGAAATTTGGTGAGAGACTGATTTTAGAAGAAATGATAAATCTACTATCATATAGCATTATCATGAAGATCCACTACCACAGATCTTCTCTAGATCAAAAACCGATCCATCCTTAAGCACTAGTTCTCTTTGATTGTAGAACAGAAATCAAAATCCCAGAAACATGAGAATCACCAGATCTGAGATAAATCCCTTTGAAAATCAACTTTGCACTAATCAAACCGTGAAACCTCTTTATTAAGTTATACAGGTTGAAGAAACGACCAAAACTATATATAATGTGTCTTCATCTGAGCTCAACCCTTTGACCTTCTTGACGTCAACATGGTGTCATGCCGACGCCAACAGAAAAGCAAGGTTGCAATCTCACGAAGGCCTGCTCTAGTACCAAGTTAGAATTAGTGAAGACTACAGTTAGAGATGATTAGAATTAGAAAGGAGAAAGAGACGAGAGAAATTAGGTTATAAAGGAGAAAGAGATGAGAGAAATTAGGGTTATAAGTTATGTACCCACACCCTTCAATATCACTGTTAATATACCACTTACAAAATAGGATCCCATGTAAAACACTAAACCATACACCACCATATGTAATCATAAACCTACTACACACACCATACTAACATTGTAGACACACCAACAATGATGATACACAGATAAGTTGGAATAGAAGAAAAGTGGTCAATAGGTTGAGAAAATTGTATGGTATCAGTAATTTCATAAATTTGTCTGTAAACGAGAAAACTTGTGACTTGGGAGAGTACAAGTGGCACTTAAAACAAAATCTTATAAAATAAAAAAAAATGCCCCTAATTAACAAGGCAGAGACTTCAAATACCAAACTAATGAATTGGTTAATGTGCTCAAAGTAAAAGAATCACTATTAGATTATTGGCATTAGGAAAGGGACATTCAGCTTCACCAATTTTCATCTGAATAACCTTTCATAATCCATCTTCTCTTAGGATAATCCACTTCAACCATTCCTATCAAATAAAGAATACAATAGTGCTATAAATAAATAAATAAAGCAATGCCTCGATTTCATCCCCTCTTTCTATTTTTGTAGGGGGCATTCTAGTTCCTACTACTTTTTATTTAACACCTATGTAAAAACAATCAGTCAAAATGATAGGAATAGATAGGATTCTGCACGATGGGCTCGAATGCAAGGCGGTGACCATGCATTCAACCTAGATGGCATGCCACGTGGCACATGATCGATCGCAGGTGGCTCACATCATCTAATGGTTCAGCGCATCCCAAAGGATTTTAGAAAATAAAATAAAACTGAACTTTTTCCCTTCCAATCGAAGAAGGTCAAGTATCTTGGTTCACTGCCCAAACATCGTGCATTGAAAATTTTCACCTTCACCCAAAATTCAATGGTGGAAAATCACCCTTTTTTTAGTTGGTGATTAATCGACCTTGGGCATGTTGGCGTGGAACCCATATATATATATATATATATATATATATATATATATATATATATATATATATATATATATATATATAAAGAGAGAGAGAGAGAGAGAGAGAGAGAGAGAGAGACCAGCAACAAAGTTAATTTAGCGAATTCATATTCAAAACCACAACTATTAATATTTTCTAGCAATTCATATTAAATTTTATGGTTAATATTCTAATGGTTAATTGTGTTAATTTTTATTCATGCCACCTTAAATCAAGTGTAATTCAGTCATATCTCTAATCAATGTACAAATAATCTGCCAAAATTCAAGATATATAAACCCCTCACAGCATTAAGCAAAGGTTCAATGATGTCCAACCTGGTTGAAAAATAAAGCTCAATGAACACTCTCCTATTCCATCAAATAACCCAAGAAAAGAAACAAGACACTCATTGCAGATACAAGTTAATGTTCTACTTAACTCCTATTCCATCAATAACCCAAAACAAGGACAAGATGCTCACTACGGATACAAGCTAATTTTTTACTTCACAATGCTGTGGTTTAAAGGGAAATATAAAAAAAATGTCAAATTTCTGTTCCTTACCACTCCCGCACTTTCTCCAAAGTGACAGCTCGTCCAAGTTGAGAGAATATTAAACATGGAAGGAGAAGAGAAAAGACCAGCTGCAACAGGTATATGAAACAATATGTTAATAATCCGAAACACAAAACAAAAATCTGTAAAAGAAGAAATCAAACCAAAGAAAATTACAAACTACCACCAGTCCTTTCTATAGAATTATCCCATTTCCTTAAAATTCAGTAAGTCCGGAAACTCTTTTCACCCCTTTCATTAGTTTGTACATTTAATGGGTAACTTCAGATTGTAATGTCATTTATGCTGCAATTGCTTAATTCTCTCATAAAAAAGAAAGCAATTAATGATTGAGAATGAATAAAAACCCTTTCAGCATCCCGTTTTCTATAGGAACTAACTGTATCCAATTTCCAAAGCAATTTCAAGCATCCATTCAGCTGAAAAAAGTGTACAAATTTTTTTTAAATTTAAAAAAAGAAAAAATAAAGAATAAAGGAAATGACTCATCATACCCCATTTCAAATATAGAGTAAATGCTTCTTCTTTTTGTTGTTAGGATTCTATGACCAAAGAACTTCCATCAATGTCAAGGACAAACAATATATATGTTCAGCGGAAAATTTTGTAAAATCAATTTTTCACCGATGCTGCAGCTAAAAGGGGTTTACGTCATTTCCAAAACAGAGCAGGAATGCAGCGCCCCATTATCCTTAAAATACAATAGAGAATCCAAATCTTAGTCTATTATTTGTACGCGATTCCTGCAAATTTTATCTTATTTAATTAGGAATCACATGAAAAAAAGAAAAAAAAAAAAAAATCATTTTAAGATTGATAAACAACATAAACGATTTGCAAGATTGTCCACCACCAATTTTTCTACAATATTTAACCATCTCAACATTATAGTTACTTTTTTTTTCCCTTTTCACTTACCCCATTAAGAAGCTTCCGCCCATTTGCAGGGAGAATTTTAACATACTTGGATGCCATAAGAAACCCCATAAAGCACATCGTGAAGACCTTCGCAATTGGTAAAACTGCAAACTTCATAGGTGTCAACACGGAGTCACCTCGGACTTGAGTAGACAACAAACTCAACAAAAGAATTCTCTTCATTTTCTCTGTTCAAAACCCTAATTCCAAACAAAAATGGAAACTGTACAATTCACTATGACCAAAAGCAGCAACAATTAGGTTCTTTTTCTAAACCAACAACTCCAGTTCTTCCCCAATCCACAAAGTCTTGAGCTTGGATAAAAAATCTCAACTCTCCAATAGAATCAACAAATTTTTCTTTACAAATTCCAAGCAGAATAATGCCAATTTTGGCTGCTTAGATAATTCTGAGATTCCACCACGAAAGACCGATACATAATTCAGAAAAATGGTAAATAGGTAATCAATTGTTCTTTTGGTAATTCCTGAAGATTTATGGATATTTTTGTTGTTCCGTAGAATTCCTTCACAAAGACAAATAAATTCATCAGATCTTTAGAGGAACAAAAAAAAAATCTATATAAAATTCTAAGAAACACAGTAATTGAAATGAAACATTTGAAAAATCTCAATCAAAATGTCTTACAAAGGGATTTTAAGAAAAAGCTCATGATTTTTTTAGAGATTGAAGGGGAAAAAAAAGGGGTCACCTCACAACCCTCCTAGAAGTATTCACCAAGAACAAACCAAGGGGGGAAAAGCTGAAAGCTCTGCCTTCCCATTGATGGAGTCATATCATGTCACATATCTCACAATGGGAACCATTTTTTTTTCTCATGTATCGTTTATTCACACAATTACACTGAATTTGAAAAGATTCAAACTTTCGAAATATGGAGATAATATGAATAAAATCATGTAAATTGCAAATAAGAGTCATAAGACCTCATTATATGGTGAAAAAAATGAAATGTCACAAACTTTTCGGAAAGCAAACAAAACTGATAACTCATAAATCAATATAAACAATAAGAGAAAAGAAATCGTGGCCTTTCTCTAAATTAAAAAATTAAAAAAATAAAGTTTTTATGCTTTTACCCGCTCGCTTCGCCTTCAACGAACAGCTCTCTCCTGACGATGAAAGTGACGGAGGAAACTAGTTACGAGAATCTTACGTCCTTATTATTATATATAGGGTACCGTTATTCACACCCTTGTTACTGCTTTCTCAGCCCAGTGTTGAAAAACCCCACTACAAGATGCCTCTCTTAAAGCTTACACCCTAACTTAATTTTTATTATATTTTCTTTAATTATGAGAATCTGTGATGCATACAATTAAAAACATGACAGTCAAATAGGTGGATAATAATTCAAGATCCATTGTTAAAATATCGAAATGAAAAAAATCTCCATCATCTTATTCTTTAGAATCAAATGATGGTCTTATCTTGCACTTTTAATGGTGTAAGATCATGAGTGATTAAATGTGGGGTACCTCTAAACGCACCCATACAATCTCCCAAAGCACCCTCATTCCAAAGAGTTTTTTAGGCAATCACTCACCTAAAGAACAAGCTCATAAGAGGATGAGGTAAACTTTTATTCCACATTTTATAAGTTATCTTTCAATTATGGAAATTGCAAGATGGGACCACTTTCTAACCGTCATTTAAGCACCAAATGGTGTGTAAACAATTTTCTACCATTGAATCACTTATGATCTTAAAAATTCATACCGGCAAAATAATATATCATCAATTGAATGGCCATGGGTCAAAACCTCACACTTTTTTGGAGATTCGAACCATCCGATATGTACAATCAAATATCGACGATTGTTCTTAATTGTAATAATTGATATTAAAGATCATCAATAGGATAGTTTACATCCACTTATAGGCACGATCTTTTGACTGAGACATGCTCCAACGATGAATTGCCACTTGAAAATTTTATATTGCTCATAAATGTGTGTCACATGATACAATAATAAATCATATTTCAATAGCATGAGATAAAAAGTAATATTTTAATGGTAAAAATAGAATTTCAAGTTTAACCTTTAGATAAGGAAAAACCTCGATTTTCAATTTTTCACGTTTCATAGGATATTCTGTATGATTCTCCTATATCCGGCTGAAGATGTGGTTGAACTCAAAATCTAACTTAACTTGATTCGACCTAACTATTCCCCGTCATCTATTGGTAGCAAGATTTCTCCTTTTAACTTAATAAATAAAATTCCTCTTTTAACCTTCAAAATAGAAAAATTACAATCAAATGACAAGAATAGCTTCTTTAAGGCAGCACGATTTAATGCAACTTTCAACCATGGTCGTTATCGAATGACCAACACGAATATCGGTTTCCCCGCATGGTTCTTCGGTCGCTAGACAGATTGTTCGCGGGGCGATCATTCCATCTGGATTTGTTTTAAAGTTTTACGAGCAACCATCGGGCACTATGATCAACCGTTCAATATACGGACCTATTGATCATCCCCTCGATCACTTGCTCAACAGAGTTGGCAGTGTTAGAAGTTTCTAATTTGATGGCTATCATTACGGTTAATCTGTTGATCGGTGAATAGTATAAGATCAATTTTACTATGCGTAGTTACTAATTCGGTGAGTTTGAAGAGAATAAGCAACTAATAGGGGTGCCTGATCCCAACGATTGCTCGACATAATTCAATCCTCTATATTAGCAAAAGCATTTCCATTGTACGAGGAGATATTGAGATCGAGAAGATCGTTGAAGATCGATAACTTACCATTAATGGCTTACACTCAATGTACACACATATATTTAATTTATGGATTAATGATTTATTATTTTTGATTGATCATGCGCCTAGATCATAGGACTTATTTTGAATGGTCAGATCGATAGATCCATATAGATTCAACAATTGGTATCAAAGCGAGATTCGGCGTATAATTAATCGTAAAATATATATTTGTATAAGTGCACAATAATCTTCTTAAACGTCGTGAGAGAGGCAATCTCATATCTCAAAGGCTATTTTGAGATTCTGCTTCCAAAACGACAAATAGATCGGATAGAGTCAATTTTTTATCGCCACCTAAATTTACTTTTTGATATGATTATTTTTTGTGCTGATTGATCATACGCCTAGATCATAGGGCTTATTTTGGATGGTCGGATCGATAAATCCATATAGATTCAACAGGCGAATGATCGGGTACTACGATGAACCGCCCAATGTAAGATTGGTCACTCTCTGTCACCTGAACGACCGAGTGGGCAATCAACCAACCGAGCTGAAAAAGAACGGGCATCTTAGTACTTTGAACAATAAAAGTTGACAATTGAAGAAGAGGACCATTCATGATTAGAAGATAAACCTTACTAATCCCAATAGTTGAAGAGGGATCTTACCAATTTTAATAGTTTGAAAAGTGATCTACAAAAGTGTCCAACTTAAAGTGGACCATTAAAAGAAGGGTACCTTTATTAGTGCCCACATAATCTTTGAAAATGCTCCCTTTAAAATCATTAATTACTTCGGATGAGATGATGGAGATCATTTTTCACCTCGATCTTCGAGACAATGGATCTTGAGCTCATGTTATATTTATCATGCGATCAAATTTTTTATTCCACACGTCATAGATCTCCAATAGATTATTCTAAAATCACATTTGAGTGTGATACGTGTCATAGGACTCAAAGGCGCATTTTTGGGGATACGTGACTTTGGGATTAAAACGCTAACTTGTGATAGGTAAAACATCATATCCTGTGTGGAATATTGGAGTGAAACGGGGTCTCTATCATTATATCCTAATCAATGAAGGAGTTGCACACGTGAGTGCTTTTCTCACATAAAAAATAAAAATATCGGCGTGGCTTGGTTTCCGAGAATTAGAATTCGGTACCCGTGTGGTCCCCAGTTTAGAACGGGTCATTTTCTCTGCTTGAATTTAGGCACATGATGTAACAATTTGTAGTGTTAAATATTGGGAAGAGAAAAATAATAATTTCTAACTGCTTATAGTCAAAGTATTTAAAGTCAATGGTTGGTATTACTTATTCTGACTTATGGGACAAATTTAAAAGGAGTTCGACTACCGTAAATTACATAATTGATTTTTGTTTTAGTCCCAATATTCTAGATTACATAATTGATATTTGTTTTAGTCCTAATATTTTATATTAGTGGTTCTATCAAAACATATATATATATATATATATATATATATATATATATATATATATATATATATATTATATTATTAGTAAAAGTACAGGTGCGTTGCATCTGGACACTCTAAAATAAAATATTTTGATTAAAGATGATTTTAATTATAAGTTAAATGGAATAATCGTATAAAATCATAATCGTATATTATCAATCAATCACTAAAAAATTAATAGCAACTATTATTAAATATTATATTGATTTGAGTATTTTGTAAAACTTATTCTTTTATAATATCTAAAATTTAATTAAAATTCGTGTTACTAAATGGTACGCATATCAGAATATTAGTTTTGACTGATGAAGACAATACATAGGCAATTAAATTATGAAAATTATTTAGTTTAAGTAATTTCTTATTTTTTTCTTTATTTTCTCATTTATAGTAAATACTATATTTTTATTTATGCATAATAATATACAATTACATATATTTATTATATTTAAATATTTATTTTTTACTATAGGTACATGTTTCTATCCTATGACGTTCGATTAATTCGATGATAAACTAATTATATATGTTTAATAGTTTTTCTTAATTGTTAATTTCTACTTTAATTTTATAATAACTAATGTAACTAAATCAATAGGCTTCGAATTTTTATACCCTACTTATTTATTAATTAGGTGAGGAAAATCGTTTTTTATCCAAATCTTTCGTAAAATAGATCTTGAGACCACGATCTTACCCTTGGATGACTAGTTTCTTATTTTGAGTGGCACATATCACAAAAAGAGGCCTTATAATCACGTTTGAGTGTAATGTGTGTCATGTGACTTCAGGCAACATTTTTGCAATTCATACCACATAAAATAAAAAATGATCATTTTATGGTGCACCCATGGTCTCAAGATCCATTAGTGGAAGATTGGGGTGAAAAACAATCTTCATCTTCTAACTCCAACCAATCAATGGGTTTGAATTGGCTTTAGATGTAAGTGTGAACAGAGATACATCTAAAAAATACAGGGAGTGATTACTTGCACTGAAAAATTACGTTATTGCACTTAATCTAAAAGAAAAATTGATATTTATGGGACCTATGTGGGTACCTCTTTATATTTACTTAAAGTGTCTATATCCGAAATCCCTTGAAACCCATTGACTTCTTGGAAATAGATGATGCAGATCGTTTGTACCCAATATTCTAGAAGGCGGATCTTGAGTCCATGAGCATTCCATCAGACGATCAAGTTTTGATTCTACGTGGCACAAATCCCACTACAAAAAATAAGACTATCAGTGGCAGTTTTTTGGAGCAAAAAACTGCCGCTATTAATAAAAAATCTATTAAGACTATTAGCGGCAGTTTTTTGTTAATAGCGGCAGTTTTTGGCTGCCGCTAATATATAGTCCTGTTTTTTGTAGTGTCTGTAAAAAATGGCCTTAAAATTACATGGCACACATCACATTCAAACATGATTTGAAGCCAATTTTTTTGCGATGTATCATTGAAATCAAGAACTGGCTGCCGGCTAGTTAGATCATGGCTTGAACATCCTTTGTGTGGAAGATTAAGATCTGAAACATGTGAAAGATTAGGGTATGAAACAATCTCCATTGTTTTATCTCAAGCAGTCCATGGCTTTCGCAAGGTTTTGGATATAAGCGCTTTCAGTAAACTTGAAGAGGTGAATAGTGCTACATGGACCTGTGTCATCTGAAAACAAATCTAAGTCGTCTAATTTGATGGTGACAATGTAAAGATCTATGTGGTCAAACATTTGCACAAAACATGATTTCTACCATAAGATTGAATACAGTCAAAGTCTATCATCTTATTCAAGTTGGCTATGTAAATTATATGATAGAGATCATATTTTGCACCCATCCTTGGTAAAAAAATGAAATAAAATCACGACATCATGTCCTTCAAACCATTTTGGATATATTTTAAGAGAGTGGGAATCTCTTTATTCTATTAGACTTAGTAATTAATGTTTATCTAAATAAGGATAGCTTGTGGAGTTTTTTAAAAAGTTCATCATCTTATTCAATGGTTGATTAATTTAAAGTCATTTTTTGAGATCTGTCTCACATCAAATCAATGCTTGACCGTCTGATAGTAATTTTCATATGGTTGTCACTATTGACACCAAATTTGATTTTAAGGTCATTTTTTTGAGATATGTATCACGCCAAATCAATGACTGACCATTTGATGGTACACCCATTATCTCAACAAGAACAAGTGTGTGAAAGGTTGGAATGAAAAGCATTATCCATCATTTGATTCAAAATTGTCACTTGGTTTTAATATGGCACCGTCATAGATTCGGTAGTCGTATTTAAAGGTAAAATCACATTTGATAAAATTATATGTCATTCATCTCGTTTAAATTTGAGGCTATTGGATGCAAAGGAATCTTGACTTTTATCTTTATTGATTTGCATTCACTTTTGAAACATTCGCATCCAAGACGTTGGAGTTAGGATCATATTGGAAATTCGAACTATTATGGAGAGAAAATAGGAAAATTTATATATATATATATATATATATATATATATATATATATATATATATATATATATATATATATATTTGGAGAGGAGCCCCACGGGTATATTGAGTGTGCATTAAAAGGATATTTTAGGAATAAGTAATTAGATTAGGACTCTTGCTATAGATATGAGATATTTAGAGGCAATTTAGGCTAGGATGTGTGGAAACAAAGTTTGCCAGAAACTATTCTTGTTTTTATATAGTAGTAAAGATAGATCATTAGATTATACTCGCACTCTTGATAAAATCACATGCTGCGTGTACAAAAAGTTTGACTCAAATTTGAGAACGGGTTTATAATATTGTGGCGCCTGACTTATCCTTACATGTTGACATTTGTGGCCTAAGTCTCCTAATTTACCTACATAAAAAAGGACAGATTTTATGTAGACAAAGTGTAGGCAGCTGATGTAGGGCGACACAATTGTCTGCAAGTGCAATGAGTGTGGGGCTCAATTAAAGTAGGTCGGTACAGCAATCACGTCGCACCATGTCAGCCGCATGTACTTTATCCTCAACAAATCTGTCATATGTTTATAATTTTTCAAAAAAAAAAAATTGACCCTATGTAGAGAAAATTATACTGAGTATCCCTAATGGGAGATAAAACTACAATAATGGCTTGATTCTGTGCTCCACGACTTTGACCGACCGATATTTATACCCAAAATGGAGTTTAAATGATCCTAAACCAATAAAATTTTATTTTTTAATTCACACTATTGAAGTGTGACTTATTCTTATGCTATATGGTGCACATTCCTCAACAATCTAAAATTTTCAAGTAGCAATCCGATGTTGGAATATATCTCAACCCAAAGAAACATGCTTCTAAGTGGATGTGAACCATTTGATTTTTATTTTATTTTATAAGTAAGTAAAATTATATAGAGAAAAAAAGGAGGACAAAACAAAAATCCAATGAGCTAAGCTATGAACTTTGATAATGCCATCACCCACAGCTAAGCACCCCAACAACAAAAGTAAGAAAATTCCTACGTAGTGGCGTAGCCATATAAAAGGGTGTGGGGGCTCAAGCCCCCATTTAACTCTAGCTTTTCTATTTTCTCAAAAAAAAAAAAAAAATTCTAAAGTTTCTATGAAGTAAGATTCTTATACAACATTTGTTTGTATATATGCCCTCAAATCTATTATGTAAAAGCCCCCAAATCGATGGTAAAATAACTACTAACATTATATTTATCATTTGTAGCCCCACCATAAAAAATTCCTGCTTACGCCCCTGTTCCTATGCTATGTTCGAAGAAAGGAACCTCCATAGCATCAAGCCTAATGATTCCTCTACAGGTGGATGGAAGGTCCGAAAGGTGAGGATAAGTAATGTTATGTAAGGATAGAGGAACCAATTTAACAAGTTCGTCTGCAACTTGGTTAGCGTCCCGGAAGCAATGATGAAGTTCCCAACTGATCTCATGAAGAGAATCAATAAGATTGTCTCCAACAACTTTTAATTTCTATGAAAACTTTTAGACTTTATTGCATACATCAAAAACATTGAATCCGTTTCAATGATAATGGGCAAATTGAGAGCCTTTGCGAAATTGATTCCCTCCAACAACGCTCTAGCTTCGGCTTCATTATTCGATAGACGATCATAGAAAGAGCTAAAGCCAAAGACAAAACAACCTTTATTATCTCTAATAATTTCACCGCCCCCTGAAGGACCAGGGTTCCCTGAAGATGCACCATCAGTATTAAGTTTAAGAAAACCCAGAGATGATTTCCGTCATTTGACCACTTTAGGGTGGCGATTGCGGGGCTTCATAGGAGTAAGACCCAACAAACCCAAGGCCTCATTATCCTCATGCCGAGAAACTTTGATAGGCCTTAATTTAAAGTTGAGCTCCTCAATCCATCCTAAGCATTTTCCAAAGATATCATTAGATGAAGCTCTGATATCCTCATGGATGACACAATTCATTGCTATCCAAAGTTCCTACCAGATGATGATTAGAATAATCTTGCAGATCAAAGCCAAGTGAGAACTAGAAAAAATAAACCACTATTTGCACCAGACGCCAGTAGATTGTAAGATTCTATGGTGTAGTCCACACATAGCTCAAAACCTGCTCCAAACATTCCTCGAAACTGTACAACTTATGAGAAAGTCATGTAACGATTCACTTGCAGATTGACACAACGAGCATCGAGAAACAAAAGAAAATTTTAATTTACTAACTTTATTATCAATGATCAACCATTCATAATTTTTCAGGCAAGAAGCTTCATTTTAGTCGGTGTCACAAATTGCCAAAGGTTTTTCCATATCGTTATTCGATCATGATGACATTTTACAAGATCCCAAGCTAAGTAGAAAGAAAAGTTACCATCCGGGCAAGGGGACCAACAAATCCTATCATTATTGAAGAAAACACAGTTATAATTCAAGATTTTCTGGCGGATATGAAGCAAGAAGAAAGTTAAAGCTAAACGATTCCAACTATTATCATTACAAATACTACCGATATTGCAATTAAGAAAAGTGTTATTTCTGCACTATTCTCTGAGGGGAGTATTATCAATTCATGGGATTTTAAAAATCGAGAATTGAGAATTTTTCCCGATAAGTTATTTGCAGTAATTCATTACAAGTTGATTTTTATCTCTGATTCTTCTCCAAATATAGAAATCACTAGCATGAGTTGAAGTGAACCAAAAATCGTTGTTATGAATGTAACGATTGATAATGAAATCGGATCAAAGAGAGTCACCATTTGATTGATGAACTCTAATATCAACCACTAAGATTAAAAACAACGGTATGAATCACCCACATCTTAAATTATTAATAATGTAATATCATGTACTTTTTAGTGTTTAAATGACGGTCGGGACTCTTCGGTCCATTGAACCAATATCACATCCTAAGAAGAGTAGCAAACTATATAATCTCATTCCTCTTTAATTGAGCTTTTCATAGAATTATTATAAATATATTGATTTATATCTCAGTGTCATTTTAAAGGTTAGCCTATGAAGCTCATTGAATCTGCTCAGAAGGTGACTTAGGTGGATGTTGGTGATGGAATCTAAACGGATCTATCGATCCAACCATCCAAAATAAGCCATAAGATCTAGGCGCATGATCAATTAAAAACGATAAAATTATAACTCATTAAATATGCACACCTTGAGCGTTAGCCATTAATGGTTGATCGGCATCGCCAATAGGGAGGATTGAATTATGTCGAGCAATCGTTGGGACCAGGCACCCCTTATGTTTATAGCCAAAGAGTCATTTTCCATTAAGGACTTTAATTTCTAATTATAGTGTGATTAGAAATCACAATCATATCTTAACTGAAAGACTCAACAATCAGTTGTCTATTCTCTTCAAACTCACCAGAATAGCAACTGTACATCTCAAGACTGATCTTATACCATTCACCGATCAATGGATTTGACTATAGTGATGGCCACCAAATCAACGGATTTGACTATAGTGATGGCCACCAAAATAAGAACTTCTAACAGTTGGAGCTTCCAAAATTCTCATTATAAAAAATAAGACTATTAGCGGCAGCCAATAAATGCCACTATTAACAAAACAACTGCAGTTAATACCCATGCAACTAATACTTATAATAGTTTTTTTTTATTAATAGCAGAAAACTTATGCTAATACTCTTATTTTTTTTTGTAGTGCCTTAGACAACCCGCTTTTGACAAGGTTGGCAGCTGAATGGTGTTTTGACGTGTTCACATTGAGAGTGACAAGTGAGTAACCTTATACCAAATCAAATAAACACTTTGAGAGTGACAAGTGAGTAACTCAACTGCACAACTAGTCAAACTTGTAATGATGGTTTGCAATAGGTGAACCTGCTGGCCTGTGTTCTCACTTATCCTACAAAAACAAACCTCTTAAAATATGAAAGGGTTTATTAATTTCTAATAAAAGTACTTTGGTAGGTTAATGCCTCAGGTTATAAGTAAACGCACATCAACTGGTGGTCTCTTCCCTTGTGAAAGTAACAGGTCATGAATTTGAATTGTCACGGTTGCTCCCGTCTTTTGTAATGGTTGCTCCCGTCTTTTGTAATGGTTTACTCCTAGTGTGTTGGACTAACAGTGGATTCTCTACCCGCAAGTTTACATAGGCATTACATTTAACATCTTAACACTATAAAAAATAAGACTTTTAGCAGCAGTAAAAACTGTCGTTATTAATAAAACAAATTGTCGCAAATACCCTCATCGCTAATAGTTTTAATAATTTTTTTTTAATAGTGATAGTTTTTTGTCGCAAATAATAATCTTATTTTTTGTAGTGTAAAAAATAATAAATCAACCAAGGGTTGGCGCAGTTTGCAGGTGACTTTGGGTTGTTACCAATAAATCATGAAATCGAGCGTTGGAGACTCTCTTCTGCGATGACAAGATCCCCCATAAGGTGTGTAAATCCTAAAATACTCATTACATCGTGGGATGACGGCATCCCTTAGGGATTAGTTCATGCGGAAGCTTGAGATTACCCTAAGTTATTACATATATATGGAGAAAGGAAAAATGCGCTCGTAGAGTACACGTAGCGTCTTTTTTGTAAAGTGATGGATGGCATGGAAACCACTTTACTAATTAGAGTTACACTTTTAAAATATTTTAATATCCTTCCAGCCATCTTATTAAATGTGCTCAGTACATAGCACATTTAATGCTACAGTATATGGCACATTTAATGCTAGTCAAGTGCATTTAATGCTAGCCAAGTGCACTATGAAGCAACAATCAATGTCAATCCAACCGTTTTATTTAATCACATTTTTGTCCCTCTGAAACTTATAAATTTCACTGAAGCAGAAACCAAATAATATGAAAAATGAAATCTGATAGGGGCTGCTAGGTGTAACTAGTTTTAAAAATTCATTTCTAATGTATGCCCTTCACATTTAGATTTGATACTTATCTATAGAGTGTTAATAAGAAGGGCTTTATTGTCCGAATTGAAAAAAAAAAAGAATCAAATGGTAGACTCTCAACTTGCATAGAAAAGTATATATATATATAGAGAGCTGGTTAAGTCCTCCAATGGAGGACGGTGACAGTCCTCCAAGATACACATGGAGCATAGGTGAACGGTTTAGATCAATATTAAAAAAAAAAAAAATTCGAAAAAAACTTTTTAAACTTACAAGTCAAAGTTTGATATATTTCAATTGTTCACATTTCAAAGTTCAAAAAACACATAGTAGAGATGAGTTTTCAATTTTTTTTTTTCAAAGATGACCTAAACAATGCACCCGAGCTCCACGTGGCATTGAAACAATATTTTGACTGCCACATAAAGCTCCACGTGAAAGCTTGGAGGACGGTGACCATCTTCCCATGAAGGACGGACACCTTTTCTATATATATATATATATATAAAAGTAAGGTCAATATCAATATCTATAGGGGTAAGATATTGTTGCTATGTACTATGCATATTTAATGCTAGTCAAGTGCATTTAATGCTAGCCAAGTGGACTATGAAGCAACAATCAATGTCAATCCAACCGTCTTATTTAATCACATTTTTGTCCCTCTCAAACTTATAAATTTTGTCCCTCTCAAACTTATAAATTTCACTGAAGCGTAAAATAAAATCTGGTAGGGGTAGTTAGGTGTAGCTAGTTTTACAAATTCATTTCTAATGTATGTCCTTCACATTTTTAACTTTGCCAAAGATTATTTATCTAAAGAGTGTAAATGAGAAGGGCTTTATTGTCCAAATAAAAAAAATGGACAAACTGGTAGACTCTCAGTTTGCATATATATATATATATATATATAACCAACAGTCTCTTAATATATATCACATTTATTTTTTCTACCGTATTCTGAGTTTCATTATATAGTAGGATTAATCAAGCATTAATGGCGTCATAAAATTATATATCTTATGAAGAAACCTTTTACCACATGAATCTCATGAAAAGATGAAATTCACAAACACCAGAGGTTCCGAAATTCCATATTAGTCAACTGCCAAAAAGTAAGCAGATAGGTTATTTATAAGCGTGATGGTCTTATAACGTCGGTCAAGGGAAAAAAAATCCTTGCAAGTTGAGGGTAGGATTGGTAGGGTGACGGCTCGATGGGGACCTAGGATTTTCATCTAGCCCGGGGTCAAGATGAATTATATTAAATTTTTTTATAAAATAAATAATTATAAAATTATTTAAATTATTTATTGATAAAAAATAATTCTGATCAAAATTACTTACAAAAATATAATTTCCACACAAAGGACCCGACTCTCCAACCGTCATTTAAACACTAAAATGGTGTTAAAATGATCTTATACCATCAACGGTTTAAGATGTGGGTGATCCGTACAATCAAAGTGATCGATCATAGATTGAAGTACAACATGCCCGAAAATGGTGTTTTAGTGAGATTTAAACCATCCGATTTGTGGACTACACCATTAACGATTGTTTTTAGTTTTAAAGGCTGACATTAAATTTCATCAATCATCGGATGGTTTACATCTACTTATAAACCTTTTTTTGGGACAATTAACATTGATCACTGATATGCACCAAATGCATAATGATAAATCACGCTTGAATGGTGTGAGATTAAAAGTCTTAACTTTAATGTTATATATAATAATAAAATACCATAATGGTGTTTAAATGTAGGTCATGATCCATTATACCTTACAAAAAAAATAATTTAGGGTTGGGTGCTTTTATTCTAACTCCAAAAGACTGTTGTCAACCCCATTTCCTCCATCTGGCATGCATTGATCGCCTTTGAAATAGGTGATGGAGATTTTTTTTGTTCAAATCTTCTTGACAGTGGATCTATAGATCACGTGCCTATAATCATATGGTTGATTTTTTAATTACATGTAGTACACATCCCAAAAAGGTGACCTAAAATCATTTGAACAATATATCTATATATCATCAATATACCAGTAGACAATCAGTTTTTAACTTTTTATCACAAGTGATGCTAAAATTATATTTGAGCGTTGTGTCACATGATTTTAGGGTTATTTTTTTGGGACGTATGCTACCTGTCATAAAAATTGATCACTGGATGATAGGCACATGATTTATAAATGAATGTGAACCATCTGATTCATGAACTTTAATATCCACATAAATCAATTGTTGATTTTATAATCCACATATCCGATGATTTAAGTCTTGCTAAAATACCATTTTCGGACATGTTGCACTTTGACGGTTGGCCATTGCCCGCCTCTGTTGGGCGTCCATCGGAAAGTATTGTGGAGCTATTTAGGGATTCAATACCGTACACACACAGAGAGAGAGAGAGAGAGAGAGAGAGAGAGAGAGAGAACATTTAGACGGTATAGACTTCACACTTGACATAGTTTGGTTTTTTTCTTTGGGAACAAAGTGTTTACTAGAATATTTGAAAAAATAAGCAACTGTATTTTGTTTTTGTTTTAAGCGATCACCGTGAGCATGCCCATACTCTGGGCCTTAACTGGGTCCACACGGGTTCCCATTTTTGTCAATTAATATGAGGTGGCCTGTGGCCCCCTAGATTTAATACTATAAAATAAGGTATTAAAATCAGAATCGGTATCGGTCCATGGAGAACCGACTTAACTCGGCCGATATTGATACGGATTGGCCTTTTTATTTTTTTTTAATAAAAAAAAAAGAAAAGCCACGTCTCAACTGAAATCGAGATATATTGGTTGATACCCGATATGCATTGGCTGATATAGGCCGTATCGGCCGATATGCTATCCGATACCTGAGTTGGGATACCGACACGTATTAGTATGGGCCGATTTTTTATACCTTCCTAGAGAAGACTAGTAAGGGTACCTTTATTTGTACCTAAAATCTTTAAGGGCACCTACATAAAAATATCATCTGACTTCTTTGAATAAGATGATGGTGACCTTTTTCTCCCCAATCTTCCATGTAATGGATCTTGATATCAGACAATTAGTTTTTGGTTTGGTAGGTACACATCCCAAAAAATGACCTGAAAATTATATTTAAATGTGATGCGTGTTATATGATTTTTCAATCACTTTTGTGGAATGTCTGCCAACTGACCATTTGATGGTACGCCCATAACCTCAAGATCCAGTATGTAGAAGAAGAGGGTGAAAACCAATTTCCGTCATCTGATACAAAGTTGTCAATGGCTATAATTTTTTTTTAAATATTAAATATATTTTCTATATATTTTTAATCTCCGAAATATTTTCCAAAGGTATCTAAATTAATCAAAAAAGACTCATCCAAAAAAATTACCGAAAACGAAATATGTCATCATGACCATAAAACGCCACCAACGTAATCACCATTTGCATTTTTGGCTTTACCAAAAGGCTACTAATTTTTTATTATTTTTGAAGAATAATAATTCATTAAAAGGGGAGACTACTAGAAAAAGGAGCAATCTGCTGAGCCTTGCAGGGCCGAAACAAACTAGTCAATACCAGCCTCTGGGACATCTGAAGGGGCAGACAAAAGAAACTAGTAGCTCCTCTAGTTTTTGCCTTTTTTAATGAATTATCTTGAGATTCATTAAAAAAAAACTGAAAAAATAATAATAAAAGATTTTTTTTTTTTTCAAAAAAAAAAACACAACGGGGATTTTGGGCTTTGATATGAAAAATACTCTTATGTCCGCCTATGAACGCTTCCACAAAAGTGGAAACTGTAAAAGTCAAGATTCTTGGCTCTCTATGGTTTGATCTTTTGGCAAATCAGTAATAGTAAAGATTTGACCATTTTACAACAAAGAGATTGACCTATTGTTATGACCTAGACCTTTGGTCCCCAATGTGTGGCCTTAGATTGGGGAACACCGAACACCAAGTTCTATGAAGATGCACCACACCCATCACAACCTTTAACAAATTTAAAAAAGAAAAAGAAAAAGAAAAAGAGAATTGACTTGAGATCTGGGTGCATAAATCACCACACCACATACCATACCGGTGGGAATATAGATTATATGGGAGGTTATTAGAGCCTTTTAGGACTCTCAAAGCCTATGGCTCTCAACCGGCCGGGTTAGAGCCAGGCCTCCCTAAAATCTAGCCCCGCCTTAGAGGCAAAGGCTAGACCCTAGACTGGCCTTAAATTAGGCGGGCTTTGATATACCTAGCCCTAGCTCTAACTTAGATTGGTTGGGTTGGGCTTAGGTTGAATTTCATTGGTTGTTAATATTTTGTCTAACTCTTTTATAATTTTTTTCCCTTATAATTTTTTTTTTTCATTTAAGCTAGAGAAAAATACTTTGAATAATAAAAAAATTAATTCAAAATCCTTTCCTTATAAATATTAAATTATTAGAATATCCTTACAACTATTACAACTATTGACTTAATAAATCTAACGGTAATATTGAGTGTTATTTTTATAATTTGATTGTAAATAGTATGATATATTTTATACACTTATATTAATAAATTTAACGTATAACTAAAAATTACGCGCATGCCTGATCGGACTTATAGGGCACGTTTGTTTCGTTGTAATATGCACCAAATAAAATAGAGAATACATGTAATTTTTTGATGACCGGATTACATGCAAAACTTACTTTGCATGTAATATTTGGGGGTAAATTGGTTGTTCTTTACTTTTGGCAGCAAAATTTTCTTGTAAAATCTACTTTGTGATGATTTTTTAACATTTCAGTCAAAAGAACAACTTGTGTAAAATTTCTCCATGATCTCGATCCATGTCCGAGGTATGGGAATCGAAGGCATAAATGAAGGTGCCCTTGACGATGCATCGTCCTCGAGATCGTCACCACTCGATGCATATCCCTGACTGCGTCGTTGCCTCATGTATCCACCACCAACGGGCGTTCTTCCCGACCATAGTGACAAATTTCGTTTTCGGGAAATTTTCGATGGGAGGTCCTTTCGGTACATTTCAAATTAATTTCGATACTTTTCGGAAAAATTTTGGGAAAGTTTCGGGGATTAAAAATATATATATTTAATATTTTTTTAAATATTTTAAAAAAATTTACCGAAAAATATAAAAAATTATCAAAAATACCGAAAACCGAAATTTTCCCGAAATTTTTGTTTGACCCCCCATTTCGCGAAATTTCGCGAAAATTGGGTGAAATTTGTCACTATGCTCCTGACATTCTTCCAAATATACAAATATGAAAACTAAACTAAGAAGAACTAAAACACCCTTTTGGCAATCAAAATCATAGTTTTCAATCCAAAAATGGTTGAAAATTCAATTATCCGCCTTTTTACCTATTCCAAAACCCTAGTATAAGCAAATTTCATCCCCAAAGATGACTCAGAATCAATAAAATCTTTTATAATTCATAATCCAACATAGAAAATTTGATTCTGAGCTAAACCCGTATTGCCTATTGCCCCATGACAGCGAACCCAAAACAGCAATTAAATAGTTCTCTTTAAAAAAAAAAAAAAAAAAAAACACACATTTCAGAAAAACACCATTACAAAATCAAAAGAATCTTTGCAACTCCAAAACCCATATAGGAAACTCATATCTATACAAACCCACATGAGCAGCTCCTCAATTGTGGAGAATATGAAGCTCAAATCAAATATTTTTTTCTCCAAAAAAAACAAAAAATCACCTCTTTTACAGAATCTCTGCAACTCAAGTCCCCCAATCTCTAAAAATCCACTTTTTCCTGCAACTTCCTCTAAACCCATATACCAATTGACAATGTTGCGTTGATTTTCAACTTCAAATCCAACGAATATAAAAAACCCTCATGCCTGCTTAGGAGGGCGTTGCTTATAAATGATGAAAGATTTGTAAAACGAATTGAGGTTTCGAAGGTTTTAAAAAACGGTAGAAATCGAAACAGATGAGAGGGTTTGAGATGGAATTTATAAGGGAGGCTTGGGAGGGGGAGAGAGATTGAGGGGAAATTTGGAGGGTTTTTAGGGTTTCAGAGAGGCGGGGATTCGTTAGGGTTTGAGAGGGTTCAGTGGAGAGGAGCTTGAGAAGGCGACGAATGCTCTGTATGGATTTGCGAAGTGTAGGGCTTGGTGGGTTAGTTTGAGTGGAGAAGAAGAAGAAGAAGAGAGATGGGTTTAGGGTTTGCAAACGAAAATGGTGGAGTTTTTTTTATAGCTGTTGAAAAAACTTCTGTAATTTTTGTCTCTTACGAGGGTCTGGCTTCGTAAGACTAAAAAATTACCTGCAAAATGAATAGTTTAATGCAAGCTTGGATTGCTGCGAACCGAACGACCGCGACGTAAAATATTCGACCGTTAAGGCAAGTTTTCTTCATTATACGCGCATTATTTGGACAATATAGTGAAACAAACGTGCCCATAAGCTTTAACTTGTTAAGCCCTTATCCGGCTCGATGAATAGCGGGCTTTCGGTTATGAAGCTCTGCACCCCCACCCCCCCTCCGCGTGCCGGCTCTAATTGTGATACTCTCACATCGGATAAAGACTTGTCCTGAGTTTAAACGTGCCTATGACAAAAACAAAACAAGGGCGAGTGCCTAATCCCATAATTGGAGAATATTGTTGACATGTGTGCCCGAGTCCTCACACTGAAAAATTTTCAGTTAAGATTAGAGTGAGCAGTCAATTACCCTATACCAACTAAATATTCAGATTTGAAGTAAATTAAGGGCAATTTCACAACTATTCAAACTATCTAATGCTGCTTTACAATGCAGCCTACAAGAGCTTACTTCTTAATTTATTAATAAATATATTCAATTCTAATAAAATATATTTTTAGGTTGATGCCTTAGTTTACATTTAAAAAATCGATCAGCCCTTTAATTTAATAACAATTTCTTTTCCATATAATCAGTGCCATTAAGACCAGTCACTTTCAATGTACAGTAGAATTAATGGAGCATCGTTGGCATGATTATCAAGCTTATAAAAAACCTTTTTGCTATACCAACTCTGTCAAAAGCTGAAATTCAAAGGCATCAGAGGTCGTGGATATCCATATAGGTCAGCTTTTGACAAAACACAAAAGCAAAGAGGCCATTCATAAGTCTGATAATCTTAAAAAGTCGTGAAGTGAGTCAATAGTATTATATTAATTTGTTTCTTAGACCTTAAGCAAGAATAATTTATTGTAGAGAATAAATAACCTATGTACTTATAGTCCATCTAAGCTTTTTTTTATTTTTATTTTTATTTTATTTATAATTCCCCCATTCATTCGAGACAACCTCGAGAATTGAAGAGTAGGCACGGAAACACATGTGACAATTACGGAGTAATGTGAGGTAGAACCAACTATAGTGGTGAGGGTTAACTAACTGAACCCAACCCACACCTTATAAAGACAAGGGTAAGAAACAACTTGGAAGACGAGAATTCAACCTACAACCTACTCCTTTATATTGGAGCAGGGGTGTAGCCAGAATTTTCTTCTTGTGGGAGCTATCCATGGTTGTTAATGTATTTTAGTAGTTAATATATCATAATTCTTTGATCAATAATAATATTAAAGTAGATTAAATAGCCATAAAATATAAGAAATTGAATAATCTTTTAAAAAATGGCAACTGATATTCGATTCTTAATTTCTCAAAAAAAAAGTGACTACACAGTATGAAATGGAAATTTTTATTACAGTTGTCCACGACGGTCTTTCATATTCTGAAAGTGATGCATGATTATCTCATTGCTGAAAGTGATGCATGCTATTAAAAATTATCTCATTACTGATGCTATTAAAAATATCTTTTTCAATATATGTGACTAAACAATCATTCAACCATTCGATTACGCAACCGATTTTTCACAATATGCATAGCAGAAAATGCTCTCTCAACAGTGACAGTAGCAGCTTGTAAGATTAGCGCTAATGTTATGAGTAAGTAAACCAGTGGATATATAATATTTTTTTTCGTCTTGACGATCTTTTGGGCAAGCTCGCTAATTCCTTTCACTCTTGAAAATTCAATGTGGGAGCGCATATCAATAATATGAGTTTCAAGTTGATTGTTAAGAGCCATGAAATCTATTGTCGAAAATTCAACTGAGTAAAATTGAGCAAGACAAACAATTTTTTTCTTGTCGAAAGCTGAAAATGACTTGTTTGGATTCATACATGATATACAAAGGAGTAGTTCAGTATTAACTTCAGTAAAACGGTTGTTGAGCTTTTGAAGTTGCATGTCAATTACAACATAAAACAATTCTGCACGATAGTGATGTAGATTTGTCATTTCTTCAGCTTTGCGTCATGATCGTCCTTGGGCTACAAACTTATCATCCATGTTAGGAGCAGTGATATCGTGTTTGCCACAAACTAAAGATACTTCATGGATGAGAGAATCTCAACCATTATTTCTCATTTTTTGCAGTCTTTTTTTTTTATACCTCAACCAGAGTGATGACATTTACTATATCTTGATCTTTTCGTTATAATGCCTTCGATAGAGCATTAGTGATTCCTAATATATTTTTCATTAAATGAAGGGTGAATGTAAACTCAAAAGACTGTATTGAACCTAATAGGTCATCTGCTTCGTACTTTTGCTTCGATTTTGAGCTCTCTTTCACAACAATTTCAGGTACTTTCATTGCAGAAGAAAATATATCAATCAAGCTTAGTAGTGTATCGAAGTGTGAGCCCCAACGTGTCTCACCTACTCGTTTAAGGGTAACCTCTTGATTCAAGCCATGCCCACTCGCAATTTCTCCGTTCTTAATTGCTTCAATAACTTTAGCAGCTTGTATATCTCAAAAATTCTCTTTACGTTTACACGATGCTCCTACAATATTCAGTACACCAGCAACCAAACTGAAGAGCGATCTAATTTGATTTTGATGTCTTGCAACATCTACAAGGGCTAATTGAAGTTGATGTGCAAAACAATGAATATAAAATACACATTTATTCTCCTTCGTGATGAATGCTTTCAGGCCACCAAATTCATCCTGCATATTATTAGCACCATCATAACCTTGCCCACGTAATCTCATTACACTCAATCCATGCTTAGAGAATAATGATTCGATTGCCCTTTTTAGTGATATAGCGGTAGTTTCACTTACATGTACTATTCCTAAAAAACGTTCAATTACACATTCTCGTTCATCCACATAACGGAAAGCAACTGTCATTTGCTCTTTTATAGATATATCACGCGACTCATCAACCAAAATAATAAATAAAGATTCTCCAATATCTTTAATAATAATTTTAGTGGTTTCAGCTGCAACTGCACTTGTAATTTTTTTCTGAATATCCGGTGAAATAAATTTCAGATTTTTCAGAGCATTTGTTACGACCCTTTTAATATCTTCATTAAGATCAGCACTATAACGTAAAAGCTCACAAAAGTTCCCCTGATTGCTCGAACCCTCTGATTCATCATGACCACGAAAAGCTAGTCCTTGACGTAGAAGAAATCGAATGCTATTAACTGATGCATTTAAAGGGATATTATAATCCATTCGAGTTTGGTTAGAATGCTTATACAACAATGTTTGAATATGTTGATTTTGGTTCATTAAATCATGACACTTCTTGACGGCTTGTCTGTGCGCATTCTTGGGCCCTCTAACATGAATATCAAATCTTTCTTTCTTTTTCCAAATTTTAAATCCTTCAACACCAAAAGAGTCACAACTCTCTATAACTTCTTTATCTTCCCTAAAAAGATAACAATTCAAGCAAAATCCTACATCTTTTTCAATACTATATTCTAACCAGCTACCATATGTATCAAACTAATTAGGATTGAATCATCGTGACTGGTTTCCACTTTTCGTCAGAGGGAAAATGTGTTTACTAGGCTAACAAGGACCCTTTTGCAGATATGCTCTTCGGATCAAATTTCGATCATTAAGATGATAATAAAAAATTTGAATACGTAAACTAGGATCTGCTGGAAGATCTATTAAGTTAACCTCCGTATGACTTCTCTTTGAACTAGATTTTACTTGATCAAAATTATCATTTTGTACGATAGGAGGTAGTTAGTCATAATTTCTTTTGAGAAACTTATCCATAACTGCTCAATAATGAAAAATGGAAAAATATGGACTTATCAAGTGTATTAGGATACAATAAGCTAGCATATAATATATAAATTAAAATCCCTACATATATATATATATATATATACATCAAATAGATAACATCGCTCGGCTCAGATTGATCTAATCCGACCCAATTTTTATCAATTGGAACAACTAGTCTCGACCCAAAGCCTGGTAATACATTGAGCCAATTGGATAGCGAGTTGGGCCGACTCGTTGGTAGCCCCTAAATTACTCACGTGGCAATTCATCATTAAATGACTATTTAAACCCTAAATTGAACACCTTAATCTAAGGAAGGGGCTTTACATTTTATGGCGTATTCTAAAAATAGATCTAAAGGGGGTTTAGCCAAATGAATTTTAAGTTGGTCTAAGATATCAGCCACACGTGTTGATCACCCACATCAAAAAATCAAAATCAATTAGTGTTGATCATTTAAACACCATTTTGTGTTTAAATGAATATTAGCTCCAAAATAATAACACTAATAAGTAATAACACTAAAAACTAAATAATGAAACCTAAATCTAGCAATCTCCAATATCAATCTTTTTACATTTCTATAAATTAAACTCTAAATCCATAAGCCAATGTCTTAGAACTTTTCATCTTCCAATCACTAATCAGTAAATCATCATATAAATAAATTAGAAAATATAAAGGAATCAAAGAAAAATTTATTTATAATGGTAGATATATAGAACCCTAATTGCAAATTTGATTATTTTATTTGAAAAGATGCATACCTCTACGAGAGAAATTTATTGGAGTTTAGTAAAGAATCTCAGAGATTAGGAAAAGTGGTCGGAGGTTGCCGATAGACGGTAGTCGAATGTGTTCGATGTCGCCGACTCGCCGATTTCCGATTACGAAATGTGCTTGAAATTAAACTTTAGCATTAAACCCTTAGAGAGAGAGAGAGAGAGAGAGAGAAGAGATGAAGAGGGATTCGGTTAGATTGCTCTTGTAAGACTAAGAGAGAGAGCGAGAGAGAGAGAGAGAGAGAGGTTTCATAAGACTTGAATTGACTTGCGGTGGGAGACGTGGAGTAATTGACTGGTAGAGAGAGAAAGAGAAGGGATTTGGTAAGATGAGAGAGAGAGAAGGGGTTTGGTAAGATGAGAGAGAGATTTGCTTGCTATGATAGAGAGAGAGAGAGAGATTTTTGCTAAGATTTGATTGGGACTTATGACGTGTGGTGGAGTGATTGAGGGAAAGGTATAACTTTAAATATTAAAGGAACTTATAATGTGTTCTCTATTACACTAAAATTAAATGTATAAGAGACTTGGGGGCTTAATAATCATAGATTTGGGGGCTTGATAACCATAAATCTGGGGGCTTATAAGAGTTGCTCCTAAGAAAGAAACTTCTATTTATATCATATAAACTTTCTTTTAAAGATTATATAAGGGCTTGAGCCCCCACCCTCTTATACGTGGTTACGCCATTGCATTGGAGGGAGCGTACCAATTGGGTTGATGCCACTTTGATTATATCCAATCTAAGTTAAAGTGCGTAGATGCCATCTAAATATATATATATATATATATGCACCCGGGCATAGAGATATCTCTGCATTTCTTGATATGGGCATGTCACGTAGCACCTTTTTGTGAAGTGACGGGTGGCATGAGGTCCACTTTATTAATTAGGGTTAAAACTTTTAAAATATTTTAAAAGTTATATTCCCTTTCAACCGTCATACTTGACTTATATATATATATATATATATATATATATATATATATATATATATATATATATGCGTCCGAGCGTAGAGATATCTTTGCGTTTATTGATATGGGCATATCAGGCAATACCTTTTTGTGAAATGATGGGTGGTATGGGGTCCACTTTATTAACAATGGTTAAAATTTTAAAAGTTATATTCCCTTTTAGCCGTCATACTTGACTTTTTTAGAAGTCTCTTTCTTTTCTCTCTTCTCTCCCTTTTTCCAAGAACGTATAAGACTTACTTTTTCAGGTATATTTTACTAAAAAATGTAGGCCCCCGATAGTAAAGTACTAACACCTAGGGAAAGAAGTGCTTCACATTGATAGCGAGGCGATGACACCCCAAATTTTTTTTTGCACCTCGGTAGTGAAGCGTTGACACGCCAATTTTTTTTACACCTTGATAGTGAAGCGCTAACACCCTGATAGTGAGGCGCTGACACCTCTATTTTTTTTTTCACCTCGATAGCGAAGCACTGACACCTCGATAGCAAGACGCTAACACCTAGGAAGAGAAGCGTTGACACCTCGATAGCGGAGTGATGACACCCGGGAGAGAAGCGCTGACACCTCGATAGCGAGGCGCTGACACCCCTGTAGTGAAGCATTGACACTCGACGCTGACACCTCTAGTGAGGCGCTGACACCCCGGGAGATAAATGTTGACATCCCGATAGCGAAGCTTTGATACCCCAATAGTGAAGAGCTAACACCCCAATAGCAAGACGCTGACACCCTGATAATGAAGCGCTGGCACCCCGGGAGAGAAGCTGTGACAGCCCAGATTTTCCCAACCTAAAATTTGGAGATTTTTTTTAATTTTATTTTATATACTTTACACCAAAACCAAATGAGAAAATCCGGACCGTCAGATCGTATATCACAATCTGATACAGAACACTTGGCACATCCATATGCATACGGAAATCAAAGCAAGGTTATGTAAGTATTATGAACAAAACTCCAATTCTAATATCTAATATGTACTGAACTAAACAAACGCCAGTGAAGACTAACCATCACCAACAGTAGTATACCATGCATGTATAATAGCATGGAAGTACCAACCTCGAACTTACCAAGATCCACGATGCACTAAATCTACGATCCCAAAACATAGTACAAATCCTTATGCGAAAGCTCCTTTTTCTTCAAGTATGTAGTCTGGCCCTCCTCAAAGCTACACCTGTGACGTATAGTCGGGGTGAGCTAACATCCAAGCTCAATGGAGAAAACTAATGCCAATATACATCTCATCACATGCATAGATTCAAAGACAAGATCAAAATATTTTCTTATCAAGGCTAAAACTGATTTCAAAGGCATTTCTTATCAAAATTGAAACTGAGTTCAAAGGCATTTTCTTATCCAAATTCAAAACTAATTTCAAAGGCAAACTGATTTCGAAGATGTTTTCTTATCAAAACCGAAACTGATTTCAAAGACATTTTCTTAATAAAATTGAAACTGACTAATCTCTTATCAGAAGCATATTTCTTATTTTTGATTTACTGAGTTTAAATCACATTCATTTACATGTCTTACATATTCTTACTTTGCTTACACATATGTTTTATACATTCTTACTTAGCTTACTTATATGTTTCACACTTTCTTACTTCCCTTACACAATTCGATTCACGGATATCCCGCCGTACCGGTTCGATTCACGGAGACTGCCGTACCAGTTCGATTCACGATTAGCAGTCGTGCCGGTTCGATTCATGGGTTTAACCGCCATGCCGGTTCGCTTCACGGTTAGTCGCCGTGCCGGTTCGATTCACGGATATCCCGTCGTGCCGGTTCGATTCATGGGTTTAACCGCCATGCCGGTTCGATTCACTTGCTAGCGGGTTCGATTCACGGATATCCCGCCGTGCCGATTCGATTCATGGGTTTAACCGCCATGCCGGTTCGATTCACGGTTAGCCGCCGTGCCGATTCGATTCCGCCCTAGCGGCCCACAAGGTATCATATAATCCGCCTATAGCGGTCCACACATGCGCATATAATCCGCCCATAGCGGTCTACGATGTTATATAATCCGCCCTTAGCGGTCCACAACACACTTATAATCTGCCCATAGCGGTCCACTTAAAATTTTCTTAACTTATGATTCGATTTAGATTTAAATTTATATACAAATTTGATTTGGATTCAATTCAAAGTTCACATTTGCTTCCTTCAAATTTAACTTCTAGGTTCGATTCAAAACCTGCAAAACACACATACGATGTTCAAGACTGAAATTCCTTACATGATTTTCGAAGGCTATATAAAAGGTTCAAAACAAAGATCATTTCTTGATTCGATACGTCAATAATTTTTAAAACAGCCACTATGTCAAAGATTCGATAATTCAAAGCTTTCGAGCATTTCAAACAATCAAAATATTCAATCAAATATTTGAGTTCAAAGATCTAAAGTTTCCATTGCAAGGATTTCAAATACTAATTCATTTCAAAACAAAACTTATCATCTCTCATTCGATCATATCAAGCATCTATGAAATTAAATCAAAATGCAATTGCGTATGAAATTTTCCCCACCTTAACCTCGAAGCTCAAAAGCCAAGCAATGTCCTATCGATGGCTTTCCTCCCTCAATCTACATCACAAATATATGATGATGTATCAAGGATCAACACTAATCACTAATAACTTAGACTATTTAAGTGTTTTAAAAAAAATCGAGTCGGAATGGGCAAGTTCGCGCCAACATAGAAATTGATGTAACCTTCCTCCTACATTTTAACCTTTAAAATTTTAGATTTATAAGTTGGTCAAAACACACAAGTTGTAGATCTCTTTGTTATCTTTCCAACGCCTCAAGAATTGCATCAATCGGAGGTCGGAGTAAAAAGTTATGGTCAAAATACCAAAGCAGTACTGGCAACTCAGACAAAATCGACTAATCGATTTTCCAAAGTCGATTGATCGATTTTATCTCGATTGATCGATTTTCAAAGAGCCAAAAATCTTTTTTCACTATTTGAGACCAGTCGATTAATCGACCCAATTTTGATTAATCGAAATTCAAAAATCGATTAATCGATTTTACTCGATTAATCGGTTTCGTTTCTCGACAAAATTAGAAATTTACCTAACTTATTACTAAATTTTGACCTTAAAAACGATTGATTCACAAGTTTGTCAATTCATAAAAGTTGTAGGGCTTTCTGTCTTCTTTCCAACGCAATAAGAATCACATCAATCTGAATTCGGCACAAAACGTTATGACTGAAATACTACGGTAGTGTCAGTAAGCCCAGGCAAACTCGATTAATCGATTTTCAAAATCGATCAATCGAATTTCAAAATTGATTAATCGAAATTCTCTTCGATTAATCGATTTCGTGGAGTTCCTCTTGAATTTCTCTCTTGTCAAAAATCGATTAATCGAGTTTCAAAATCGATTAGCGCGATTTAAAGCACTTCTCGGGTTTGAACCTTGAAACCCATTTTTTATTTCATCAAAATTCAATCCTTTTGATCCTAATCTTTTATACACATCTAAGCAATCTGTATTTAATTAAATATATGGAAGAATTGCATTATTTACCTCTTTAAATCGGCGATCTACTCGTAGATCAGATCGTCTTCTTCGTTAAACAAAAAGGGTTTCTAAACCCACCTCGATCATCTCCATGCTCCAAGATAACAACCAAACCCACGAAATTAACGGCAATCCTTCCACACACACTTCACGCAAACTCACGCTACGATTTGCGGATCAAAACCCACAATCTCTTCGCAAGAAGAGGGTTTCAAAACCCCCAAACGGCTCCAAAACCCATAAAACCACAACCAAACGTCGAAATCGACGGCGATCTTCCCCTTAGACGATCTCACAAATATTTTTCGCTCAAATGTAAGGCTCGGCACTCATGAATTCAACACGTTCATTTCATCTCCTCTTCTTTCTCTCTTCCTTCTCTCCTTAAAAACCCAAAACCTAAAAAAACCTTGTGCAAACCGGGTGTTAGCTCCCAAAAGAAGAAATTGCCTTCTTTAACTAAATGGGATTGGTTCCCATACAAAACACATATACTTGTCTTTGGGCGTATTAGTTATCATCTAAGGATCTAGCTCCCGTGTGAAACGAACGTACCTATTTAGGTGTTATCTCATAACAAAATAGTTTTCTTTGATTAGGTGTGGGCCTACACACCCAAACCATCCACTAATCGGACCCGGTGTTGAGCCCATACACCAAAGCTTGGTGCATAAGAACCCACCTAATGCTCAACACACAATCTAAATTGGTCTTTTTCCACTCAAGACCAAACCCAATTTAACTTACGTAAGTAATTTCATAAAATCGAGCACGTGACCAATCGGGCACGCACACCGAGGTACACTATTCAAAGTCGGGTATACATCCCGGGATACACTATTCAAAGTCAAAATTTTCAGGCTGTTATAGAAGCGTTGTGTGATGGGGTCAATACTCGAGGTAGCAACAAGAAGGCGTGGGGGCCTTGGAGCTGATTGGTTACCAGCAGGAAGGGGTAGGGGTCTTGGAGCTGACTGGTGGAAGGATCGGTTGCGACACAATCACGACGCGGTCGCATAGGAAGATGATGCGAGGCGTCATGGGCGTAGTAGTGTGGGGCATGACACTGTGTGTCATGGAAGGAGTCCGTGTGCCATGGGGGTATGACAAATCAATATGTTTGAGATCATTGGGTTATTT
Organism: Chloranthus sessilifolius; assembly: GCA_021018995.1. NCBI lineage: Eukaryota > Viridiplantae > Streptophyta > Magnoliopsida > Chloranthales > Chloranthaceae > Chloranthus > Chloranthus sessilifolius. Next base: position 85,071,607 of record CM037589.1, on the reverse strand, counting down.
GCCCATAGATGGTGTTTGAACCATCTATGTGGGAGGCGGGTTGCATTCACACACAGGGGGCCTTACGTCGTCAGAGGGTGCACAAGTGTCTCCTAGGTCTGAAGGGTGGGCGATGTTCCTTAGAAAGCAATGTCGTGTGTCACCCAAGGTGAGGTTGTCATGTGGTCCAGGGCCGACGTCGCGGTGCACATAGGTCGATTGTGAGAGAGACACTCGAGGGCTGCGTGGGACACTATGGTGCACGTTGACTGAGGGCCAGATACAAACGTGTGTTAGTAACGGGAAACACACACGATGGTGGGCTTGGTTCAGTATGTCGGCAGCCATGTTGGAATGAGATGGCATGAGGAGCTACATACTACTGTTGCGGAGCGAGGTACTAGTGTGTGGCACGAGGGTGAAACTTGAGCATGCCAGGTGAGGCACATAGGTGCGGACATGCGTGTCGTATAAGGGCACGATGCGATGGTATGGTTGGCCTCGAGAGAAGGCAATTGTGAACGAGAGTTCTTGTCCCCTAGGCGGGTGGTATCAGAGTCTGATGGTTGGGTAGGTTGGCTTCGTTGCACACGACATCCAGACCTCGCACAGGTGTGATAGCCGTTGTCAAGCTGCGCCCTAGTGACAGTTGGCACCCCTTTAGAGGAAAAGAGGCCCTTTAGTGGAAAAGAGGTGGGTTGGTAGAGTTCTGACACTCACGTGATCAGGCAAAGGGTATTTCAAAAAGGTTGGTGGAGTTCTGACAGTCACGTGGTTACTTTTTTAAAAACAAAGGTAACCCTAGTTAAAATGTGGTTAAATGACTATAAAACAACACCAGTGACTTCACAAAAAGACGCTACATATCGCGCCCTTATCAATACGCGCAGAGATATTTCTACGCCCTTATCAATGGTTTCATCGTTGACATTGTTGGTTGCCCTCGATTAGATAATAGAGACATTTTTTGTCTCAATCTTTCATATATTAGATTTTGAGATCATGACTCATATATCACACGGTCATACGTTGATTTCACGTGACACACATCCGTGATCATAGTGTACCATGGTACACATGTTCATGATCCTTTAGAATGTGTGCCACGTGGAATAAAACATATGACTGTCATCTAACAGTCTGATATGTGGGCCATGATCTCAAGATCTAACGAATGAAAGATTGGGACAAAAACAACCTCTGTTATCTAATTCAATTCAGTCAACACCATCAATCACCACAAGAATCTTTAGTTGCAAACAAAGATCAAAATTTCGGCCGGAATGACCGAAATTTCGGCCAAATTATTGAATTTCAATTTTGGTCTCGGTCATGCCCGAAACTAAAATTTTGATCCTTAGTTGTAAAAAACTGTACCCTATATTTTATTAAATGTAGACCCACTACAAAAAAATAGGACTATTAGCGGCAGTTTTTTGCAGCCAAAAATTGCTGCTATTAACAAAAAAACTATTAAGACTATTAGCGGCAAGAGTATTAGCGACAGTTTTTTTGTTAATATATAGCGGCAGTTTATGGTTGCCGCTAATACTCTTATTTTTTGTAGTGACCATAGTTAGTGCAAGTTTATAATTACAAAGCTATATTAAATTATTGGAGTGCCCATATTCTTAAGAACCCCACTCTCCCTACCATCATTTAAACACTCAAACTGGTGTTCAAATGATCTTATACCATCAAAGTGATAGATCATAAAATGAAGTTCAACAGGCTCAAAATGGTGTTATAGGGAGATTTATACCATCCGAACCGTAGACTATAATATCAACCGTTTTTAATTTCAATGGCTGATAATAAAGTCCATCAATCAAATGGTTCACATCTACCTCTAAGCATGTTTCTTTAGGCTGAGACATGCTGATTGCCACATCAACCAAATATATGCATCACATGAGATAACCATAAATCACACTTCAATGGTATGAGATAAAAAGTTTTATATTAATGATGTATCATTATTTAAATATTATTTTAGTGTTTAAATGTCGTTTGAAGCCATTATCCTATCTCTTAAACATATGCATGGTCGATCAATCAAATAATACCAAAAATAATCACGAACATTATCAGTGATTAAATGAACAGTCTACCCTTGGCCAAGGTCTAATGTTGATTTGGTCCAAGTGTGACTGCACCTGTTTCTATACCAAGAACATTGGGGAAGACTAGTGACAAAAAAAGGGCTTTAATATCACATGGAATCGATCACTACAAAAATAAGGTGTTTCAACGACACTTGCTGTTAAGGTAGTTTTTGGTAGTAACAAGACTAATAGCGGCAGTTTTTGGTAGCGACATAACTAATAGTAGCAATTTTTTATTAAAAAAACTGCCGCTAATAATCTTATTTTTTGTAGTGAATAAGGGGCTAGATTTTGAGAGCTACTACTTGCACATGATTTTGGGTGCAACTTCTTGCACATATTGTTTGTTTAGTGGCATACAAATATTTTTTATAAAACTCTAATTTTTTTCTAGTATAGGGTACGTCTGTTCGTGCCTACGTGATTTCTGAGGGTGCCTACATTTGAAACCCACTAAAAATCTGTGGACTGTTTGGATTCAGGTGATAGAGATCATTTTTCACCCTGATGGATCTATTTAAATCATACTTGAGTACAATCACGCTTTATTAGCCAACGAATGTGTATTTTGTGTCAAAGTCAAATTCACTAAGGTTGTGTTTGACATCGCTCTTTGGGAGAGTAGAAAAGAGCAACAATTGCTCTTTTTGTTGCAAAGAAATATGGGGAGAGAGAAGGATTGGAAGAAGATAAAAGGGAGGCTGCTCTTTGAAATAAGAAAATAACCCTCTTTAAAAAAAGCATGATTTGTTAGTTTTCAACTATACGATCGTGGTGTGGCCCTTAAGCTACACACGCAATCAAATGTAGTCAAAGTATTACTCTATTGTTTGACTTGGAGAGAAAGTGCAAGTCCACTTAGATTGGTCAATAAGTGGATTGTAGAGCAAGGGTTGTGATTTGCCAAGTTTATTTGTGGGAATCCTATGTTTAGAAGTCCTTGATGGGTAGGACTCTACTATATAAGGGGATGAGGTGTCCCTCGTCTTACACACTTCCGTGCTTTGTTGAATCATAAGGAAAGGTTCAAGAGAAATTCATCTTCTTTACAGTGTGCTAAGGAAGAGAAGACTCGTTATGGTGTGCCAGATCAAGATCAAGAAAAGGACTCGCACATGTGGATTTAATGTCGTCGGCACTGTTTTCATATGCGATCGCGTATGTCATCAGGAAAGGGTGGATCACCTATGCCATCATGGCATATGCGATCTAGGAAGTATACCATGACATACCATCACATATGCGATAGTATGCCATGACATACTTTTTTAACAATGATTTTTTTTTTTGCTTTTAGATTTCCCCAAGCCCTATTAATAGAGGGTTTCTCTTCCTAAAGTATACCACAACTCTTAAATGTATGTTTTGAGTATCTTTCCTTCTCTTTTGTATGGTCCATTTAATTTTTGTACTATCTGAACTTATTTTTTATATTTTTTCTTTTAACTTATGGGTTATATACTTATATTATATACTTATATTTTTCATTCTAAACACTACAAATTTAATAGAGCACAAAATTAACACAAACATATTACTTTTCAATATGGAAAACTTTGAGAATTTTTTAGAGTTTTTTTGAAAAATAAAAAAATTATGCCATGACATAATGGCATATGCGACCCGCATATGCGATGACCCTATGCCATCACATATGGTCACATATATCATTTGACTACATTGATCGTCGGTGTAAAGAACGCATAGAGATTTCAATTACAGACAAAGATCTAAAACCTAACATGATTTTCATGCTCTTTTAAAAAGGGCTATTTTTCCTATTTTAAAGAGCAACCTCCCTTTTATCTTGTTCCAATCCTTCTCTCTCCCCACATTTCTATGCAAATAACAAAGAGGCACAGCCTAAAGAATGCTAGTTGGGTGGGATGGTTCCTTCAACTGATTATAATAGAAAAAAGAACAAAATAGTTGGTAGCTAAAATTTAATAATATCAATAAATTGAAATCGAATAACTTTAATAACAATGTGTTTTACAAATAAGCACCCCCAACCGCCCGCCAAATCTTGAAATAGCAGGGCCTTATATGAGCAATGAGGCAGGTGGTTATTTTCAATTGAACGTAAAAGCAGAGGCTTATCTGCATAAGCCCTTAATATAATTGGTGCCCCCTCAACGCCTATCTCTTTCTAGGGAGGTTTTAAGCCATCACCTCTGGAACTATGTAATGCTCCAGTGTTGTCAGCCAACTTCTTGACATTTCTTAGCTTCCAACGTTACAAGGGACCTTTCAATATCTGCTAGGGATGCAAGCTTTTAACCGAGTCCCGAAACTGAACTGAAACCGATGGTCCCGAGCTGGACCTAAAACCCTAAAACCCTGAACTGGACCAATTCCACTTCAGTTTGGTTTCGATTTAGGGTGGTAGAAACCGAAAACCAAAGGGGTATGATGAGAAAACCGAAAACCCGAAAAAACTGACAAAATACATTAAAAACATAAAGAAATATTAAAAATTACCGAAACTGAACCGGAAAACCGAAATATTTTTGTTTCAGTTCGGTTAAAAAAAAAAAGAAAATACCAAACCCAAAACGATCTATTTTGGTTTGGTTTCGGTTCAAGCTAAACATAACTGAAAACCGAAAAAATCGATGTCGGTTTGGTTCGGTACACCGAACTTGCATCCCTATGTACTATCTAGGCACCCTAGGAGGGGTCCCGAAGCTCACCTCTTCTTGGCAGCAAGAGCAGCAACAAAACTGTGTAATATGGATGTATGGGTTAGGCACCTAATCAATAGGGGTAATAAGAAAAAGGGGGCCGGTTTTAAGGTATTATACTGAAAAAAAAAGTTTAGGTAAAAAGGATTTCAAAGAAATCTGAGGTTCTAAGAGATGTGAGATGTAAAAAGTTTCTCATGTGTGAGAGGCCTTGTACATGTGAAAAGACTAAAGTACCCTCGTTTTCTTCAAGAGATGAGGTCGATTTTCAGTTCATCTTCTTTGGCGCCAATGAGGTTTTGGTTCATCATCTCCGGCACCGAGGAGTTTTTGATTACTCTTTTCCGGCGCTCGAAAACACTAATCGGTGCCGGAGAAGTTTTGGGTCGCCGATTTTTTGTTTATATTTTCCAATGCCGATGAAATTTTGGTTCATTATCGCCGAGTGATTTTTTCGAGCGCTGGAAAAGAGAGACAAAAAACTCATTGGCACCGGAGACGATGAACCAAAACATTGTCGGCGCCGGAGACGATGAACAAAAAATCGGCGACCCAAAACTTCTCCGACGCCGATTAGTTTTTGGTCGCTCTTTTTCGGTTCACGGAAAAAACTAATTAGCGCCAAAGAAGTTTTGGGTTGCCAGTTTTTGGTTCATCGTCTCCGACGCCGATAAATTTTTGGTCGCCCTTTTTTAGCACTCGAAAAAATTAATCGGCGACGATGAACCAAAATCTCATCGGCACCGGTTAAGATGAACAAAAAATCGACGACCCAAAACTTCTCCAGCGCTGATTAATTTTTTTGAGCACCGAAAAAGAGCAACTAAAAACTCATCGGCACCAAAGACGATGATCCAAAACCTCATCGGCGCCGAAGAAGATGAACCAAAAATCGACCTCATCTCTTGGAGAAGACGATGGTACTTTAGTCTTTTCACATGTACAAGGCCTCTCACGCATAGGAAACTTTTTATATCTCACATCTCTTAGAACCTCCGATTTCTATGAAATCCCTTTTACCTAAAAACTTTTTTTAAAGTATAATACCCTAAAACCTTTTAAAACTGACCCCCTCTTTCTAAAGTCCCCTAATCAATACTCAATAGCAGAGGCGTTACATTTTTGGAGAAGTGTTCAGAAATTATGGTTGTGTTTGGGATTGTTCTTTGGAGGCAAAGAGCAGCTCTAGCACAATGCACTTTAGTATGGGACTGTGTTTAGTTGTAAATGCTCTTAGGCCTTAGCTCTTTAAAAGAGCTGAATTTGATTATCTTTAAAAGAGCAATTTAAACCTGCTTTTTTGAGTGGGTTGCTCTTTGCCTCCAAAGAGCAATCCCAAACACGATGATTATGTTTGACATAGCTCTCTGCTATCCCTTACCAGAGCAAAGTTCACCTGCTTTAGCAGGTTCCCATTCCCTTGGCTAACTCTTTGCAAATGAGGATTTACTTGCTATAACAACTACTTCTGTGCTCTTTGCTAACTCTCTACCAGAGCAAATAAAATCTGCTCTGGCAAGGAGTGAGCAGAGAGGAGAACTCTTGAACAGACAAATCTTGCATAAAATCTTGATATGCAAAGAGTTATCAAGGAGAAGGGCGACCTGTTAAAGTACGTAGTAGGATGTTAGCAAAAAGAATGGGAACCTCCTAAAGCAGGTGAACTCTGCTCTGGCAGGGGCTAGCAAAGACATATAGGTTGTGTATGACATAGCTTTCTGTTAGCCCCTACTACAGCAGAGTTCAACTGCTTTAGTTGGTTCCCATTCTCTTTTATAACTCCCTACAAAAGAGGATTTATCCGCTCTACCAGAGCAAATAAAATTTGCTTTAGCAAGGAGTGAGTAGAGATCAGGAGGGTAGAATTGATGAACAGGTAAATCTTGCATAAAATGTTGCTATGCAAGGAGTTATTAAAGAGAAGGGGTACTTGCTAAAGCAGGTACCTGAATATTAGTAAAGAGGATGGGAACTTGCCAAAGCAGATGAACTCTGCTATGGCAGGGGCTAGCAGAGAGCTATGCTATACACAGCCTATACGATATTTTCGTAGAGTCCCTTTATTTGTACTCCCTAAATCTTGAAAAGCACCTACATCTTTTGTGCACCTACCTATTTTATTTTTTTGAGAACTTCTAAAGGTGCCATGAAACCAACTGGAATGAAACCCTGTTGAAGTAGTGCCTTTAGAAACTTAGATCAGACTATCATCAACTCGACAACTTTTGCACCCTTCTTATGTTTACAATTTTTACGAAAAATGTAGGGTATCTTCAACTCAACAACTATCTATTGAAACTCTACAGACTAATTATTCTCTATTATTGCAATCACACATTCCTTTGAAAAAAGAATATGCAATTGGTTATATAGAATCTTAGCCTCAGTTTTTGACTGTCAAAAATTGCTGCTATTAACAAAGAAACTTGTTTCAGTTGCTACAGGACTACTAGCGGCAATTTTTTTGTAAATAACAATAATTTTTAGTTGCCACTGAAACACCTTCTTTTTGTAGTGTGAGTTTTTGATGAATAGCTTGTAACGTTCGATCGTGCTTGCTTGTGGTCATCACTTGTTTTTTAGATTCATTATTGTTGCATCCCAGCCATTGTTGAGTATGTCGGAGCCGGTAGCTCACTAGATCAGATCCGTCATGATCTCTCCTAAAAGTACGGTGCAGGAATCATGCGACTTAAAGAAAACCCTCATTGGAGAAATTATATATATATATATATATATATATATATATATATATATAATAAGATCATATAATATGAATATATGGACTAAGGGAGCTTGTAGAGATTAAAAAGAAGGATGCAAATTTTATTGAAAAAAAAATGACGCAGCGAGGAGGATGAGCAGAACCTAGGGCCATGGTCGACCTGATCTTGAGATCAGAGCTGACCATGCCTCTGATACCTTATTGAAACTCTAAAGACTATATTTTAATATTGATTTTTCCTTATTTTCATTAAGGAGAGAAGCCTCTTTAAATAGAAGTGAATACAACCAATAAGATCTCAAGAGATCTTTAAAATTCAAAATACTTCGTAAGATATTTATTTAAATATTTATGAATCAATCATGTCTAAAGCATAAGATATACATTTATATTATGCTTCGTTTTTCAATCAAATATTTTCTATTACCATCCACACTAGATATATAGCTACTAGTTTCTTCATAAAATTTGATGATTACACCTTTTCCATCAGGAGCCTCACACCATGTTTAGGTTCTATAATCATTCTAAATGCAGGGGAATGAGAATAGTTAGGAGAGAGGGAAAAAGTGAACTTAGATAAGATGAGGCAGAGTATAATTTTCAACTCTACAATTGCAAAGTTTTGGCCTAAACACGTGCGAGTTCCGAAGCCAAATGGTATGTATCCCTGTGGAAGCTTGCAAGCGCCCGGTAGGCCGCGTTCAAATCTCTCTGGTTTAAACTCGTCGGCATCAGGTCCCCAAATATTGGGGTCACGATGCATCGTAGGAACCGAAATCCATAAATTGGTGCCTTTCGGAACGTGGACGTGGCTGAACTTCATATCTCGAAAGACCTCCCTCACCACAAACGTGATGGGTGGGTAGAGACGCAACGTTTCTTGAATCACCATTGTCAACTGCACAATGTTTTGATACATCCCTAAAATTAATAATATTTCAATACCTATCGGCGGATATTTGACTAATATGACTTAATATATAACCTCATATATTATATGGGGTCAAATTAGTCAAATATTGGCCCATATCAGCTTGCCGAGGGCATAATACCTTTTATTTGTTTTTGATGCATTTTTAAATATTTTAAAATAAAAAAGGCGTTTGAATATCAGCTCCACTACCTATGGGGTTGGAACCCGGTCAATATGCTGATATGTATCGGTCATTAAATCCTTAGATACATACCGCTCTGAACTTGTGGAGTGCACTAGCATCAGGCAAACGGGCACCGCAGATGCTGGCGACCTCATCGCGAACGCGAGTCTGCCATTCCAGATGCGACGCGAGTAGCATCAAGCACCATGATGCCGTTACCGCAGTCGTCTCGTGCCCAGCAAAGTATATGTTCTTGCAGTTGTCCACTATGAAGCGGCTAGCCATGTCGGGATTGAGGTAGCCATCCTTAGCGTTCTCAAGGATGGTCTGTAAAAGGTCCTTCTTAGCACTATCTCCCTCCTTTTCTTCTTTGCGATCATTTACTGTCTTTAAAATTAATGACCTGATCTCTTTTTCTAGCCTCCAAGTCTCCCGGTTGTTTTTGGTAGGAAGAAATCTAGCATAAAATTATTTAAATACAAAAAAAAACAATATTGAAGTTAGGGCACTTGACCAATCAGGAATTTTCTCCAAAACGTTCCTCCTATTATAAACTTAGGTATTTACTCATGATTTACATCTTAATAAGCCTTTAATATGAGGGTAATTTGGTCATTTGCTAAAGAAGATGGACAACCGCTTAGGTAAATTTTTTATTAAACTTTACTCTCTCTAAAATGTAAGGGTGTATTCGGTTCGGTTTGATCAGTTTTGAACCAAAATCACAAATCAAATCGGTCTTAATCGATTTTTAGATTTTCAAACCAAATCAAACCGTCCAACTCTTAAACCAAACCAACCCGATTCAATTCGGTTCGGTTTGGTTCGGTCGGTTTCGGTTTTCCTATAAGTTCTACTTGCACATCAAAATTTTCTCAACTTCTCAATCGATTTTTCTATTAGTTCTACTTTACCACTTTAGGATTTAAGAATATGCTAAAGAGAAGAGAAGGATTTTGTATAAAAATATGCATTTTACTTAAATGCCCTTTAAAATTAATCAAAATCTCCAATTATATATATAATTACTTACGAACTACATTCGGCTCGGTTTGGTTTGGTTTCGGCTTGAGGGAGGGTTGAAACCGAAACCAAACCAAACTTTTCGGATGTCCTTTTTTCCAAACCAAATCCAAATCGGTACCCATCCAAACCGAACCAAACCCGGCGGTTCGAATCGGTTTGGTCCATTTGGTCAGTTGGGTCTAAAAAATGGACAATCCTACTAAAATGTTTGAAATGGGTATAAGCCTGACATTAAATTCGGAAATAGAGTTATTATGGTAAATCTACCTTGAAATTAAGTTTCGCTCTCTTTGATGCTCAAATTGTCAAAGCGGGTCGGGTTTACCAGATCCATCTGACCCATTTTTTTAAGTTTGTCGGGCCTATAAACTTGACACACGTGATGGAGTCGGGTATGATGCATCCGACCACACCTTCAGGTCGGTTCAGGCAAACTCAACCTTCAAGTCGGTTGAGGCCAGATTATATTCCTTAATCTTCTTCTTATGTTATAATCTCTTTTTAAACAAGCGTTCCTATAGCGTAACCCATCTGTTCACTCTCAAAAGTGTTGTATAGATTGAGTCAAAAGCATTTTTTTCAATGATATGCATGCTCACATGCTTAAATAGTCGACTATTTTGAATCAAACGACCGAGAAAGCTCTCTGTCCCATCTTTTACAAAATAAATCTTGACATGATCATGAGTGCATTCTTAAAAATTGAACATGATCATGAGTGGATTCTTGGATTGCTTTTCTAGATGTGTGTCACGTGGGATAAAAAGATCTATTATGTCAAGATCTATTGCATCAAAGATTGGGATAAAAAGCAATCTCTCATTTGATTCAAAAAAGTCAATGGTTTAAACACGTGAAAAGCCGATTGACCAACGAAAAAAAATTTGATTGTAAATGAAGGTACCCGGATTGAAATTGGTCTTATTCCGCCAACATGGTTTGTGTGCCTATTGTAAACTTTTGTAAAATGGGGTTCTTAGATGAGTTATTGTGCCATTTATTCATTAAAGAATCTTGTAGAAGGGTACGGCTATTCTCACTCATTTATTAGTAAGTACTATACATTTTTTCTGGTTGAAAACCATCGACTGAGTTTAAACAAGCAATGGAGATTGTTTTTACTCCGATCTTTCTTACAATAGATCTTAAGGTCATGGCGCGCCTATCAAACGGTCAGATGCTGATTCTACATAACTCACATCCCCAAAAGTGAGCTAGATCATGAGCAAAGGATTTGACTTTCACTTTTAGTGATGTGTGCCATGTTCAATCAACATCTAACCATGTAATAGGCACGTCATGATCTTAAGACATAATGTGAGGCAGATTAGAGCTAAAAATTCTCCATCATGTGATTCAGAGCAGTCAAGGGCTTTCGTCCATGAAAAAATTGTGTGGTTCTTATTAATAAATAGGTGAGAATAGTCGTACCATTTGTCCAACTCTGAGAACTTTAATTCTCTCTCTAACATTAAGTGAGGGGCCCAACCTTCCAAACATTTGCATGACAAGGGGCCCACCTATCTCTTATTACTATAAGAGCTAAAACGAAGGTAACAAACTTGATATCGGGATCAGGTATCGATCTTTGGAGGAGCGATACAAATCGGCTGATATTGACACCGAGTTGGATACTCGATAGGTATCGGACGTATTGATTGCCGAAAAACCGATACGTATTGGTATCGGCCGATATTTGATACCTTGGTTAAAACCTTTAGCTTAAAAAAATAAAGCACCATGAGTGTTTTGTTCAATTTTGGCATACCAAAACCACCTTTAACTAAAGAATGTGCGGATTTGCTTTCGGATGAGGCTGAGTGATCTTGTATATGACCAATAGGTCGCAGTATCAAACGAGATCAAATGGTCTCACTAGGGATGTGGCTAAGATCTTTTGCTAGTAAGGGCTAGCAATGATCAATCGATGTTAATAGTTATTCTACCATCGATTTGGGGAGCTTGTATGCTATAGATTCAGGGGCTTATACACAAAGGACAGTCGTATAAGAAATATATCTTATGCAACTTCAGTGCCCCCTCTACATGAAATAAGACTATTAGCGGCAGCAAAAAATTGCCGCTATTAACAACAAACTGCTGCTATTAGTCCTGTCACTATCAAAACCTGCTACTATTAGTCATGTCGCTACCAAAAACTGCCTTAAGAGCAAGTGCCACTGAAACACCTTATTTTTATAGCGTCCCCCCGCCCCCCCCCCGTCTCGTCCCCCCACCCCCAACGCTTCTATGTGGCTCCGCCCCTAGGTCTCAAATATCCCCACTTGTTTTTAGTTGAAGGACATTTTGGCTTATTAAAAGTGGACAAAGTGCATGATTTTTTTTAAGTTAAGGGTCCCAATTCTCCTGGATGATAGGAGATGGGTAAGACCTCACTACAAAAAAAAAAGATTATTAGCGGCAGCTTTTTCAGCCAAAAATTGCCGCTATTAACAAAAAAACTATTAAAGACTATTAAAACTATTAGCGGTAAGAGTATTAGCGAAAATATTTTCGTTAGTAGCAATAGTTTTTGGCAGCCGCTAATAGTCTTATATCTTTTGTAGTGCCTATCAAGTAAAATGGTAAAACTCTTTTACCCTTTTTGGTAGTCAGCCCAAATTTTTATGAAAAAAATCAGAAATAAATACATAAACAAAGCGAAGAAGACAAAAAAAAAAAAAAAAATTGTCAACAACCCACATACCTGTAGGTAGGAATCCCAAGAAAAAAACTTGACTTAGATAGAACCCTTTTAAGGGCCCTAAGCTTTGAGAATATCTCTTGGCCTTTAGAATAATTACTTCCAAAACAAGCTCTTGAGATTACATCAGCGGACAAGTTTCTCAAATCCACATCAACATTTATGTCTCCAACTCCTCCCTCTTTATCAACTATGCTCTCCCATGATTTCAACAATGGGATGGTGGACTCCACCATTAAATCCACCATTCCCTATATAAGAGCAATGTGAGACTCATAGGGATAAAGATACAATAAAAACATCATTAATGGTGCAACTTAAAATAAAGGGCGAATTACGCAGTGGGGTTCAAAACTTTCGCTTTTTACCAGAGTCCGAATTATCCCTAAATATCCAACAGGGTCTGGGGCCCTCTATCTTTTCTAAGTAATGCGCAAGTGCATTTTGATTGCTTTTGATAGCAAAAATGCCCTTTTAAGAACACACAACAGTAAAATTTTAAGTAAGATTGATCTCTCCTATATGAGATTGCGACCAATTTGTCTCATATGAGATCGCGATGAGTTGGTCTCGTAGAAGATCGTGAGGTCTCAAGAGAGCGCAAGGTCTCGTACAAGACCGCAACCAATTGATCTCGGACAAGTTTCAATCTCATACAAGCCTGATCTATTATGGTATCGTACCTGATCTATCAGCCTCAGTTAAAAACAAATTTTGACGGGCTTTTAGTTAAAAAAATAGAGGGTCTCGTACCCTGCTGCATAATTAGTAATAGCTTGGATCCTGTTAAAAAATTATATAAAAGTTTGGGGCCCTCTTAGGCAAAAAAGTTGTATTATAAATGAAAGGAATCACACAAGATCTGTAAACGGTAAAATAGATGGATGAGCGATGGTCGAGGTGCACCATCGGGTCAGGCTGGTATATGTCCTTTTCTTGACGACAGCCAAATATTTTGCCTGACCTAACCCGACCAATTGACTGGCCGAAATGGAAATTTTTTTTTTTTCGATAATAGAAATGGAATTTTATTCTTCTTAGAAAACAAGTTAGTGTTAAACATACCTTAACCTTATCCATGAAAAACTCAGGTGCTATTATCTTTCTCTGATGGGCCCAGGAAGGCCCATTTGACTTTATAATGCCTTGGCCCAGCAACGGCTCTCGCTCCTTAATTAGAAACGTGGGCTTTCCCAAATCCAACGTCTTGCATTGGCTTATTTCCTTCACTACCTCAGGGCTGCTCACATACAGTTGTTGTATAGTGCCCGTCGTATACATGAATATAGGACCTGTTTATGAATCAAAACCATGAATTCATGACGCCAAGGAGGATAAATTTAGGGTATTCCCACCAAACCGAAACCAAAAATTTCGGTTCTCGTTTCGGTTCCCGAAACCTTCACTGTTTTGGTTCGGCTTCAGTTTGGCTAGGGTTTACCTATAATTTAAACCGCTTTTTTTTCTGATTTTTCCTCCTACGTAACCACTTTTCATTTTTTGGTTTTCGCCACCCAAAATCAAAAACTGAACATAGAATTGATTCGATTTAGTTCGGTCTGAATTGGTTTTCGGGCCTGTTCGGGCCGGTTCGTTTCACTTGGTTTTTGGGCCGGGTTTTGGGTTAAAATTTGCATCCCTAGAAAAAATGCTTGAGTTGAAGGATCTATATCGATCTATCAATCTGGCCATTTAAACATATGCCCTAGGATCTAACGCATGATCAATCAAAAACATTGAATCAACAATCCATAAACTAAAAATATATGTGCGCACCTTGACTGTGAGCCATGAATGATGGGTTACCGATCTTCTCGCTCTCAATTCCTCCTTATACAATGGGGATGCTTTTGCTAATAGGGAAGGTTGAAGTGTATCGAACAATCGTTGATACCAAACACCACTTATATTTATAGCCAAAGAGTCCTTTCCCATTAAGGACTTGAATTACTAATTATATTGTAATTAGAAATCACAATCATACCATAACTAAAATACTTAACTATTAGTTGCTTATTTTCTTCAAATTCACCGAATTAGCAACTACACATTTCAAGATTGATCTTACACCATTCACCAGTCAACGGATTGACCATAATGACGGCCACCAAAATAGAAACTTCTAACAGTCTCCCACTTGGCCACATTATGTCAATAAACTCCGTTTACCAAATGTTAGCTAACTTTCTTTGAATGGTAAGTTCTAATCAATCTCAATCAAAGTCTTTATAATTAGTTTGGTCCAGTGAGAATTTCAATACAGAATCAATGTAGTCAATATATCATGTCATCGATACATGACCGTTCATTAGTTACCGTATTAGAATTCATCACCGACATGGATTCTAACTAGTATGATTTCACATAGACTCCAAGTTTACAAACTGAATGGTGATTACATGTAAACTCAATCTATTATTAGTCCTACTTTATTGTCATCTATTGGCACCATATGTTTCAAAATTTTATTTGCATAAAAATGAAAAAAAAAAAAATCCTTATTTCAGAATTAATTTAAATAAATGTATTCACTCTTATATATCCACTCTCAAAGGCTATCAAAACTATCCTTTAATCTCATACGCGTAAGGTGCTCCGAAAAGAATCTGGGAGGTAAGCCTTTAGTGAGAGGGTCAGCCAACATGAATGTCGTACTGATCTTTTCACCAAATATAATTTGATTTTAAACTTTCTCTCTTACAACAAGATATTTAATATCAATATATTTGGGACCTCCACTAGTCTTGTTGCTATTGGATATAGCTATCGCAGCGAAATTGTCACATAAGATTCTAAGTGGCCTTGAAATACTATCAACTACTCGAAACCCTGAGATAAAATTCTTTAACCATATAGCCTCACATGTTGCCTCAAAATATGCAATAAATTATGCTTTCATAGTAGACGAAGTAGTCAGCGTTTGTTTAACGCTCTTCCAAGATATAGGTCCACATGTAAGCATAAAAATATAACCCGATGTGGACCTATGGGTGTCTTAACACCCAACATAGTCGGCATCTGAATAATCAATAACTTAAAAGTTATTTGACCATTTGTACGTGAGCATGTGCCCTTTAGTCTTTTATAAATAGCGAAAAACCTTCTTGGTTGCTTTCTAATAATCCAAATCAGGATTATATTGATACCTACCAAGCATGTCAATTATATACACTATGTCTGGACGAGTACAAACTTGTGCATACATGAGACTCCCAACTGCCGATGCATAGGGAATTGTCTTTATCTGCTTTCTCTCCAAATCGATCCTGGGACTCTGAAGTAGACTAAATTTATCACCTTTAATGACAGGGGCAACAGTAGCGGAATAATTATGTATGTTAAATCTTTTGAGAACTTTACCAATATAAGTTTTTTGAGACAATTCCAATATGTCACGGGTTCTATCTCGATGAATCTCAATTCCTTTCAGGTAAGGAGCTTTACTAAGATTTTTCATATCAAAACTCTTTGATAAAAAGTTTTTGTCTTATGTAACATGCTCAAATTACTACTTGCAAGCAACATATCAACATACAAAACAAGGATGATAAACTTGCTCCCACTGATTTTAAGATATATGCATTGATCTATAGTATTTTTTTAAAAACCAAAGTTTAAAATGACTTCATGAAATTTTAAATACTGTTGTCAAGATGCCTCCTTTAAACCATATATAGACCTTTTGAGTTTATAAACTAAATGACTCTCCCCCTTAACTTGAAAACTTTTAGATTGTGTCATAAAGACATCTTCATGCAAGTCATCATTTAGAAAAGTTGTTTTAACATCAATTTGATGTAATTCTAAGTCAAAATGAGCTACTAATGTTATGACTATCCGAAATGATTCCTTTCTAGCGATAAGAGAAAATATTTCTTTATAGTCTATTCCCTCTTTTTGAGTGAACCCTTTAGCGACTAATATGGCCTTGTATCTTTCTACATTACCTTTAGAGTCTTGTTTAGTTTTATGTACTCATTTACAACCTATAGGCTTAACTCCTTCAGGTAACTCGCAAAGATCCTAGACCGAGTTATGTTTCATTGATTCCAACTCATCTTTCATAGCTTCGAGCCATTGAGTGGATTTGTCGCTCTTCATAACTTGGTTAAAGGAAACAGGATATGATTCCTTGCCAAAATCACACTCACTCTCATTGAGATAGACGATATAGTAATCAGAAATAGCTGACTTCTTTGCTCTCTCTGATCTACGCAATGGTTGATCATTAGTGATCACCATGAGAGCAAGAGCCTCCTCAATGTGGGGTGTTTCAATAGGTATAACTGCAGGTATATCAACAATATCTTGAATGACAGGTGTTGGTGTCACTTTTTCTTGGATGAAAGGGATAGGAATTATAACCCGATTCTCCTCAAAAGTGATTTTCCTAGATTCAACACTCCCACTGTTCTCACGATCCCCAAAAAATTTTACATATTTAATCTCAACAATTCGGGTACTATGAGTGGGGCAATAAAATCTTTAGCCTTTTGACCTATCAGGGTAATCAATGAAATGACAACTTATAATTTGAGGATTTAATTTTCCTAATTATGGAGTATATACCTTTGCTTCAGCTAAACAGCCCCAAATGTATAAATATCCTAGAGTCGATTTTCTTTCTACCCATAGCTTTATAAGGAGTTTTAGGAATAGTCTTACTAGAAACTCGATTAAGGATATGTATCGCTGTTTTCAAGGCTTCCCCCCACAAGATTATAGATAACTTAGAGTTACAGAACATGCTTCTCACCTTATCTATAAGAGTACGATTTCATTGTTCAACTACACCGTTCTGTTCAGGTGTTTCCAGCATGGTGTATTGAGGAACAATGTCATGCTCTTGTAGATACATAGCAAATGGTCCTAGATTGCGACCTGTTTCAGAGTATCTACCATCATACTCTCCGCCTCTATCAGATCTCACAATTTTAATTTTCTAATTGAGTTGTAACTTAACTTCGGCTTTATAGATTTTAAACATATTCAGGGCCTCAGATTTCTCATGAATGAGAAATATGTAATCGAAACGAGAATAGTCATCAGTGAAGGTAATAAAATACTTTTGGCTACCAATAGTAGGAGTTGGAAACAGTCTACAAATATCAGTGTGGACTATTTTCAGCAAACTCGTGCTCCTGATAGCTCCTTTCTTATTAGTCTTTGTAAGTTTTTTTTTAACGCAATTAACACAAGTATTGAAATCAGAGAAATCAAGCACATCAATTATATCATCTTTAATTAACCTCTCTATTTTATCCTTAGATATATGACCTAAACGTTTATGCCATAAAATGGAGTTATCGATTGCTCGCTTTTGTTTCTTATTTACTTTATCATTCACATGCATGAAAACTAAAGATTAGGCGTAAGATGAATCCAAGTTCAATTGATAAAAATTGCCTACTAGTGAGTCACTACCCACAATATCAGAATCAAATAATAGAGGAAAAATATTATATTCAAATTTAAATTCAAAACCTATTGAATCCACTTTAAAAATTGAGATAAGATTTATAGTAATACTTGGAACATAAATAGTATCTACTAAATCCAAAATGAAACTACTATCTAAAATAAGACGGAGAGTCCCGATGGCCTCCTTGTCTACATCTACTCTATTTTCGAGTTTGATGGTTCGTTCACCTTTACTTAGCTTCATGCTGAATCGAAATCCTCGTATTGAATTACTTATGTAAATAGTTATACCAGAATCTATCCACTAAGTATTGTGTGAAACATCAACATAAAGTGATTCAAAATATACTAAGACTAGGTCATTACTTTTCTTAATTAGCCAATCTTTGTATTTCTGACAATTCTTCTTGATGTGTCCCTTCTTATAGAAGTGGCACTTAATGCCAGAAGTAGATCCGTTAGCTTCTCCTTGTTTGATTTTCGGTGGAGAAGCTTTTAAGTTCTTTTCTTTATATGATCTATTCTTTCTCTTGAAAATTTCTTTCGATGGTTCAAGAGCGGCGTAATGAGTACTTTCAACTTTTTCAGTCCAAAGTCTTTCTTCTTCTTGGACACAGTGAGCGATTAGCTCGTTCATCTTTCATTTCTCTTTTTACGTGTTATAATTAATCTTAAACCGGCTAAATTGTACAGGAAGAGAAGTCATAATAAAGTGAACAAGATACATTCAGAAAAACCTATATCCATTTCTTTCAATTGAGTCGTCATGCTACTCATTCTCATAATGTGCTCCCGTACGCCACTATAACCATCATATTTTATGATTCTCATTTTAACAATACGACTACTGGTAAGTGTCTTAGAAGTCCCATGAAATTGTTCCTGAATGACTTACATGTATTCCTTTGTATTGTGCGAGTCAGGAATACCTTTTCGGATCGCATCAGTAATGGAACTCTTTATGATCATGAGGCTCATACGATTTCATCTATCTCATTTTTTTAAATCCGTATTGTTCACTGCTAGATCTTCAAGGCATCAGCGATGAACACCTTGGGTTTATCAGATTGTGTAGCATAGTCAAGATCCATGCAGCCTAGAACAATTATAATTTGTTCCTTTCATTTGTCATAATTTGAGTCACTCAAAAGTTTAATTCCACCAATCATATTAGTAATAGAAGACGAGTTTAATGTTGTACAATAATTAAGGGCTTTATTATGTCCACATACAACTATGACAACGATTTATTTCACAAGGGTATATTTAAAGTGATTTACTTATGACAAGGAATATAATAAAGAAATAAGTAAACCAATATGGTTTTATTGAGAAACAATTTGTATCATTATGACCCTCTGTTGGGTCGAGTCATAACACACTAGTCACTTCCTCAATCAATATTAATGATTGTGGTACTAATTGCATCGTTATGACCCTCCGTTGGGTCGAGTCACAACACGCTAGCAGTATCCACACACAAAATAGTGAATAGTAAGACACAACTATCACACAACATTAAGTGATTCATCACCGTTGGGCTGAAGTAATCCTTTAAGTTGTGAAGTTAACATTTACTATACACTTTCACTGAATTTTTAACAGTCTTTTATAAAAATAAATCCTACTTTGAAAATTACAACACTAGGTAAGATTATCACCGTTGGGCAGAAGAATCCTTTCAAGCTATATTTTCTATTTGGGTTTTATAATATTTTAAATGATTACAAAAGTGTTTAAATAATAATAATAAATAAGCCACTTAAGAGATGCAATTGGCCAAATTTAGCTCGTGTTATGGGTAAGTGCCAAAAAAAAAAAATATTTATGGGTAACATTATGTAAATATCAGCATTGGTGTTGGAGCACAACCTCCAATACCCGACCCTAATTAAAGGCACTTAAAAATATAACTATTCGATTAAAAAATTGTCAAAAGGACATCATGCCATGAAAACGTCACAATAGAGAGCTCACTATAAAAAACATACCTCACAAACAGATCCGAAATGTCCGAGAAAGTCAAAATTCATATATAATATATGAAAATCAGACCTTTAAATAGCCCAAAAATTGTATGAAAAGAATAAGAAAAAATATGAGTCAAAATTGGGCCTTAAGGACAAACGGGTCGTATTTTACGGGCCAGATCGGGTCATGAATTATGGGACGGGTTGAGCAATGGACCAGACCGGACCATGGGTTAGATCGGGTTATAGCTCAAGTTCGATTAGTGATCGGGCCAGGTCACAAAACGGGTTGAGTCATATGCTAATATGGGTCCATGGGTTGGGTTGGGAATGTGGCCGGGTCATGGGCTAAACCCATGGGCCAATCAAGGGCTAAACTCATGGGCCTGCAAGGTCCATGAGTTTAGCCCTTATAAAAGAGACACAACTTATAAAAGAACTTTTAATGGCAGGAACTAGACCTGCAAGGTCTCTTCCTTAAATAAAAAAAAACTTTTATTTGCAGCTATCCTTCATCCAACCACAACGTAATATACATACTACGCTATGTAAACTTCAATCCGATTACGAGTTTTAACCTAAATACCCGAATCTTTGATTTTGATCAGAAAACGTTCCTCTGCTCTACCATCCAAAACTAATTTTTTTAATTAGGATCTTCAACAAGAAAAAATTGCAATTACAAACAAACATATATCTGATTCAAGTTCAAACATCAAATAACATGATCTGAATTTATTTCCAGCGATAAGAGATTTGAAATGAAAAGAAAAAACCCTTTTATGCATTTAAATGTGGCAGGCTTTACGAGAAAAGATCAAAGAATTTCGATTGACCCTCTCGGTCCCATGGAACCAAAAAAAAATTAACCAAGGGACTTCCAAAGCTTATCCTAATAAAAATAAGCTTTTGATGCTATAAGATAGCCATCTCAGTCCAAAGACGTCCCATCTCCGTCCAAAGATGTCTCATCTTCTTCGTTCGTCAATACTAGAGAGAATTATATTCTCTCTATAGGTCTCAATATCACACAAGATAAAACTCTCTATTAATGTTTTGACCGATCAAGCACCAAACTTGGCTCTGTTACCAATTGAAGGATCTATATGGATCTATCAATCCGACCATCTAAATATATGCCCTAGGATCTAGGTGCATGATCAATCAAAAACATTGAATCAAGAATCTATAAATTAAAAATATATGTGCGCACCTTGAGTGTGAGCCATGAATGATGGGTTGCTGATCTTCAACTGTCTTCTCGCTCTCAATTCCTCCTAGAATAATGGGGATGCTTTTGCTAATAGGGAAGGTTGAAGTGTGTCGAGCAATCGTTGGGACCAAGCACCCCTTATATTTATAGCCAAAGAGTCTTTTCCATTAAGAACTTGAATTACTAATTATATTGTGATTAGAAATCACAATCATACCATAACTAAAAGACTTAACTATTAGTTGCTTATTTTCTCCAAATTCACAGAATTAGCAATTATACATCTCAAGATTGATCTTACACCATTCATCGGTCAACGGATTGGCCATAGTGACGGTCACCAAAATAGAAACTTCTAACATGAGTCTCATAGAAGACTTTGACATTTACGGGTTTTAAGGTTAAAAATAAATAAATATTTCAGTATTTTTTTTTTTAACCCACAAGGGATTGTCTCTAGTCAAATAGCATCTCCTCTAAATAAATATATTTTGAAGGGAAATTTATCGGATTGACCCTCTCAGATGCACCTTTCCCGTCAGAGACCCTATATTTTCACCTTTACCCAAACCGACCAGCTTTAAGTCAAGCCAGTTTCAGCTAGTAGGAAAGTTTTAAATACCCCTTCTTACATTTTTATCGTTTTACGTAGTTTAAAATTTTTAAAATTGCACTTTTTTATATTTACGCGATGTGAAGCAACATCTATGGCATCTGATTTGAAGGCCACAATATAAATATCGATGGTGCCAAAGATTGATACGAAAAACATGTGATATCGCCTCTTTAACTAAAAAAATAAAAATAAACTGTCAAGGCGGTCGAAAACGACTGTCTAGAATGTCGATAACGATTGTGTATAGGCAGTCGAAAACGACTGTCTATACAGTCGATAACGACGGCCTAGGACAGTCATTATTGACTGTTTATACAATCGATAATGACTGTCATACTGTCTAGACAGTCGTTTTCGACTGTATAGACAGTCGATTTTTATTTATTTATTATTTTTTTTAAAGAGGCAATATCATCTTTTTTCGTTCCAATCTTTGGCACCATCGATCTTTATATTGTGGCCTTCAAATCAGACGCTATAGATATTGCTTCACATCGCGTAAATATAAAATAGTGCAATTTTTAAAATTTTAAACTAGGTAGAACGATAAAAATGTAGGAACAGGTATTTAAGACTTTTCCTAGTACTAGTTATAAAATAAATAAATAAATCTTTTCTTAAACAAGCAAATTATCAAGTACTACCTTTTTTCTTATTTTTTCACTTGAGAGGTTCTCTAACTACCATATATTATGTGACAATGTCCAACATTTTGCTTATAGCTTAATAGTAGGGGTGTTATCGGGTCGGTTCGGGTCAGTTTTGGGGCAAAATCGAAATCGAACTGATAACTATCGGTTTCTATTTTATGCAACCGAAACCAAACCGATAAAGTTCAAAATCGAAATCGAACCGATCGGTTCGGTCGATTTTCGGTTTCTATATCTCAAATGTTTAATTTTTTATTATTAGGAAGTCATTGCCAATTCATAAGAGTCAGATCACTAAAAACTCTGTAGGTTGTTGCCTACATCGCTAATT
Source organism: Chloranthus sessilifolius (assembly GCA_021018995.1). Lineage (NCBI taxonomy): Eukaryota > Viridiplantae > Streptophyta > Magnoliopsida > Chloranthales > Chloranthaceae > Chloranthus > Chloranthus sessilifolius. Next base: position 85,049,083 of record CM037589.1, on the reverse strand, counting down.
CGCTATTAACCATCCAAATGTAGGTGATTAATCAAATGACTAAGAATATTTTCAAGAAATTAATGCACCTATCGGGCATTCCAGATTTATAAGCAGATGCACCAATTATTAGTACACACTGGTAGGTTTCGACGGCATAAATTCATATAGTATTACAGTCTAATCATCCATAGGTAGGCCGCCATTTGATAGAAGACAACCCGAAATAGAATGTCAAATAATCCTAACTATCTAATTGCATGTCAAATTTTAGACAGTTGATCATAAAATTTTCAACCATCCATTTAACAATCCTCTGATCTATGAAATGTTAAGCATTTTTCAAATGCATGATATGGGTTGCCAACATGTATTGTCCAAATCGATCAGATTCATGACACATGGCCATTCATAGCTATTTTATATTTTCATTACATTACAACTTATATATATATATATTCAGATTTTTTGTATAAAGAAAGAAAAAAGAAATCAAAACAGAGAACCTAAATGATTGAAGCATATTTTTCATAAACTAATTCAGAAAACAATGCATGAACAAGATCCATCTAAATAAGTGCATGCAGATAATAGAAAAATCATATCGAAATCCCAACAACTTCACAGAACCCCAATCTCAGGCATGCACCACTATCGGTTTCTTATCGGTTCGGTTTCGATTTTTTAACGTTAAAACTGAAATCGAATTGATAACTATCGATTTCTATTTTTTTAAACCGAAACTGAACTGAAATTCAGGTCGGTTTTGGTCGGTTCGGGTTCAGTTACTGCACAACGCTCCTTAATAGGGTATATATAGTCTTAGACCAACTTTTTTGATTTTTTAAACCTAACCAAACAAGGTTCAAATATCAAAATGCGCTTAATTCAATTTAAGTGAAAAATCAATTGAGTGGTAACTTAGTTGGTATCCTCTCTCCTTTGTGGGGCTTAAGGTTGTCGGTTCTAGACTTCACATTTGTTTCCTCTTTTATATTAATAAGGTGAGTCTTGTTGTGGGATCATTCCCCACTGTCTCTCAATGTGAGTTCCTTGTTATATGAGATATCTTCCCCAAGTGTTGTTCTTGAACTGTTAAACTCTCTATGATATATAAAACACATCCAGGTTGTATATACAGTATGACATTATCGAAAAAAAAAAAATGAATGTCAAATGAAAACGAATCAGGTCTCATATGAGACTGATTGATCAGTCCCATATTAGACTGATCAGTCCACTATAAGACAAATCAATCAATCTCATATGAGACCGATCGATCTCATGTGACACATATCGGTCCAATGTATCGATAATCAACTATAAGATTAGTCAGTCTCACACTAGACCAACTAATCTACTATAAGACTTATTGGTCCTATATAAGTCTGACGAATTGGTTGGGTTGATTTGTCTCGGGCCTAAGGCCATTTACGTCTAACCAATTTCTTACTTAAAATTAAATTTTAACACATGTCAAATATTTATACCAAAGTGTCCAAATCGGTATCGGGTATCAGTCCATAGAGGACCAATACGACTTGGCCGATATGTATCGACCGATATGTACCGATATGTATAAGCTTATTTTTAAAAAAAGAAAAAAAAATAGAAATAGAGGTATCGGCCGATACCCGATATAGTATTTGATATCGAGTTGAGATACCGATACATATCGCCTATATGTATCGGTATTAGCCGATTTTTATTGGTATCGCCCGATTTTTTTTACGATGATTGATACCCAATTTCTTTTAAGGTTTAAAGACACAAAAAGAGTTAAATGTGTGAGACCCCAAAAGTTGGACCTCGTCAAAAAAAAAAAAAAAAAGAGTAAAAGTTTGAACTTTTACCTTTTTTTGACACATGCATGGTCCCTAAAAGTTGGACATGCTTTTGAGGGTCTCAAACGCTTAACCCCATAAAAGAGCTAAGCGTTTGAGACCCTAGAAGTTGGACCTTGTCTCAAAAAAAAGAGTAAAAGCTGTGAACCCTCTCGAGTGATATTCCAAAAAAAAAGAAAACGGTTCTATGTTTTTTTCGTTTGTTTTGCCACATAAAACATGGCTTTTACATAATTTTTAATATTTTTTTGACATTAAAAAATATTTTTTTTAAAACATTTTTATTATTTTTTGAATCTATGGAAAAAATAGTAAAAATTGCATTTAAAGTGTAAAATCATATATTTTAAAAATTTTTTTTAGTGAAAAAAATATGATTTTTTATTTTTTTAATGTAATTTTTAATGGCCTATTGGCCTAGCGGTCCAACGCATTCTCTAGAATCTTCTCCCTTTAACGTTAATTTGAGTATTATAATTGATATTTATTATTGAGGCGACATTTAGATAACTAAGTTTTAAGTACAAGAGTTTATTAGATATATAAAAAAAAGAGGCTCAGGGATATAGGTTGGAATGCATGGTGGATTCATGTATTTGAATCAAGTGGGGTCCAGTTGGCACCCATACAAGAGATCAAATACCATGCAACTTGCCCAAGGACAATCAGAGGCCACTCAAAAAATTTGGCCATGATTGTATATCTACTGTCCAAAATATGGTTAAAGAGGAAAAAATTAAATGCACCAGAATGTATGGGATAGTACATAAACTTTGACCATAAAAAAAATAATTTTTTAAATTTTTTACGAAGTCATAAGCCATGACACATGATCCCAAAAGGGGTGTTGTTTTGAGAACACGTTCTATTGAGCATGTGATATAGGATTCAAGTGCTTGAGTTTATCTATGCACTCCAATCATAGGTCAAAATATTGTCCGATATCAATACGTATCGGTTTTGGACCTCAGCGATATGTATCGTTCGATACATATCAGTTTTGAGGTTGAACGATACGTATCGTTTTTTCAAGATTTTAACCCATTGCTCCAATCGTATACCATTTCTCTTAAAAATATATTTAGGGAGGATTTAGAAAAGTAATTTTAAAGGGGAGATTTTTCTTAAAAATAATTGGCTGGATTTAAAAAAGTAACTTTAAAGGAGAGATTTTCCCCAAAAATAATTAGCTGTCTAATGTACGCCTATAATTAATATCAAGATCTTGGTGCGAAAGATTGGAACGGAAGTTGTTCTCCATAGTTTGATTAAAAATAGTCAATGCATGGCGTTCTTGAACGGGTGCAAATGATGGTACTATCATGTTTTTTTCACTTTGTAAAACGAAAAATAATATATAGTACCGATAACCAAGGTATAAAAAATTGGCCGAACCTGATACATATCAGTTTTCGGCGAAACTGATATGTATCGGTATCATCGAGACGGGCCTGTATCGGCCGACACATATTGGGTTTCAGTTGATACATCTCGGTTTCAACTGAGATTTTAATTTTTTATAATTAAAAAAAAAAAAAAAATTAGCCGATATGCATTAGTATCGGCTGATACACTACAAAACATAAGACTATTAGCGACTATTTTTTGCAGTAAAAAAGTATCGTTATTAACAAAAATATTATTAAGAGAGTATTAACAGCAATATTTTTTGTTAATAAGGGCAGTTTATGGCTATTGCTAATAGTCTTTTTTTTTTTTTTTTTTTTTATAGTGATATGTATTGGCCGATTCTTATGAACCTCCAGCAAACGGATAATGTAGACTGATACCTTGCGGATGACAAAAGAAATTGCTTCGTACCGTAGTCATTTCTCCACTGTTCAAAATAAGGAAAGAGCGTCAAAGCATAGTTTTGCGTCATGTGTCCTCCGTCTGATCTAATCTCCACCGTCGACTGTATCCTCTTCATCTCGGCAATATTCCCATAGAAAAAAGAAGGTGTAGGGCCTCTAATTCCTTGCCTCCTAAGCTTTTCTCTAATCTTTTCTGGTATCAACCACATGATATTATATATATAAAAAAACAAGCTAAATAAACCCAGCACGAACATGGAGACTAGAATCTTTGCAACGAGCTCCATCTCCTCCCAGATGCTGGTTTTCTTGATAGGCTTCGATGGGTAGGTGCCGTCTTCCCATTTTAATGTTTCTCTATATATAATATAATATAAAATTGATTATCATAATATATATATATATATATATATATATATATATATATATATATATATATATATATATATATATATAATTGATGGAACATATTAAATGATATAAGCCACGATCTAAGTCAACACTTGTGATGCTTACGTATAGAAAGAAAGCGAGAGAGGCGGGAACTACTCCCACCCCATATTTTGATATGGCAATTTAGTTAATGGAAGTGTTAGTTCCACACTAATTAATACTATTATAAAGTGAGAAGATGGGAGTTAAAAGAATTTATTACCTTTTTCTAAGAAAGAATAAAAGATAAATAAGGGGATGTATATGCTATTAGATTTTGGGTATCAATACTCACAACCGAAGATTTTACATTTGCAACCTCAATTTTTTCACCATTAAAGTACTTGATTGTCTCAAATCATTCGATCTAGACAATTTTTCATCCCAATCTTTCACATAGTAGATCATGAGATTATATCCTAATAATATCATACGGTCAAATTTTAATTCTATGTAGTATGCATCTCCAAAAGTAAATCTAATCATGGTATACCTTGAGAAGGGTGACAATCCGATCTCCATCTTCTATTTCAAAAGTAGTTAACATTTTAAGAACGTAAAATGCAATTTGAGAATAAGAGCAAGAATGTTGTATATAAAAGAAAGTTACCCATTTCACACGTAATAGCAGCTGATTAGTTATAATCATCTTATGACTAAAAGCGCGAACTCCCCCATTCCCCCTCCGCGGCCCCATACAACACACACACACACAAAATTTCTGTCAATTTTGTGTTTTCACACTATATATATATATATATATATATATATATATATATATATATTCTCTCCATAATATTTCAAATTTCCAATATAATCCTAACACTAACATCTTTTAAAGTGGCTTTGGTCAGGTCGGAGTGGTTGAACTCTAAATGTGGTTTAACCAATTTTTGAGACCGTTGGATGCACAGGTTCCAAAAATGAAAGCAAATCAATAAAGATAAAAGTCAAGATTCCTTTGCATCCAATGGCTTCAAATATGTTTGAACTACATTTAGAGTTCAACCCGTTAGACCTAATCAAACTATAACAACTCGCACTACAAAAAATAAGATCATTAGCGGCAGCCATATATAGATTGCTGCTACTAATAAAAAAACGGCCGCTAATACTCTTGTCGCTAATAGTCTTAATAGTTTTTTGGTTAATAGTGACAGTTTTTGGCTGTAAAAAATTGCAGCTAATAGTCTTATTTTTTGTAGTGTCGGCATGTCAATTAAGACCCCACCTTCAAACATACCTTTAAATACCAACTGAATATTTGAGAGCGCCCATGTTAAAACCCATTGACTACTTTGAATTAGATAATAAGAGCGTTTTTCATTCCAATCTTTCACACACTTGATCTTGAGATTATGTGCGTACCAGCAGATGGTCAGATATTGATTTAATGAACACATATTCCAAAGCTACCTTAAAATCAAATTTAAACGAGATGCATGCCATGTGATTTTACCTTTAAATACGCCCACCGAATCTATGAGGGTGCCTATGTTAAAACCAATTGACAATTTTGAATCAATTGATGAAGAATATATTTCATTCCAACCTTTCACACATTTTATCTTGAGATAATGGGCATATCATTAAATGGTTAGACATTGATTTGACGTGACACTGATCCCAAAAAAGTGATCTTAAAATCAAATTTGATGTCAATAGTGACAACCATATGAAAATTACCATCAACCGGCCAGACATTGATTTGCTGTGACACAGAGCCCAAAAGGTGATTTTAAAGTCAACCATTGAATAAGATGATGAGCTTTTTAAAAACTCTACAATCTATCTTTATTAAGATAAACATTAATTACCAAGTCTAATAGAATAAAAAAAAAAAAAACATAGAATAAAGAAATTATCACTCTCTTAAAATCTATCCACAATGGTTTGAAGGGCATGATGCCATGATTTAATTTTATTTTTTTACCAAGGATGGGTGTAAAATATGATCACTATCATATAATTCACATACCCAACTATTGAATTAGATGATAGACTTTGACTCTATTCAATCTTATAGTAGAGATCATGTTTTGTGCAAATGTTTGATCCCATAAATCTTTACATTGTCACCATCAAATCAGACGGCTTAGATTTGTTTTCAAATGGCACAGGTCCGGGTAGCACTGTTCACCCCTGCAGGTTTATTGCAAGCACTTACGTCCAAAGCCTTGTGAAAGCCATTGACTGCTTGGGATCAAACAATGGAGATCGTTTCACACCCTAATCTTCCACATGAAGGATGTTGAGACCATGATCTAACTAGCTGACAATCAGTTCTTGATTTTATATGGCACGTATCCCAAAAAAATATCTTCAAATCATGTTTGAAAGTGATGTGTGCCATGTGATTTTAAGGCCATTTTTTATGGATTTGTGCCATGTGAAATTAAAACTTGACTGTCTGATGGAATACTCATGGTCTCAAGATCCTGTTTCTAGAATACTGGGGGACAAACGATCTGCATCATTTGATTCCAAGAAGTCATTGGGTTTCAAGAGATTTCTCATATAGGCGCTTTAAGTAAACATACAGAGGTGCTCGCATATATAGGTCCCATAAATATCAAAATTTCTTTTAAATTAAGTGCAATAGCATAATTTTTCGGTGCAAGTAATCACTCATTGTATTTTTATAGGTACCTCTGTCCGTGCCTACGTCTAAAGCCAATTCAAACCCATTGACTGCTTCGAGTTAGAATATGAAGATTATGTTTCTCTCCAATCTTCCTCTAATCGATCTTGAAACTATGGGCGTTCGATGTCATCAAACAATCATTTTTTTATTTCATGTGGCATAAATCGCATAAATGTTGCCTAAAGTCACATGACACACTACATCACGCTCAAATGTGATCGTAAGGCCTATTTTTGGGATATGTGCCACGCAGAATTAGAAACCGGCCATTTGAAGGTAAGATTGTGGTTTCAAGATCTATTCTACGAAAGATTGGGGTGAAAAACGATCTCCATCACCTAATTCCAAGCAATCATAGATTTGAATGGGGTGCAATCACCATTTTATTATTTTATGCTACTTTTTCGATTTTCTTATCCTACCTAATCAATTCTCGGTATTTATCCCCAAAAATCGAAACCGGTCCAAAATAGGTTCAATATCGGTTTTCGGGTCTGTTTAGACCAGTTCAATTCACCGATTTTCAGGTCGAGTTCGGGTTTTGGATCAAAACTTGCACCCCTATGAATGGATGGAGATTACTATTGATGTTTTTAATAATTATTAATAAATAAGTAGGGTATGAAAATTCGAAGCCTATTGATTTAGATATATTAGCTATTATAAAATTAAAGTAGAAATTAACAATAAAGAAAAAATTATTAAACATATATAATTAGTATATTATTGAATTAATCAAACGTAATAGGATAGAAACATATATCTATAGTAAAAAGTAAACATTTATCACAAGCTCAAAAACGTGTATCTATAGTGATTCACCTTCTCGATGCTATAATATCATAAGCTCAAAAACTGAGCTTTTCTGAGAAAAAACCTCCGAAAACAATGTCGCTTTCTCAGGAAAGTGTAAAGAAAACCCGTAGCCCCAAAAAAACTCACGAACGAAGAGAAGTTTCCAAAAATACCAAGAAAGGCCATTTTCCGTAGAAAGTCTCATAAAGTTTCAGAGACTTTCTTGGCTCTCGAACGAGGCCTAATAGTGTGTTCGTGGAAATCTGGGCTCAAATCCCAGCAGCATCAGATCTATGCTAATCAAAAATGAGTGGAGATAGGACTCACAATGGTGACCCTCAATATATATATATATATATATATATATATATATATATATATATATATAAAATACGGTTTGTTTAAATCTGCTTATACAGTAATACTTCTTCTCTATTCAATCAAAATTTTGTTATACCTACCATGCTTTTCAAAGCAGTCAAAAGAGGAAGAGGCTGTGAAAACCCTACAAGTGGCAAATTATTTTCTTTAATTGGTGTATGCTAAGAAAATGTTGTAGTGGAAGTAGTAGCAATCTTTATATATTGCATGATTGCATTACACAAAAAATATATATATATACATTTATATTTATATAGATATTGTTGACCACTTGCACTAATATTATATTATTATTCAGTATGCTGATGTTGAAGTTGAGTCGGTAGTAGACGCTATTACGCGTTCTGACGTGCGTCGGTTCGGGGACCACCGTTGGATCATGCGTTGCCGTTTTCATAACGCTGATGTTAGGTAGTACTCGGGCCTAACTACTGAGATTATGTTTACGTCTAAGAAGAAACACGTGGCATTTATAGAAAGTTTCCACATGGAAGATCATATGCTTGCCTATATTCACTTAAACCCTTCATTTTCGATCGAGCGGTTAGGATTTGTTGGTCAATGTGGCTTCGGCTTACAGCTAATCTGCATGGTGGCTTCAGTGTGAACGGTCCGGATCCTACTGCCATTATGCTACATGCGTGTTACTACCACAGCATTTAAGTAAAGGGAAAATTATTAACTGTTTTGAATATGACGATGGAGGTCGTTTTCAGTCCCAAACTCCCACATGATGAATCTTGAGGCATATCATCAAACGGTCAGATGTTGATTCCACATGACGCACAGCTCAAAATGTGTTATATGAAAGATTGCGACGAAGAATAATATCCACCGCCGGATTCAAGCAGTCAACATTGTTTTATTTGTGTAAATGGTTTGGCTGTAACAAAAAAGGGTACACAGTAACATTTCTCTATTATTGTTGGAGGCAAATACTGGCTCGTGTGTAAACTATAAGCTAACAAAAACTAAATAAATACATAAATATATAGTGATATAGCAGCTGCACAACCGTTGGATCTGGTTTAGTGTGTCGTGTGTGGTACAAGAAGTCGCCATCATCACCATATTATAGAATACTAGCGTAGTGGTCATTAGACAGTAACTACCTAACAGGTTTTATAATAGTGGACCATCCCGATGCATTGCACCTTTTTTTTGATACATGCATCGCAGCTTTTGGCTGCATATAAGTGTGCATACAATGTGGGGTACCTCTGTTCGAGCCTACAGAATGATTCGGGGAACTGACATTTGAAATCCATTAAAATCCATCGAATGCTAAAAATCAGATGATGGAAATCATTTTTTACCCTAATTTTCTACACAATGAATCTTGAGACCATGATCTTACCATCAGACCGTCAATTTTTTATTTCACGTGGCACAAATATAAAAAAAATGGCCCTAAAATCACATGGCACACATTTGGACTGTCAAGCTCACTGGGAAAAGCATATTGACCCTCAAAATATGATTTTTAGGATCATTTTTTTGGGATTTGTGCTACATGGAATCAAGAACTATCTAATGATAAGCTCATTGTCTCAAGATCGATTATGTCAAAAATTGCGGAGAAAAATGATCTCGGCCAAATGATTTCAAGCAGCCAATCAATTTTAGTGGGCTTCAGATATGGGGGCGCCTTCAATAATTCTGTAGACGCGAATAGAGGTACCCTATAATGTGTCATCGTTTAGGAACACTCAACAGTAGTCATGAAAAAAGAGAGTTTAGCAGGGCGTCACCACCAACACCAATAGATATACCAATGAAAAGTATACTTCGAATGTCATGCGGCACATATTTGTTATCAATCTAATTGATTCAAGTGGCAGAACATTATAAGAGCTAGCCTTAGTTTAAAGGGATTACCCATGAAAGAACTTGAATCATTTGATGCACGCTTTAACACTGGCTAGTATTTACATTTCAGTAGGGTCCATATTGAAGACTTCGGCTTGGATGGTACATTTGTGTTGATGAGCATATTTGTTTTGAACTAAGTGAAGTTTGCATATATCCTATCACACTACAAAAAAATAAGACTATTAACAGCAGTTAAAAATTGCCGTTATTAACAAAAAAAAACTATGAAGACTATTAGCGGCAGATTTTTTGTTAATAGCGACAGTTTTTTACTGCGACTAATAGTCTTATTTTTTGTGTTGCAAGATCCCTTTTCTATCCATTTACTTGGTAAGATCCCTGTTAATCTAGTGGTATTTGTGAAGTTTGTGACTTCTTGAGGTGAATTATTCGCGAATTTTTGAAGTGATTATGCTTAGTTTCAAGGTATCAAATATCGGCCGATACCGATACGTATGGGTTTTTCGGCAAACTGATACGTATCGGCGCCGATACATACCGATTATCAACTCGGTATTTTGTATCGGTTCCATATCGGTCGTTGCCTCCCATTTTTATATTTAAAATTTACCAAGTCAACTCAGTATCAGTCGATACGTAAGACTGATTTGTATCGGTCTTCCCTGGACTGATAACCAATACTGGTACCTGAGTTGACACCTTGCTTAGTTCCATTCATCATTGTGGTTCATTCACAAAGAAAGGAATAGTAGAATTTTCGACAATAAATCATTACAATACGCATCTCTGGCAAGAAAGCGTAAATCTCGCTTCTCAAGTTGGCTACCAGTTTAGCTTGGTTGAAGCCTTGTAATATGCAAGACTACTTCAGAGCATCTCTAGCAAGGATATCCAAATTTGAATAGCTAAACACCTTGTTAGCTATCATTCTCTATTTTAGCTATTGCTTTTTCAACACACAATCCAACTGATTCTCTATTTTAGCTACTCTTTTTTTAAAATATTATTATTTATTCTTATTTTATTATATCTTTACCAACACTCAAAATTTTAAATATTCACCTTTTTTAACAGTCATATTTTTCTAAACCGAAACCAAAATCGAAATTGAACGCAAAACCAAACCCGAAATTGAAACCGAAACCGAAACCAAAGAGAGAAACCAAAATTGTAACTGAACCCGAAACCGAACTCAAAATTCTTACTGACACTCAAGTTTTCAAATATTCACCTTTTCTAACTGTCATATTTCTCCAACGGTCATATTTCTCTAATGATTATTATTTGAAACCGGCTATATTTTTCTAACGGTCATATTTTTCCAACATCATATTCTCAAACAGTTAGATTTCTCCAACAACTATAATTTTTCCATCGATCATATTCTCTTATTTAAAAATAAGATTGTTCGATTATAAAAATAAGCCAATCTATTGTGATTTTTGTTACATAAAAAATTAGCTATTTTTCAATAAGTTCTTATATCTTCTTCTTACATTTTTCATTCTTTACTTTCGCTCAAATGTCTAGCAATCATGTTTACAAAATGCTGGTTGAAGACTTCGACTTTAAGGATGAGTTGCAGTCCGCTACCGCAATTGTTGTGGCACAAAAATAATTGGAGGATCAGAGAGAATGCAAGGCATGTCATGGTTCTATTACGAGACGTGTATTCAACGATCGTGATTCTATGCAAGGCCATCAGAAGTTATTTCAAGACTAGTTTACTAATTCGCTAGTATATCCTCTAAAATTATTTCGAATGAGGTTTTAGATGAATCATTCTCCTTCGTAGCCAATCTACGATAGAAGCTCACTATTCATACTTTGTCCAAATAAGAAATTGGATTAGAATTTTCGATTTATCTTTCCTTCAAATTAAAGATTACAACCATATTTAGAATGCTCGCTTATGGGGTAGCGGTCGACTATGTAAACGAGTATGTGAGGATTGAAGAATTCACTACAATTGAGTATCTGAAATGCTTTGGTACAACAATAATTTTCAATTTTTTCGGATAAGTACTTGAGGCCACTAAACAACAATGATGTTGCTAGTTTGCTAGAAGTTAGCAAACGACGTGACTTTTCCAGGATGTCGGGTAACATCGATTGCATGCATTGAAAGTAGAAGAATTGCTTAGTTGGGTGGAAGAGATAATTTTCTAGTGACAACTATGAACCAACAATGATTTTATAAGCGTTGACTTCATATGATCAGTGGATATGACATGCTTTTTTGGGCTTCCGGGTTCACACAATGACATTGATGCTCTAGAATGATATTTCGCATTTTATGCACTTACTGAAGGGTGTGCTACTCCTGCCAATTACTCAATAGATGACCATAATAATATAGTAGGATACTACCTCGCTGACGATATGTGTTAACGGTGGTCAACCTTTGTGAAGACAATTTCATGTTCACAAGGAAGAAAGAATATTTTTTTGCTGCAACACAAGAATCAAGAAGAAGGGGTGTGTGCATTCAGAGTGCTTCATGCACGATTCACAATTGTGTGTGGACCTGCTCGTGGATGAAACCGCCAAATGCTCAAACTCATTATGAAAACATGCATAATACTGATCGGTCTCCAAAAAAGATCAATTTAAGTACCCAAGGTAGTGTTTTATGATCTTCAAACAAGATAATTACTAATAATGGATTCAATGCAACACGATTGTTGGATCAAAGAGCGAAAGATGAGATGAATATGAGTCAAGAATCATTTGGTAGCAAGTATTAAAAAGTTGTTGTAAAGAAGGAAACAAAAAGGGAAAGAAATTCAGGATAAAATTCGGAAGAAAATGAAGAGACTCCCGAGTTCGTGGTTGCGAGCCTAATTCTTATGGCTGCGAGAATGGACCCGAGACTTTGGAGTTAGTGCTCTGAATGCCCAAATGTGCGCAAAGATGCTCAGAAATTCATGTTTTATAGTCTTGCTTATAAATGATACTTTGTAATTAAGGTAAAACAAGCTTTTAATCTCCTAATCGAAAAATAATTGTAGTTAAATTTTAGTCTTTTCCTTGTGAGAGGTAGAACTCTAAATATTAAAGATTTGATAATAAAAATTGAGCTTTTATGTTGATGAGATCAGATCCTTGCGTGATGTGTAAATCAGAGATGAGAGACTAACTCTCTCATTCAAGGAGAAAGCCAATCCAAGATGAATAAATATTTCCTTTTGGTTTTATCATTTTTTATTTTTGAATATTGAATCATATGGCTAGGTTATTCTAAATAAATACTATGTTGTTATTGAAAATCCGTCTGTAGTCATTGATCTTGTAGATTAGTGACTGTAGAAGGGTTATCTCATAACCTAGATTGATCTTTTAGATTAATATAGGATGTTGTGTGATTGATTAATATATTGTGGTTGTTGATTCTTGATATATTATACCTTATGCATGACTCATATAATTCATGAATGCATCATAATAACTAGGATAATGTATGCGTGGATCATTAGTCACATTCTTTTCAAATTGTTTTACTTATAGCAAAATGAAGGTAGATATTCATTATTAATGATTGATTAAATTGAAGGGAGACAATCTAACGAATCTAGGGTGTAGTTGTATACTTGAATGTCATCATTTTTCCTTCATTTGTTAATTTTGAATCATCATAGTTAGTTGTTTAATCTTTCACCCTTAATTTATTGAGTAGTATTAAATTCACCATCAAAACTCTCCCAATTTTAGTAGAAATTGAGTTTAAACATTCGTGCAATTTAGTAAATTTACTCGCTCCATGTGGTCCATAATACTTGCCCTAGTTCCATGAGCTTGTGCACTTGCAAGGATACAATTTTCAAATGATCAAATATTACATAACATGATCATTGGAAATGAAATAAATAGTGACGATGCCTTTGACATCGACTTTCAATGATTTTCATTTGTCGCATACGTATATACTCTCTTTGGATTTTAGACAAGCCACTTGGATCCATCAAAATAATTTTGTCCTCCTTAAATCGAATCTTCGCATCCTCTCGAGCATCCATTCCTCTCTTAAATTTCAGTTTTTCCTCACTTGTTTTTTGTGCTTTCATTCGTCTGGGTTAGTAACCTCACCAGATCCTCTTCATTGGTATTAACATTGTTCTTTCGTTTATACAATCATTCTTTTGCAGCCTTTCTCCCCGTGGGTCTCTCCAAGTCTACGAAGTTACTGGTGTCGTTACTATCATCTCTTAAATTCACCAAAATTATAGTAGAAGACAAAGGCCTTCTAGCAAATGGCGTCCTACTCGGACTTTCCTTCTCTTCAAGTCACTTTGGACTTTCTTTTAACACAATTTAATAATGTTCGAACTGAAGATCGACTTTATTCTCCGCCTTATATAACTGTCTTGCCCGAGCGATCTGCAAAATTAAGAGCTACAACGTGAGTATAGAAAACAACATTCACAAGTGATGTAGATTTATAATGTTCGAACTGAAAGTCAAGTGAAATTATATACCTTATCTACATCAGTCAAATCATTTTGATGCACTGACTCGATTTGTGCCAAACATCCACAAAATTTATTTACTGCCTTTTGAATTATTCTCCAACGATTATTTAGAGAGACTTGATTCCGTACGGTAATAAAGATTTTATTGGTATTGTAGTTATTATAAATCCTCGACCAATAAACATTCTTTGATTGCTCAGTTCCTCGTAGTATATTTGTAGTGATATTTATCCACATATCTAGCAAAAGAAGATCTTCATCTTTGTCAAAGCTTAAACCTCGTGCTTTCTTAGTGCTACAGTGAACTTCAACTTGCGGTTCAAATGTTTTATCAATTGGGTTTGGAGATCCCATCAATTCATTGTCAAGGTAGGATCTCTCATTCAAGAGATTTGTAAAAGTCGCATTACCTTGGATTTGAGAATCCATTCGATGAAACTGAAGAAAACTAGTAAAATTTATTTGGTAATTTACAAACGCTAGTATTACTATAAGAGAGAAATGATTTTAATTCCAAGTAGAAGAATTGAGATTTAATGAAAGAAGCCAAAAGGAAGATACAAAAGATTACAAAATCAAAAGCTCAAGCTCAGTAAGGAAGATAAGATTCAAGTTCTCAATGTTCATGGAAGCAACTTGCATAACTTTGCTTATATAGTTATTTCATCGAGTACTTCTTATGCAATATCAACTCTTTGCACTTGTTAACTAAACCACTAAAATATAAACCCAAATTGAATAAATATGATTTTGTAACTCCACTACTTGATTAGCTCAACCTTTCATATTTTATATTCTACTTGGTTAGCAATTTCAGGTTTGCAATTTTTGGGCTACCACCTATCCAAATGGCAGCCCAAGCCCCTATTAAAACCTGGGGCACCACAACCTTTCAGTGCCTCTAATTAATGCTAAGGGCCACACTACAATATGCCTCAAAAGAGGAAACGGACATAAAAATCAAAACTTTCAGTAAGAATATAATAAACATGGCATCAAATCCTTACATTACATCCAAACAATAAAAAACACTATATAAATATATTGGAAAATCTCAAATAGCCATAAAAATTCGCTAACGCATTTTTCATACTCATCAAATACAATCACACCACTCACCAAAAAATATATTTAGAAAAATATCTCCAAATCCCCATCGTCCTCTCAACGTCTTCTCCTTTAATGGTTTTTTTTTTCAAGAGGTGGATGAACAAAGAAGCAAGAACTGATTTTTCAGTGTTTAATTATAAAATTCCATCAAATATATAGAAAGAAAAAAAAAGTCATTCACATACCTTGAAGAAGATGATAGCAAAGTTAGGTTTGGCGGGAGAGAGAGGGAGAAAAGAAAAGAAAGATATAAATATAAGAAATAAATACCTAAAAGAAATAATTTAAAAAAATTATCTAATGCTACAGTACTTGCTATTTATAACGAGCATTGTAGCAATTCGATTTTTGGAAGCATTGGATGGTGTATCTGTTGGAGCGCTTATTCCACTTCTCGTTCGCTAAAATAGCGAGACCCTAATGTAGTGTGGTGTTAGGTATGTGGGGTTGAAGATTCGGTTTATCGAACATAACCGAAATCGAAATTTTCGGTTTTAGGTTCAATTTCATTATTTTATTTCATTTTGTGAAGCCAAAACTCAATTTATTTTTATTTTTTTCAGTTTGATTTTTTATTATTCTGTTATCTTTTTATATATTTTTTGATTTTCGGGTTTTTCTCATCCTACCTTTTAGGTTTTCAGAACCAAAACCGAATCGACTAAATCGGTTTTCAGATCGGTTCGGTTTGGCTGATTTTTTGTTCGTATTCACCTTGCACCCCTAGGTATATCCGTCTTTTCGTTGGTGAGTTTTTTGCTCAAAAGAGGTGTTGTTTTGCATTTCTTCTATTTTTTTTTTTCTCGTTTTATTAAAGGCAACCGTTATTAATGCCCCAGCGCATTGCTTTCTCATCCTAGTTTACACGTTTTTAGGCATTTTAATTTGTTTTTTCAAGATACAAATCGATGGGCTCTCATAAGTCTGATTAAAGATATTTAGTAATGACTTGCGTGTGGTGTTTTCATAGCCTCGGAGTGTATTAATAGCCACAAAAACTGAAGACGTGTGTGTAGTGTCTCCGTAATATAAGGTGCGAATGCTTCAAACCCTCAAAACCGAAAAAATAATACTGAATAAATTTAAGTACTCACATTATTAATATAAGGGAGGAAGCAAACACGAAGGATAGAGCCACCTCAAGCCTCACAAAGGAGGGAGCTACCACTCTCATTTGGTATTATAAACTTCTGGGCAAGTATTTTCTTAAAAGGTTACTTACTGCAGTAAAGCTGGTGAAAGGGTCACCAATATAATACTTTGAGATGGACAAATATTTATGACACCAAACCAATGGGAAGTCAAAAATAAACACTACGATCTGGCATTAGTGAGATTTATATCTCTCTTCCAATTGGGCGGCTCTGTGGCTGTGATTGCTCTTAAGAGGCAAAGAGCAGCCCTCATAAAAGGACATGATTAAGAAAATTGACATTGCCCTAAAGATGCATTTGGGAATGTAGATTTGGATTCGGAGATTTGGATTTGGATCTCCTAAATCTAAATTCACCATTTGGCTCCACCTTTTTGTGTTTGGATTTGGATTTGATATAACACCTTGTAGGCGTTATTTGAAAATCCAAATCTTACACTAGTATATAATTGGCTATTAGGGTTGTGCATTTTTTGGACTGAACCGACCGAACCACCGGGGACGGGTACCGGTTTGGGTTTGGTTACCAAACCGAACTGAGCCGAATGTGTATATATATATATATATATATATATATATATATATATATATATATATATATATATATATAAGGTTTTTAATTAATTTTAAAGGGCATTTAAGTAAAATACATATTTTTATATAAAATCTTACCCTTGTCTTTAGCCTATTCCTAAATCCTAAAGCGATAAAGTAGAATTGGATCAGATTGAATCGGTGCCCGACTTGACCCAACCCAAGCTTAAGTAGTTACTGCAACGGCTAGAAAACTAGCCGTTGCAGTCGTCGTTAGGCTGCAACACCTAGTTTTTGGCCGTTGCAACCCACCTTTGTATAGTGCATCTTGAGTGCAATCAGGAAATTGTTGGTTGCACCCTTCCTTCTTTTTTCCCTTGAACCCAAATCGAAGCAAACCGAACCGAACATCGAAAAATTCGGTTTCGGTTCGGGAACGGTTAATGTGTTGGAGGAATTTGGTGTACCAAACCGAATTTTTCGGTTTGGGTTCGAAAAAAAAGAGTGTTGATTGTACCCATTTTCGATTTTTTTTTTTTTTGAACCCAAACCGAACACTGAAAAATTCGATTTTGGTTCGTGAACGGTTTGTGTTGGAGAAATTCGGTGTACCGAAACCGAATTTTTTTGTGTTGGTTGCACCCATTTTCGATTTCCCTCCCCCCCTAAACTCAAACTGAAGCAAACCAAACTGAATCGAATCGAACACCGAAAAATTCAGTTTCGGTTCAGGAATGGTTTATGTGTTAGGGGAATTCGGTGTACTAAAACCTAAACCGATATATTTCGGTTTTGTTTCGATTTGTGGTGTACTGAATCGAAAGTCGAAAAAATCGGATTCGGTTCGGTTCGGTACACCGAACTTGTATCCCCTAATTACATAGAATATATGAAGGAAACCAATGAAATATAAATTCTTTTTATAAAAAAAATAGTCAAATAAAGTATCTATAAATTATTGGGCCAAATCTTAAGGCAATGCTTAAATATCCAAATAAGAGATTTATAAATCCAAATATTTTATATTCTAATTTGAAATGCTTGAATCTAAGATACTTAATTTGAAATCCCCAAATCCAAATCTATGTCCCAAACGCAGCCTAAAGGGCATTTAAGAAAATTGATATAGCCCTAAAAGCCTAAAAAGCAAAATCGTCTTTGAATTTGCAGATTTCACTGCTCCAAATCTCCTTGATTCCCTCTCAGCTGAAAGTTTTGAAATGGAGTATAATACCCCAAAACGATTATGTGGGAGTCCCTATTTTATAATTTTCTCCTTAGAAATAGTCACATACTTTTAACCACCTCAGTAACATTAAGGCAGTGGCCTTTTAAGAGAAGATCGTGATCAGACGTTTAGATATTCCAGTGGAACAATATATTACCTAATAGCCATTCAAGAAGAGATAGCACATAAATTAAACGGTCACGATTGATGAGTAAAGTTAAGGTTTCTAAGTGCTAGTAGTCGCTCTATAATTTCTCGACATGTTAAAATAGTGTCAGGTGTTGATCACATGCATTGTTTCAAATTCTATAAGCCGATATGGCATAGGTGTGGCCACTTGGCAGGCCAATAGAGATGGGTCATCATATCAATCAGAATGCACAGTAAATCCCGTGGCTGTGTGGTGCAGGTTCCCTGAGCACCGTCCTTGGTGATTGACGAGATCACCTAATGATAACTTTGCAGCCACGGGTGATTCCATAGTGTGGTTGTATTAGATAATATTATGTTGTCTATCTCTATTTGCACCCACCGAATCTGTACTTGTTAGTCATACAAAGATTTATCTGGGACTTAGTGGTACAGCATGTAATATTTGCTCCCGAAATCTATAGCCGTCACCGCCATAGATATATTTGCTTCAGGCTGCCCTTTGTGGTTTGTACTATATATATATATATATATATACTATAAAATAGAAAAATTATAAAATATAATAATTAAAAATGTCGACGTGGCATACACCACTAATGAAAACCAAGATAAAAATGAAGAAGAAGAAGAAGAAGAAGAGCAGGAGATGGAAGACCTTTGGAAAATCTTAATCTCCATGTCTGTGGTGGGTTTGTTTAGTGTGCTATGTTATATATATAATATTCTGTTTTTGAGACCTGAAAAGATTAGAAATAAGCTGAAGAAACAAGGAATTAAAGGGCCAAAGCCTTCATTTTTCAATGGCAATATTGCGGATATGAAGAGAATACAGTCGACGGTGAAGATTGAAAGAAAGGGAGGGCACTTGTCGCATGACTATCCGTCGATTCTGTTTCCGTACTTCGATCGGTGGAGAGCGGATTACGGTATCACTTCGTTCTCCATATTTCCCCCCTTTTTCGTATGCTTATTATCATTGTTTATTCATTTATTTATTTTTGGGTTTTTTGCAAATACCCCATGAGTTATGTTGATATTACAAATAACCCCCCTAGTTATAGCTATTTGCTTTAACCCCTGAGTTAGCATTTGTGTTTATAAAACACCCTCTTTAAACGGATGCTACTTTAAATGGCTAATTAGCCGGAATAGCCTAAATACCATATTAATCCTTTTTTTAAATTAAATTACTAAATTGTCATCCTCTACACATGGTAAGAGTAATTTTAAATCCACCCTTCCACTTACAAAAAAGAATAGTTTTAAATCCACTCACCAAATTTTTGAGTTCACTCACGCAGAAAAACATTGAGTGCATTGAAAGATCATTTATCGTCCCAACCTTTCACACGATGGATCTTGAGATCACGGTGGCACTATTAGACGGTTGACTACATTGAATCGGACGATGGAGATCATTTATCGTCCCAACCTTTCACACGATGCATCTTGAGATCATGGTGGCACCATCAGACAAGTGACTACATTGAATTGGACGATGGAGGCTGTTTATCGTCCCAACCATTCACACGATGGATCTTGAGATCATGGTGGCACCATCAGACGGTTGATTGCACTGAATCGGACGATGGAGATTGTTTATCGTCCCAACCTTTCACCATCAGATGGTTGATTTTTTATTTCATGTGGTACACACCCAAAAAAATGACCTTAAAATTAATTTTAACTTCATACGTGATGTTAAGGTCACTTTTATGAGATACGTGGCACAAAATAAAATACTGATCGTCTAATGATATGCCTAAACGATCTCCATCGTCTTATTTAATGCAATCAATGTGTTTTAGCGTGGGTGAACTCAAAGATTCGGTGGATGGAAGCAGACGCGGTTAGGCAATCCAATTCCTAAAAATGGGTGTTGAATCATATAGGAAATTGGAGGAACGAGTATTTTGAGTGGAACACGTAGATTGAAAGTTTTTTTTCAAGAATAATTGCATCGTTTACCACAAATCCTTCATTGGTTGAGTATTCGTCCAAACGTTGGCATGCTTTAATGGGGGAATCACCCATCTGATGAGTCTTGAATTTGATGGGTGAATGAAGGGCCTTTTAGAAGAGTACTTTTAAATCTACCCACTGAATCTTTAAGTTCACCCACGCTGAAACACGTTAATTGAATTGAATCGAATCGAACGATGGAGATCATTTATCCTCCCAATCTTTCACATGATGGATCTTGAGATCATGATCGTACCATCAGACGGTCAGTGTTTTATTTCACGTGGCACACATCTCAGAAAAGTGACCTTAACATCACGTGCATGCTTAAAATTGATATTAAGGTCACTTTTAGGGGTGTGTATCACATGAAATAAAAAGTCGACCGTCTGATGGTACACCCATGATCTAAAGATCGATCTCATGAAATATTGGGACGATAAAAAATCTCCATCGTTTGATTCAATGCAGTCGATGTGTTTCAGCGTGGGTGAACTCAAAGATTTTGTGGGTGGATTTAAAGATACTCATTTTAGAATAATGGTAAATTATAATGGCATGACTTGTAAATAAAGGTGAATGAAGGGCCTTTTAGAATGGTGATAAACTTTAATGGCATGACTTGTAAATATAGATGAATGAAGGGCCTTTTAAAATGGTAGTATTTTTAAAATATTGGTTTCATTAAGGGCAAAATAGACTTTCTGTCCATTAACTCACGGCTAGTTAACGGCAGGGGGTTATATGAAACAGAAACACAAAAGTAGGGGCTGGAGAATAAATACCCATAACTCAGGGGATTTCTTATAATATTAGTATAACACAGGGGGTATATGCAAAAAACCCTTTATTTTTATGGTTACTTTTTTTCGGTTAGTTTAAAAGAGTTTTTATTAGCAATTTGTGTCATAAATGGTAAAGAGTTAGTCTACGATGCGTGCCCACGCTACAATGAGCGTCCACCCACACATACGTGTGACTGCATGACATGTACGGACTTCCAATGCTTAGAAATCCATGCACATCACAGAAATGTGTGGGGTACATACACGGACTTCTAATGCATAGAAATCCGTGCACATCATGGACGTAACAGGTAAATGAATCTGTCTACAATGAGTGTCCACACATCATGTGCATTACAGCAGTCTACACGTGTTGGAAGTCCGTGTATGTCACACAATCACACATGGGTAAACACTCATTGGAGACTAACTCATAGGTAAATTGGCTGGGCGAGTTAAAATCAATGACTCGGGTGGACACTCATTGGAGACTAATTCATACGTAAGTTGACTGGGCGAGTTAAAATCAATGACTCGGATGAAGTATAATTATACATTGACTGCATATCTCTCACTGTCCAAGATAAAAAAAAAGTTTAAAAAATGTAGATTTCAGTTGAAACCTTCAAAGATTTAAACGAGATTTCTTTGCCTACACAGTTTTGGTATTGAAGTGCTCATTCCTTCTTATCCAAGATATACATTGAAAAACAGACTTTCACTGATTTTGAGGGTGTCCAAATTTTACATCCTGTTTCTGTAGATCTGAGACAGTAGACAGCTTGAGAACGACTCTCCTTTGAATTTTAGGAAAATTTGCAAGATCTAGGATCACATTTTCAAAAACTGTCAAACCCAGGATAGAAATTTAAAATTAACCAGATCCAGGATGCAACTACCCAAACCGCCATTAATTTCCACCGAACTTATGAAATGTCGAAAATATCCGTGTTTGACGAAAATACCTCCCTGTATTTTACCAAATTGGACGGATTTTGAGAGATTGAATCGAACTGAACCCTCCCAATCAATCATATAGGTATTAAAAGGCTGAATCAGACCGATAAGAGATGAATCGGTCTTTGAGAAGCAAAACCTATAGAGGAAGGACCGATTCAATCTTTAAAAGACTGCAGTGTTCTAACATATACCGCCGCGATCTCTATAGAGACTGCATGGATCTACCGTGAGAAGGACCGGTGCAATCTCTACAGATATTGCTGTGATCGGTTTGTAACAGACCGTATCACTCTGTCATAGACCGCCTCACTGTCTAAAGAGACCATGTCGTTCCACTTTGAGCGGGACCGCTGCGATCTGTCGATATTTTGTAAGATAAATCATAAGCGGAAATTTGAAACTAATTTTTTATATAGAAATAGTGAGGGTATTTTTGTCATTTTATACTTTTAGTGGGAGTTTATGGCGGTTACCTAGATCTGGTAATTTTTGGACTTATATCCTGAGTCTGATAATTTTTGAAAATCAGATCCTGGATTTGAAAAAATTACCTTGAATTTTACTCAGTACCTCTATTATCCTTTTCATTAGAAATAGAGAACGGTTACAAATGGAAAAATAAGTAACCCCAAATGGATGGTTACACGACACGAAATTCAGGGACCTTCAGAGTGAGATTAAAATTTGAGAATCCACCACTATCCTTAACATCCCATAACTCTCATGGGTAACGGGAAAGTACCTCCATTTTTTCTTAGCCTCCTAAAAAGAGAAATTTCTCAAAAAAAATCTTGCTTTATGTTTTTATTCTTGCAAAAGTCAAAAAATAATTTTATATCTACGCCATGAGGCATTATTTAATAGCTTTGATTGAAGCAATGTGTGAAGCTTTTGGTCAGTTGTTGCCCCCGTTTTTAACGTGGTGGGAGTTTTTGTGGATCGTGAGTTTGCCGATAGTGGTGGCGTCTCTTCGGATGGATCTTCTGTGTCGGTTACCGGCGGATGTTTAGGATAGTGGTCGATTCTCGAATTTTTATCTTACTCTGAAGGTCCCTAATGTTTAGGTTATTGGATGCCATTCAATGTATTTTAATGTTAATCATTGTAACTATCACTCTTTGGATTGTGACCCTCTCTGTAACCGTCCATTTGGGGTTACTTATTTTTCCATTTGTAACCGTTCTCTATTTCTAATGAAAAGGATAAAAGTTTCATCTCAAAAAAAAAAAAAGGGACATGTGGAGTGTATATACTAGAAATCCCCTTAATATAAATTGAGTGCTTAGCTTTTCCAACACTCATCTTCTCAAACCTTCATCTTCTCCAACACTCCGATTTCTCTAACGCTCATCTTCTCAAACTTTCCTCTTCTCCAACCAGTTTCCCTTCGGTGCCAGTATTCTATCGCTGCCCTTCTGAAATCGAAGTTCGCTTCATGTTTTTCAGCGATTCACAAAAGCATCTGTTGTTGACAGCATCCGATTTCTCCAATGCCCATCTTCTCAAGCTTTCGTCTTCTCCAGCCCCTTTTAGTCCGGTGCCGGTATTCAGTCGTGCCTGTCTGAAATCGAAGTTCGCTTCGTCATGTTTTTCAGCGACTCGTGAAAGTATCCCACTATTGAAGGCGCATTGCATTCAAAGATGAACCCATTTTTTATTCAATTAGTGTGTTTTGTAACCAAAATTTGTATTGTAGGTCATTTTTTTAAGTTTTGGAGAATAAATGTGGTGTTGCTGGCGGAAAGTAGCCATTAAAATGCAAAATAGAGCTCTGAAGTGCATTTTATGTGCATATATTGCACTTGAATACCTAATGGCAATCATCTGATTCGTGGCTCATATTTGGAGCTATTGTGGGCAAAATATGCTGTTTGGGAGATTTGAGACGTCTTGTCTATGTACTCTAATATCGATGGTTAGGCGTATTTTTCTTTGGTCAATATTAAAGTTCACTGATCCGAAGATTTTGCTCATGTAGTCACTGAAATCTGCAACTTTAGAGATTTGATTTTTTCTTTAAGAATGAAAGGGCTCACTTTGACCCTTGGGAGTAGGTAACCCATTTGTTTCCATTGCATTCTATTTCATCTTATCACATTCTGTAAAAAAAAGGATATTTGAGAATCACTGTCAATACCTTGGTGTAGATCCGGGATAATCCTTTGTTCCATAGCCACGGGGCTATTTACAACTAGCCAATTAAGAATTCTCAGATGATGTAGTAGCAGTGCATCAAAGATGTAGTCATCGATTCCCTCGAAAGCCCATCATTGTTTTTTATTTTTTTTGTTAAATAGATCATATATTAGGAAAAGAAGGATAAAAGATACAAAGGAGGCCAAAATCTAAATCTGGGAAGGCCCATAAAGTCATCCCTGAGAAGATGAATTTTGATAGGCAATTCCGAGCAGTTCATGAAGCAAGCTGAAGAAAGATGAGTAGCCGCCCAGTTAGCCAAGCCATCGGCAACATGGTAAGCTTCCCGGTAACAGTGAACGATGAACCAAGCAACTTTTTTAAGAGACAGTTTACACTCCGAAATAGTGTTCCTAATTGCCCAGTGACAAGAACCTCCTGTCATTGCTTTGACTAGTGCCAACGAATTTGATTCAATAATGATTTTTGGAGTAGCATTGCAGAGGATGATGAAGTCATTCAAGTAGAATCCGAAATTCAGCTGTGTTAGTCGTACCATCTTCAAACAAAATAGAGCAACCCAGAATAAACTTCCCCATGTGATTGCAGAACGCACCTTTGCCCCCTGAAGTGCCCGGATTACCAATAGAAGAGCCATCAATGTTGATTTTCAATACTTCAGAAGGAGGAAGGGGTCATTTCACCAATATCGGAGGAGAGAGATTAGTTCTAATGACGAATCTTCAAGACTGACAAATAATCCATCTCAATGGATGAACAACACTTCTTGGGCTTCAAGAAAGGAGAGAGTTCCTGAATCCAATGTATCACTTTTTTAATAATAGAATCAAGAGTGACTTCAATTGCATCCTTCAACTAGCAATCCAAAGTTCCCAAAGAATGAGGTGGGAATTAGTTACCGAACGAAATTCCCTTGGGACCTTGTGACGGGGGTTCGCGGTGTGGCCATCCGGGTCAACCACAGGGCCATTTTTCCTCTCTGCGTTAGGAGCATCACTGGTGCGTCGAGGCCATGAGGGCGGCACCAAGTGTGTTGGTCGTGGGCCACGAAGGCGTCGCGACACATTCGAATGAAGGGTGAAGACATGGGCGCGACATGGCCAGGTGGGCTAGCGATGCGGGGCGTTGCGGGGTGAAAAGTATGTCAAACCAAGGGGTTTGAGGTCCTCCCACCATTCTGGTTGAATTACTATTTTACCCTTATATAGGGGGACATGAGTTGGGAGTCCCCCGACCCAACATGTGTACTAGCCTCGTGGGCTTATGTGCATGCATCCGGGCCATGCTTGGAGCGTGGTCATCCTAGCTACGTCGTGTACTAGAGTCATCGCGTTGGTGGTTTCCAACCACCTTCGCGGTGCGGGTTTTAGCCCAAAGGGGGCTCGGTATATGCCGTTTGCTGCCTATCGCATTCTCAGTTGTCGTCTCCGTCCCTGACTTGCTGCGTTGTTTCACAGGGCGAAGTCCGAACGTAGAGGCTGAAGTGAAGCTTGAGTAGGACAAACATTATACTCTTCGTAGCACCTGGGAATTCGCATTGCGCTGTGGCTGACTTAGCACATCAAGCGTTAGGTGTCGCACGGGCTAACACTGCTGGAAGAGTGACCCCGTGACAACCTGCTCTTATGCTTCCAAAATTCATAAATCGATGATTGGAGAGAATGCACTTGCAATGTCTGCTAGAAATATTACTGAACAAGGACCAAACATATCTAGCAACAGAGCAATCGATGAACAAGATGGGCAGATTCAGAGTGATTTTTACAAAGAGAACACATGGAAGTCAATGGAATTATAAGCTTCGTAATATTATCGTCCGTCGGAATTGCATTAATACTAACCTTCTAGCAAAATGATCGTAGTTGGTTAGGAATGACCGAGTTCCACATCTTCTTCCAAAGGGGATAATATTAGGATTTAACCCGAGAGGATTCCTAGGTAGATTTAAAAGAGAACAGGCCATCCATTATTTTTTAGTTTATTGAATGAGTCGTGAATTAATTGTAATTTTTTAAAAAATCGTGACTTTTTGAAAATATCGCGCTTCACAAATAAATGGCGAGTAATTCATGACTTTTCACTAATGCCCTATTTTTGATAGCAAGGAAATTCCATAGAGGAAATGAAATCAATTTCCTAGTTGATTTCTTGGGAAATTATTTTCTCTGGAAATGAATTTTGTACTGTTTGATTAGTGTGTTTGAGAAATGATTTTCATTGAAAATTGATATCTCTTGTTTGATTAGTATGGTTGAAAAAAAATTTGAAAATGAGTTTTTTGTCCAAACATAAAGGCTAGTTTGGATCAAAAGTATTTTCAAAAATAACTTCATTTACGCTACTTTACATATTTTCTACTTTTATGAAAGTAGAAGTTAGTTTGGACAAATATTTAGTGAGAAAAGAAGAAAATTTTTTATTTAGGAAAACACCTAACTTATCACTTCGTGTTGCACTAGTTAAAGATTGACTAATTTTTTTTATTATAAAAAATTATAACCAAAGTCAAATATTAACCAATAAATTTTTTAATGATATTCTATTACGTTACAAATTAACACCATAGTAATCACTATTTATTACCAAGTTATACAAGTCAAAGTTTGAAACTCAAAAAAAAAAGTCAAACTTTGACCAAACTTAATTGATCAATAAAATTGTGTAAAGCTAAATAACAAAGTTGTAAATGCTAGTTTATACTATAAGGTTACACGTTGAAAAGAAATTGAATTTTCATAAAAGTCAAATTTTCACCAATAAAAATTTTACAATGTACCATCAAGTTACCAAGGGCTAACTGCAAACTAACATAACAGTATTCATATCCATCGCTAGGTTATACTAGTCAAAATTTAACCAAATATCAACTTTTAATGAAAGTCAAACTTTGACCAAACATAAAACTTTGATCAATAAAATTTTTAAGGCGAAAGTATAAAGTTACATAGTAAATACTAGTATGTATTGTAAGGTTACATGTTGAAAGAAAAATAAATTTTAATAAAAAGTCAAACTTTGACCAACAGAAAATTCGACAATCTACCTCCAACCTAGAAATTAACATAATAGTATTCATATTCATTGTTAGGTTACACTTGTCAAAATTTGACAAAATATTGATTTTTAAAAAAGTCAAACTTTGACTAAATGTCAAAAAAATAAAATAAAATTTGGTAATGTACTACAAAGTAATAAATTAACAAAATCATAATTGTAATTGGGATAAAAAAGTTGAAAAAATAAAATTGTGTTACAAAGTCAAAAGTTTAAGTTTGACCAAATATCTAACTTTGACTAATAAAAATTTGCATTACCAAATTATAAATTAACACAATAATAATCACTATCTACTGTGAAGATACATTACTCAAAATTTAACTCTAAAAATGAGACAATGTATTGCAAAGTTATAAATTAAAATAATGATAGAC
The DNA here is from genome assembly GCA_021018995.1 of Chloranthus sessilifolius. Classification (NCBI taxonomy): domain Eukaryota; kingdom Viridiplantae; phylum Streptophyta; class Magnoliopsida; order Chloranthales; family Chloranthaceae; genus Chloranthus; species Chloranthus sessilifolius. The sequence continues at coordinate 85,021,419 of CM037589.1, read as the reverse complement.
ATCTATAATTGTAACATTCCACTAATTAAAAATTAAAAATTTTATAAAAAAAAAAACTTTGACCAAAAAAAAATTGTACTGATAAGTTATAAATTTATGTAGTAGTATACTCTATCTATTACCAGGTTTCGAGTTTGACTAAAAATGAATTGTGTAAAAGTCAAATTTTAACCAAAAGTCAAACTATTGATTAATAAAAATTAAAAATCTAGTATCACATTATATATCAAAACAACAATATCATTTTTCACTATCAAATTATAGAACTCAAAGTTTAATGAAAAGTCAAAATTTGACCCTAAAGTCAAACTTTGTCCCCTAAAAATGTGGTAATATATTACTAACTTATATATTAAAGTTTGATTACAACTCAAAATTTGACCAAAGTCAAATATTAGCTAAAAAAATTATGACGTAGATAATTTGGTGGTCATAGTGATCATGTTGGTATGATGGTCATAGAAATTGAAGTCACTTTTTAAAAGTCAAAAGATAATTTTTTTGCTTTTAGTTTAAGATAATTTTTTTATTTATTTTACAAGTACCATTAGATTTGAAATTACAAAAAATTGTTATTTTGTTAGTGGGAAACTCAATTTCAGCCACTTAAAAAGTTGAAATGGTTTCCTCCTGAAATGACTTGGAATATGGAAATTAAATTCCCATGCGGGGGCCTACTTCAATTCATTTCCGTCTCCTTACTTAGCTATCAAACAAAAACAATTGGAAACTAAATTTCATTTCCACCTATATAATTGCATTTCCATGTTATCAAACAGGGCCTAAATCACAACTTTTTCTCATATTTCTTAATATATTTTTTATTTTTTCTAACTTCCGGTTTTTTGCTGAACTTTTTCTGATTTTTGTCTTGCCACTTATTCCCGAACCCTGACTTAGGGACTATGTGCACACAACATGGGATATGAGTGGGCACAATCTGTTTAAACAGTCACCAGAGTCCTCATGTTATATTAAACCATAGTCATTTTTGTAGAGTTCCTAGCAAAAAACAAACAGACTAAAGAGACTAAATTTTAAGTGTTAGTTAACAACTAAATTTTAAGTGTTAGTTAACACTGATGGGTGGAAACATCTCATCAGTGTGCTTTCTGAACCACAGATTGTACGATCTGGATGGATCACTGTGTCTATGAGGTAGGGCTGCAATATGGTTGCGTGCTATGAGGTTTGGGGTCAACCTGAACCTAATCTGTTAACCACAACCCTCAACCCGAATCTGACCTGTTAACCACTAAACTTAAACCTGAACCTGACGTCCTGACCTGTTAAAATCCGCTTGACCTATACGTCCACCCTTAACTGAGCTATTTTCATTACAAAAAGAGAGAAGATGCTCAAGAATAAAGGGACCCTGGACTTGCATAAAAGCAGACAATAAAACTTGTTTGTAGGAGACTTCTAATGGTTGTTTCGAAGAAAAAAAAGCACTTATTTTTTATGAATTTAGAAAAACTATCATTTATTCTTCAATTCATTCTTGCAATTTGTTTAGTTTAGAATTTATGGTTAGTATAATCCGGCATGTAACACTATTTTAAATACATATAAATATGTTTTTAGTTAAAAGAAATACAGTGAAGGAGCCGTGTTTGGGACCCCAAACCTGGTCTTTTTATTTAACACTAAACAGGTCGAGATTTCTTATCCACTCGACAGATCAAGTTTCTAAATATGAACCCTACCCATACAGGTCAGATCAAGAAATAGATTGACCTGACCCATCGGCAGCCTACTTAGAGGTGACGAAGAACCCTGATAGGCCCTATATACCTGTTTGGGTATTTGGCCTAGTAAACAAGCTTGGTTGGGTCTACAATTTAGAGCTAACTTTAAGAAAAGTGTTATATGGAGGACAGATTTTACAAAGTGCATGTGGTTGATGTGGCGCGGTGCAATTGGCTGCAAGTGCAGTGGGGCTTAATTAATGCAAGTTTGTGCGGCCAGTCACGTCGCGCCATGTTAGCTGCCTGCATTTTGTCCTCAACAAATCTGTTCTTCGTTTATAATTTTCCTAACTCTAATTGGAGATATATGAGGCACAGCCCAAACCTCCATTCCTTCTTCACCTCTACTATGATTTCGGAAACTACTAAAACGCATGTGAATTGCATGCACAAATCATATTAAATTATCAATAATAGTAGTGAAAGAGATTAACAATTTCTTTACTCCCAATAGTTAAATAACATGTTAGTTTTTATTAATTGTTGAGCCATGATCCCCCCAAGTTGGCCAAATGGTTGGTAAGTTCAAACATTCAAGATCACCACATGGGGAAGTTTTGTGCAAGGTCCTAGTAGCCATCTGAGAATGATGGGATTTTATCATATATATATATATATATATATATATATATATATATATATATATATATATATAAAAATATAAGGAGCAGTGATTGGGTCCTTTCAGGGAGACCCAAAATCGAGGCATCGTGCTTTTGAAGCTATTTGATAGGAGAGATTGTGATGAGGAAGTTAAGACAAAAGATGATTGCATAGTCTTTGCTCTTTAACATCTATAATGGTGTATATATGTAAGGGAGCTGATTTGTATAATTAAATAGTTGTATAAAAAATAAGATTGAATAAATGAAGATTTTATGATAATTTTTTACTTGATTTCCAGTCATCCCAAGTATCCAAAGAATTTAAAGGCAAGAGAACCCATCGATTATGGGTATAAGACCTGATCACTGCCCGAGGTAGGGTTACATCAAATCCCTTCATTGATTATGAGGTTTGCAAATTAGTTTTAAAAAAAATTTAGATCTCCCTTTTTGCTTTTAGGATTTGAGGTTGGTTTGGTCTTGGAAAAGCTCTGGAAAAACTGAAGTCAAACTGGATATTTTTTGCTTGTTTTTGCTTTTTAATTTTTATAATAGTCTAGATTAGTAGCTGTCACAAATCTTCTGATGAGTGTGTTCCCACATTAGACAGTGAGAGGTGTACAATTATCCTAGTTTGGATGGCATTCAGATCTTTATGGGGTAGTTTAATACTTTTAGTGTTAGAAAATTAGAGGGGAAGAAGAAAAAATTAGCCCTGTTCAAGAACCTGTAAGCTCCTATATATGAACTGATGCACTTTATCATGTTGATGAACTGATACCCAAAACAAGTTCAACCATTCCCTTATAGGCTCTATCAAGTCATTGATCAGTGGAAGTCAAGGGCGTACTTCCACTGATTTGCATGCTCATAAATAGTTGTGTACTTCCCGAAGCTTGACCATTTTGGCATAAAGAGATTTACGCATGCACTAAGGGAGGTGGTTAAATATCAGGATTGGTATTGGGCCTGCAATCTTACCTTTACTAAGAAATATATGGACTAATGGATTCAATCTTTACAGGTCCAACATTTCTGTATTCAACCGGAAACATACTTCTATTGTATGTAACCAACCTCGAACTGGTCAAGGAGATAAGCCTCTGCAAATCTTTAGATTTAGGGAAGCCATCATATCTACAAAAGGAACGTGGGCCTTTACTGGGTCAAGGTATTCTAGCATCAAATGGTTCAGTTTGGATCCACCAGAGAAAAATCATAGCACCCGAGTTCTTTATGGAGAAAGTTAAGGTAAATTTAGCTGCTGATGCTGCTCACTGCTATTGTTGTTGTTATTATTTCCAAATTTTCATTCTCTTCAAATGATCATTTTTTATGTAGTTCTTTCTTGGTATCAACCCTCGTGCTGTTGACAGGTTGGGTCGACCCAGTACCCAACACTCCCAACTCAGTTTTTTGAGCCGGGTCAGACATATAAACTTGACCGCCGGGTTGGGTCGGGCTTGATGATTTTCTACCTAACCTTACCTGGCTTGGCCCGACCATGTGTAAAAGACTTTGGTGTTTAGGGGGATTTTGAACTGGGTTGGCCAGATCCGTCCTGACCCTACCCAGTTTTTCAGGTCAGGCATATACCGTTGACCCGTTGATTCATGTTGGGGCAAGTCAGGTCGGGTGGAGTGCCCAATGGGTCAGGTTGACCTATTTGACCCTCCTTTCACACATCATAAGATCATCAAGCTTATTAATGACCTTCCACTGAATCCTGTCAAAACCTGACCTTCGTATATTTTCAAGGGTCCTGTCATATGTGAAAACAGCTTTCAATAGGATTGATGAGGTAATATTCTCTTCATAAGCTTGCTAATCCTATTATGGGTCACACCCCATTAGCCCATGTTTAAAAAAATAAAAATAAAAATGATTAGTCGTTTTATTTGTAGGGCATGGTGGATATAATGGTGGAGTCTACCATTCCATTGTTGAAATCATGGGAGAGTGTAATTGAAAGTGAGGGTGGGGTTGGAGATATAAATATTGATGTGGACATGAGAAATTTCTCAGCAGATGTGATCTCAAGAGCTTGTTTTGGGAGCTCTTACTTCCAAGGAAAAGAGATTTTTTTAAAGCTCAGAGCTCTTCAGAAAGCCATGGCTAAGAAAGGCTTACTTATTGGGATTCCAGGCTTGAGGTGTGTGGCCCTCTTCTCATATTCCTTCTCATTTGTGACTAATAAAAACTGAGGAATTGCTAATCGTATTACTCATTTATTTATTTATTTACTTTTTATAATTAATCTTATTACTGAACTGACACTCATTTATTGGTTCTCCTAAAGGCAAATAAGTAATTTGAAATGTCGGCCTGTGTGCTGCCCTACCTGTTGGGTAGTTATTTTTTAAATGTTGTAGAGTAAGTACCCTATCAGGTAATATTCTCAATATATATATATATATAGGGAGCCGGTTAGGTCCTCCAATGGAGGACGGTGACCGTCCTCCAAGATTCACGTGGAGCTCCACGTGGCACCCAAAACACTTTTTGGGTGTTACGTGGAGCACAGGTGGACAGTTTAGATCAATATTAAAAAAAAAAAAATCAAAAAATAAATTTTAAACCCACAAGTCAAAGTTTGACGGTTTTCATTGAACCACATTTCACGGTTCAAAATATACACGGTGGAAATGAGTTTTTAAATTATTTTTTTTTCAAAGATGATCTAAGCAATGCACCCAAGGTCCACGTGGCACCCAAAAAGTGTTTTGGGTGCCACGTGGAGCTCCACATGGAAAGTTGGAGGACGGTGACCGTCCTCCCATGGAGGACGGAGGCCTTTTCCATATATATATATATGGGAGCCGGTTAGGTCCTCCGATGGAGGATGGTGACCGTCCTCCAAGATACACATGGAGCTCCACGTGGCACCTAAAACACTGTTTGGGTGCCACGTGGAGCATAGGTGGACTGTATAGATCAATATTAAAAAAAAAATCGATAAAAACTTTTTAAACCTACAAGTCAAAGTTTGACGGTTTCATTGGTTCACATTTCACGGTTCAAAAAACACACGGTGGAGATGAGTTTTCAATTATTATTCTTTTCAAAGATGATCTAAGCAATGCACCCAAGCTCCACGTGGCATCGAAACAATATTTTGTGTGCCTCGTGGAACTTCACGTAGAAGCTTGGAGGATGGTCACCGTCCTCCATGGGAGGACAGACACCTTTTCCTATATATATATAGTGAATTTGTTTTTAAGCTATCAGGTTGAATAATGGTTGATCATTAAATTATGTGTTGAGTAGGTTAATGGCCTTGAAGGAAATAATAAATATTGAAAATATATTGATTTTCCTTCCCGATAGCGTAAGCTTATCAAGCTTAAGAAAAGCCTTTTAGCGACTGAATCCTGTCAAAACCTGACTTCCACAGATTTTTAGGGACTTGGCATCTATAGAAGTCAGCTATTGACAGGATTTCTGTAGTAGGAAGCTCTTCATAAGCTTGATAATTTATGATTCTGATGACACACCATTAGTCGTTAAAAATCAATAAGATTTTGGAGTACTTAAGGACTAAATACTAACTAAATAAACAAATAATCTAGCTGTTGATCAGGTTCAGGCCGGGACTTAAATGGGCCAAGTTTTAATGTAAGTGTAAAAGTCAATCATGAGCCTAGCCTTTTTACTAATTAAAACTAAAAATCAGGGGAACCGAAATTTTCAAAATTTTGGGCCAGGATCTCAACCCCAAATGAAAAGGGAAGAGTGGTGTCAGGGTGACAACCCGCTGAGTCTCATTACGAACACACAAAGCCGACTCTAAACAGATGGGATAAGGCTATGATGATGTTGATGATGATGATGATGATGATATGCTCATCCCTAGATCCAAACCTCTATCACGACGGTAGGGTAGAAGGCAGTCCTATTCCCTAGACATAATGTTGTTTTGGTACTTAAAGATCATATTAAACAAAACAACTTTTTTAAAAAATATATGTAATGGAGAATATCTAGGATTGAAAGAAAGATACACATCTATGATGTGTATCTTATCTTTTAGGCAATATTATATTAGTTGGGATTCATAAATATTTGGATAAATATCTTAGGAAGTATTTTGAATTCTAAAGATCTCTTGGAAATCCTAATTGATTGTATTCACCTCTATTTAAAGAGGCTTTCCTCCATTAATGAAAGACAGAAAAATCATTATCAAAATGTAGTTTTTAGAGTTTTAATATTTATGAATCCCGACTAATATAATATTGCCTAAAAGATAAGATGCAAATCATAGATGTGTATCTTTCTTTCAATCCTAGATATTCTCTATTAATATGTTTTTGAGAAAACGTATAAAATGTTGAAATATGTGAAATATTGACCCAAAATAATATACTGAACCAACTTGAGGCACAAGAAATGTCGTTGTCTTTAAACCAATATTTTCTCCCACCACTTAGTGCAAGTGGTCACCAACAGGTTGTTACCTATAAATTGGTTCCAGGATACAATCAACTGGCTATGTATTCTTGTGATGGATTTGGAGAATCCAATCACGCGATCTAGACACCAAATATTGCAAGAAAGCTCCGATCAAGACCTTTAAATACAGAACCAAAGAGAAGAAGGGAGACTCCATTGTTTTAAAAAATAATGATTAAAGATTCCTTAAATAGAAAATCAAATGATGTTAATGCACCATTTTCCTATGAAAATGTACTACAGGCATCCCTTCGGAAAAGACACCACTTTGGAAAGACACTTCCTTTGAAAGCATGGGTTAAAATGCCGGAAAACCGGTACGTACTGGATGATACGTACCGGAACAGTAGTGTACCGGACGATACATTGAATGTATCGTCCGGTATTTGCAATACAAATGAGCAATACGATACATTTAATGTGCCGTATCGTTCACGTCTGATACCGATACGTATCGTCTAATACGTATCGGTATCGGACGATATTTTGATCCATGTTTGAAAGGACACAACTTTGAAAAGACACATCTTTAAAAAGACACAAGTTTTATTACTTTTACATATCCAACAATCCTCCACTATTTAGAAGTTTTAGATTAGAGCAAAGCCAGAAATATGCGCATAAATAAAAATTTTTTACAGACTTGAATTTTCACTTTAGTGGAAGTAACTCAGTTTGTCAAGGTCTTTAGTGTAACTAAGTCTTGACCTATTGATCTTATACGACAAACCGGAACTATTCTACAAACATATCTCATACATTTAATGTCCAATGAATTGGTTAGCACATTTAGGTCATATGCTAGTACCCTGATTTTCATAAGCGTTTAAGATAAAGTCATGTTTCATTGAAGGCAGCTTCATCCTCACACTTATATAGGTAGACTTATAAGAGATGTCCTTGTAACTTTAAGATCTTAGCACATAGTGTTATAGCGTTTATCAAGAGCAATGCTCAAACCTCCCCTTATCCATTACAGGTAAAACACTATCCTTCCTGGGATGTTTATGAGAATTTAATTCTCATCAATGTATTGCCCTTTTATCTGCCACAAATTTATGACTTGTTCTTTCCTTTGAACCTAACATTGACTAAATAAATATTAGGTAGGGTTCCCATCGTAAGTGACTGTTTAGGTAAATGACTTTGAACCCATCCCGATTCTTCTTTTAGACTAATATTTTTCATAATTGCTTATAATTGCAATTATCAACACAAAAAATGTTTCTTCAGACATTTCTGCTTGGAACCATATATCATTTATTTTTTTGTTTATTGACAAGGAAGCAAGTTCCATAGAAAATTTAGAAGTTTTAACTTAATATTTATTGGTACGTTTACCAATAAACCCTTAAATCACTTTATTTCTCTACCTATTTCAATACAAGCAACACACTCAATGAGATTCATAATTGCTTCTTAACATCTCTTGCGAGACCATATAAAGAACACACACAATGAGATTTATAGTTGCTTCTTAATGTCTCTTGTGAAATCACGACTTTCTTTATTAAAGGGAAATCATCTTTAAATTAGATTTTCAAATTATCTTCTTACGATAATTCTTAGCATTTCTGCTCAATTGACTTTTCAATGAACTCAATGAATAAAACATTCATTTAATGGAAGATATCAGAGTTTCATGCATGCTTGAAACAAAATAATCTTGTTCTTTAAAGTAAATTATTAAGAAATCTATAAAATAAATATGATAATCTAATCAGAATTATTTGAACATCTATAAATGATCCTACCAATCTTTTCGATAATAATTCGATGTTGCCAAAAAATCATGGGCATTTGATCATTGCTAATGATTCAACGCCATGCCTAATCGATCAAGGCCACTCAATGACCATAGAGCTAAATTCGGTCATTTGATTAAAATCGAACATATATAATCACATTTAAACATATGATCAACAAGGATTTTCCAAGTTTTCATGTCACTTATTCAATGAGCCAACCCTCACAATATAAATAATAGGGAAATAACATTGTGATGTCCACTTTTAGCAACATGATACACATGCTAGACCTATCAAAGTAGTTCAACAATCATCCCTTCATTGGCACATTTGATTTAGTCAAAATCACATCAGAGGATTCTAACCATCTTGATTATTAGGATTGCCATGTATCATAATAGTGGAATGGTATGCCTCTATAATCCTTAAATTAATAAGAAATTTCGTAAAACTAATGTTTAGAAGAAGTACGTACCATTTTCCATACTTCTTCAAACATCAAAACAAATCCTAACAAGTATAATTACATATGTCTTGGAGACGACACAACCAAATTGAAAATTAATAATAATAAATGAAGTCAATGTCTACTTACTGAAAGGAAACATAAACCGATTTCATGAAACGGTTTTATCTCTTTAGCTAATTGCAACATTCTCACGCTCTAGACTTCACATGTGGGAACTAGAGACGACAACCCCCCAAATCCAAAACATTGCCTCAAATCCAACAGTACGCTTAGATAAGTCATCATTGATCTCGACTCTGTGGCGTGCTTCTCTACATGAAATAGAGAATTTAAAGTACAAAGACTATCTCTCTGCTATAAGATGGGCGCGTCACCATAGTGCTTCACAATAGATTTCGGTATCACGATTCCTTCGCTATGACTCATTTGAAATTAACAAATATTGATTTAAAATTGTTGGAAAATGTGAAATATTGATTAGAAATAATATACTGAACCGGGCCGAGGCACGAGAAATGTCGTTGTCTTTAAACCAATACTAACCCCCACCACTTAGTGCAAGTGGTCACCAACAAGTTACTGGCAAATTGGTTCCAGGATACAACGAACTAGCTGTGTATTCTTGTGATGGATTTGGAGAATTTGATCACGCTATCCGAACACCAAATATTGCAAGAACGCTTTGATCAAGACCTTTAAATATATAACCAAAGAGAAGAAGGGAAACTCCATTGTTTTAAAAAATAATGATTATAGATTCCTTAAATAGAAAATCAAATAGTGTGTTAATGCACCATTTTCCTATGAAAATGTGCTACAGGCATCCCTTCGGAAGACACCGCTTTGGACAATTCTTTTGAAAAGACACGCTACTTTGGAAAGATACTACTTTTATAAGGACACATAACTTTGAAAAGACACGCCTCTTTCAAAAGACACAAGTTTTAAAACTTTTAAATAGATTTCATAAGAATTCACTTAGTAAAGTCCCCTATTTCGTATACCCTAAAAAGGAATGATACGTCAAATTCAAGATTGATCCCCGATAATGCATCAGATCGCCCCAATATCAATCCTTTTGATTTCAAGGCAAGGGTTCAATCACTTACCCAACATCAAGGAACTATTCGTACGCTACTGAATAGAAATAAGGAGTGTCAATCTTTGATCATTTTGTCATCATAGCCAACATTAAACACCTTTTTTTGTTTAAAATGCATTTTATACTTTTTTTTTGTATAAAACATGTTTTAAACAAAAAGAAAGGTTTACTTAAATATATTTTATAATTTTAATATATATTTAAATTTTTTATGTTTTTTTCCTTTTCCCCATACTGTCTATTTTTTTCCATTTTTCCAAATTACCCTTGCCACACTCTTTCCACACTGATTTTTCTCCTTTTCTCTTTCTCGTATGTCCCTTTTTCTTTTTCTTTTTTCCCTCGCCAATTTATTCCCATACTTCGTCTTGGTGACTAGGTAAAGATGAGGACTCACATTAGAACTAGAATTATGTTAGGTTGTGTTTGGATGCATCCAGAAATCCGCACTTCTAAGTTACTTCTTGGTGCATTAGAACCTGGTTGCATTTAGGGTGTATTTGGCCAGATACGTTCAAGTGAAAATGCATTTTTGTTCGCTTGATTAGGGTGTAAACTATGATCAATGCTGTTTCAAGTAGGTGTACCTAAAATAACAGTAGTTGAGATCTAGTCAGATCGAGATCCACATGTCTTGTGAATCCTAACAAAGCCTTAAAGTAGGAACACCCCTAAAAGGTTTGGGTGACACCAATGGGGCCGTCAATGGGCAAGGTTGGGCAATGCATCAGTTCGGAATATATTCTCAGAGTCTTTTGGGTTGGATTGTATTGAATTGCATTTTTTGGCCTGACCCAACCCAGTTTTTCGGTCAGTCTCAGCATATCTCATTGGCCAGTTGGGTTGTGTCGGACCAGGCTGGCTACACCAGAGGGTTGGGTTAAGGTCCTCAAGGATCACGCCGACTTGGATTTTTAGCCCGACACAACCCAAGGATCTATGAGACTGGTATGGTTGACCAAATCCTTAATTCCACTTTCATCACTCTTATACTTAAAGTGGAGGGCGCTGAAAACATCAAACACTTTCTTCGCCCTATAAATTTCTTGGGTAGTGCTTTACAAAATACTTGTGAAAGTAGTAGCCAACAGATTGAAGAAGGTGATGAATGGTATTATATCCAGCCCGCAGGGAGCTTTCACTGAAGGAAGGCAGGTTCTTGATGTGGTGGTAACAGCTCATGAAGCTATTGACTTTATGCACAAAAACAATAGGAGAGGCATTATATGGAAGGGGGATATGGCAAAGGTGTATGATAGAGTCAATTGGAAGTTCCTTTTGTACATGTTGAAGAGAATGGGATTTGGAGACTTATGGTGTAAATGGATGTATGGGTGCTGCTCCACTGCTTGGTTTTTTATTTTGGTTAATGGTAGCTCTAGAGGCAAGGGGGTCCTTTATATCCCATGCTGGTTAACGTTGTAGCTGAAGCTCTATGTGGGCTATTGTGGAAATCTGTTGATCGAAATTATTTCCATGGGTTTGAATGTTCTAGAGGAGGGCCTATTATAACTCATTTGTAGTATGCTGATGATATCATTGTGTTTTGTGGGGTGATAGCAGTCAGTTGGAAATGTATATGGTAATGAATGTTCTTGCCATATATGAGGCTGTTTCGGGTCAGAAAGTCAACGTGGATAAATCAAAACTTTCAGGGATCAGAATGGAAAGGGATGAAATCAATGCTTTGGCCCTTGAAGTAAGGTTGTGCTGTTGAGGATCTTCCTTTTACTTATCTTGGGGTCCCTTGGGGATTGGGAAACCCAAAGCTGCTCAATGGGATTAGGTTGTTAGCAGGGTTCAGAAGAGACTGGTAATATGGAAATCAAAGGTGCTCAGCAATGGTGGGAGGTTAACTTTGATTAAATCGACTTAATCCTCACTCATTTTTTTAATGTCCATGTTCAGAACTCCTGTGGCCGTGATCAAACAGATGGATTAAATTATCAGGGACTTCTTGTGGGAAGGAAGTAGTCAAGAGAAGAGAAGAAGTTTCTTCATGTTTATTGGGACATCTGTGGATTGGGTAAAAAGGAGGGAGGTCTGGGAATAAGGAGGCTGATTGAAATGAACAAAGCCTTCTTGTTAAGTGGCTTTTCTCTCAAATTGCCCAATCTCTAAAGTCTTCTTGTTAAGTGGCTTTGGAGACTGGGCGATTTGAGAGAAAAGGAAAAGCTTTGGTGCATGGTGGTTAGGCATAAATATGGGGTCCAGAAGCAAAGCTGGGATATCAGGCATAATCAAACTGGAAGGTCTGGGTGGTGGAAGAGTGTTTGTTCTTGTGTTGGAAGACTATAAAAGAGGGATCAAACTCAGTTGGGGTGACGGGAGCTGTTTTAGTTTCTGGTCTGATAGGCGGGTGGCTGATAGCAAGCTCAAAGATTTATTCCCCAACATCTTCACAATTTCTTCTATTCTAGATGCCCGGGTTGCTGATGTATGTGTCGAGCATAATGGGTCTTCAAAAGATTGAGAAATGTAGAGAATTTTTCTGTTGAGTGGATATTTCTTCTAATCTAGCCTAATCTTGAAGGATGTGAAGGATTTTTCTGTTGAGTGGATTCACTTGGCAAATGTGAATGCAGACGAAGGGCTGGATCACTGTGCGGATTGGGGTCACCATGTAAACCATTTTCCTCAGGTTGTGGGCTGTTCTCTAACCTTGGTTTCGGATGGGTTAGTGACGTTAATCTCTGGGTGGGCTTTGTTTTTCTCTGTGGGTGTCTTCTTTCATCAGCTTCTCGCTGCTGTAGTTGATTTTATTTATTAATAAATTCCTTTTACCGATCGGGGGAAAAAAAAACCCATTAACAGCCCTAGATACTTGCCTGTATGGGCTTACTTTTGCATGTGTGTCGTCGATACAAATGTGCCCACTTGATATGAATCTGGCTCGAGCATCAATGATGATGATCATCATCATCATCGTCATCACAACCTTATCTCATCTATTTGGGCTCAGGCATGAATAATACATATGAGAAACTGAGATCTTAACCACAAAATTGGACATTTATTCTAGTAAAGATTAACACCTTAAAGCCCAACAGATCAATCTCAATTATTCTAAGCCACACACAAACAAATGTCAAAAGATATAACTGCAATACAACAGCTACTTCCAACAGTAGACAACATTTTAATTGTCAAAATTTCAAATAATTTGTGTATAAGGTATCTTCCTACGAAGAACAATAGGGAGATTTGGAGGCTCGACGGAGAGATCCGATCGTTGATTCTGAAGGTGGCAAAGGAGCGCAAAGAAGACTCTACGGCTACATCACAGCGGGACCTTTTGCAAATTATCCTTGAGGACCCTGATACGAGTGACAGCTTCATAGTAGACAATTGCAAGAACATCTACTTTGCCGGGCACGAGACTACTGCTGTCACTGCATCATGGAGCTTGATGCTGCTTGCTTCACACCCAGAGTGGCAAATTCATGCTCGTGAAGAGGTGTTAGATGTTTGTAGTGGCCACCTGCCAGATTTCGATGCGCTCCGCAAGATGAAAACAGTATGTAACTTCTTCGTATTTATATGCTCATAATTGGATGTCCGAGTATTGAAAATTTGTGAAGTTTGTTTCGGGGCCTGTTGACATTGCCACTTGGAACATTGTTGTATATTTTAAAGAGTTTTAAAAACCTTTCTTTCTTGATTTATTTCAAGATTCAATTTTTTTTTTCATAAAGAGTTTTTACAAACTTTCTTTCTTGATTTATTTCAAGATAAACTTTTTTTGTGGTAAAAAAATAAGTCTTCTGGTAAAAATAAGCATAACAAGTATTGAAGAATTTTTCTCTAAAAAGGTATCTTAAATGGCTAGTATCTTTTTCTACGAAAAGATGTTTTAACGGATAGTTTTGTTGTGAAAAGGGTTTTAATGGTCATCTTATCTTATGAAAAGATGCCTTATCGTTTATCTTTATCTAAAAGACACGAGAGATCTGAAATCTCTTCTCCATAATCTGAATAGACATAATGGTTCGGGATTTTCTTTATAAATAGAGATAAGATCTCCATTAAAAAAATACAATAAAAGACACAAGAAAATAAGATTTTCTTTCTTTCTTTTTGGGCATAACGTAGTGTTCTGAATTATATTTTGTGAGTGCATACAAAAAAAGATACTAGCCATTTAAGACACCTTTTTGGAGAAAAATTCTTTAATATTTGTTACGCTTATTTTTACCATAAGACTTATTTTTTTATCACAAGAAAAGTTTATCTTGAAATAAATCAAGAAAGAAAGTTTGTTAAAACTCTTTATGAAAATAAAAAGTGCATCTTGAAATAAATCAAGAAAGAAAGTTTTTAAAAATTCTTTAAAATATACAACAATCTCCCACTATTTTAAAACGTTTTAAAAATATATAACAAACATTACTTCCTTTGGTCGTTTAAACTACGCATAACGAATTAGTGAATCATTCCACATCAATGCAGCTGACAATGGTGATCCAAGAGACATTACGCCTTTACCCGCCTGCTTCATTTGTGTCAAGGGAAGCCTTTCAAGAGATGAAATTTGGCAACGTCCACATCCCAAAGGGCATTACCATGATGGTTCCAATACCAACAGTGCACCGAGACCCCAAAACCTGGGGACCGGACGCAGGAAAGTTCAATCCCGAGAGGTTCACACGTGGCATTTTTGGTGCTTGCAAGCATCCGCAGGCGTACATTCCATTCGGTACTGGGCCGCGCACGTGTGTGGGTCAGAACTTTGCCATGACAGAGTTGAAGATTGTGCTCTCACTCATATTGACCAGGTTCACCTTCTCCCTCTCTCCTAAATATGTTCATTCACCTGCGTTTAGGTTGGTTGTGGAGCCTGCTGATGGAGTTAATCTCCTCATAAAGAGAGCTTGAGTTGTAATATATATTGAATATAAATATAGGGCTCCCCTACTAACGTTTTATTTCAACCTGCTTGGTAATTATATATTGCATATTTACAAGTATATTTAGTAAGGGTACCTCTTTGCGCCTACAAGATTACTGAAGGTGCCTACATCTGAAACCCACTGAAACGATATAGTGCTTAGAATTGGATGATGGAGATTGTGTTGAAGTTTAGTCTAACATTGGGTAAATCATAGCCTTGTTTCTCCCTTTAAAATATCCTAGGCTCCTCCACTCATAGCCAATTGGTTTTGAGTTGGATGCACGGATTTATAAGTTTTTCACCCCAATCTTTCATACAATGGATCTTAAGACCAGGAGCGTATCGTCAGATGATCAGTTTTTTATTCCACGAGGCACATATCCCCAAAAAGGCCCTAAAATCACATATGCGTGCGATATACGCCATGAATTTTAGGATTTGTGCCACCTGCAATAAAAAACTGATCGTCCGATGGTATGCTCATGGTCTTAACATCCATTGTTTGGAAGATTGGGGTGAAATCTCGATTGTCTGATTCCAAACAGTCAATGGGTTCGAGTGAGTTTCAGATGTAGGCTCCCTCAGTAATCATGTAGGCACTAACAGAGGTACCCATTTAGTAAAGAGATGGTTACAGTATAGGTAACGGACTTGTATCCAAGCAAGATTGAGCACTGATTTCGGACAAGTGATACTATTTTACAAATAGTGTGCCACGAGATGCGAATAACACAATACAAAGATTTGATCTGTTGAATATTGCATTGAAAACATCTTCATCATGTGTTTCAAAGCGGTCAAAACCCCTTTAAACTAAATGGATAAGGAGCTTTAGATTTTTGTAATAGCGGGTCATTTTAAAGTTGTTTGATCATTTCAAATCACATGTCGAATTATTTTTTTCATTGCAATCTTTGACACCACAAAGGTTTAGATCATGGTCTTTGCATCACATGATACTCCAAAAAATAATTTCGCGGCCAAATCAGCGAGGGATTCTCATTCTTGCTTGGGATCCGGTCGGTTAGCATATACCAGCTCATTTAGTAAAACCCACCCAAAGCTACACTTCCATCTCTTCAACCGTTGATCGTTGCTGCCCTGCCTTGATACTGTTTCTTTTAGGTTTTGAAGATTCGAATTTTGAGATTTATCAGTTTCAATGTGGTACTCATGCTTGAGCAATGAATGTGGTGTAGTTCTTTTTGGGAGATGCTAAGAGCTCAACACTTTTTTTTCTCTTACTGCGTGCCACAGCCAGTTAATAAAATTCCTATTCACACCCCAACTTTTATCATCCGCACACTAATTAATAATGAAATTTTGCTTTTTTAGGCTAATGAAGGTCCAAAACATGTAGTACTTAGAAAAAATTATGCTTGTAGCATTTTACCGAAAACCTTTCTTAATTTTTTTCCCCTTTGGATCAAATAAAATAATTTTCCTGAAGACATATATACTTTTGCTATTTACACACCGCTTTATTTCCTTTCATTTCTCTTTAGGTGTGCCGAAGAAAAATTGAAAACTTCAAAAGTATAAAAGCGATAGTATTGGGCCTGAATAACAAACAGGTTGGCTTGGCCTTAAAAAAATTGAGCCCATATAAAGCTTACCATCTATATGTCTAGACAAACCCTTTTTCACCCTAACTCTGTGGTGCTTAATTAGTCATATGAGATTTAAATGTTTGGCTAGTGTTACTACTAGACTCACTCAAGCAAGGTTAAAACTATTTGACTGCTGTGACTTAGATGATGGAAATTAGATTTTTTTGCAATCTTTCATACAATAGATTTTGAGACCATAAGCCTTCCGTCAAACGGTCAAATGTTGATTCCGTATAGCACACATCCCAAAAAGTGACCTGATGTGGTTTATGTTCCCTTTTTAGAGTGGGTGCCATGCGGAATCAACATTTGATTATCTGATGGTGGGCTCATGATCTCAAAATCTATTGTGTAGAAGGGTGGCTGCCATGCGGAATCAACATTTGATTGTCTGATGGTGGGCTCATGATCTCAAGATCTATTGTGTAGAAGATTACAATGAAAAACAATCTCCATCATATGTGGTAGTAACACCGGCCAAATGTTTAAGGGAAGAAAATTTTATATAATAGAATGACTCACGGATTTAAGGACCCAAACATTTGGGCCCATCAATGTTGGCAAGATTGAAGGGCAAGAGGCTCTTCATAAGATTGATGATGACTGCCCGTGACACCGTAGATTGGATTCACCTTGCTTTAAACGTTAGAAGTCAACTCTTTTGACCTCCCAATGAGTGAATTTTTGAGCTTGCTTTAGTCTAAGGGAAATTTCAAAAATCAAAAATCGACCTTGTCAGAGTCGCCTTTTCCAGCAAAGGGAAATTTCACTTTTCACCCACCCGACCAACTTGAAGCCCAGCTTATGCCCACCTTTATGAATTGCTGAAATTACCTCCCAAGGTACTAAATAATTGTCAAAATTTTCAAATCATTATTGCTTCTTTACTTTTCTACTTCTTACATTTCATTCGAAAACAGTGACGAACTATTATTCAATCTTCAAGTTACAAAATCTGAAAGTTCGAAATTAAATTATCTTCTACTGTTGTAGAAATTGTTCTTATTTTTTCGATGATCTATATTTTGAAATAATTTAAAGAAAATTTTATTGTTTTCTCTATAACGGAGCGATATTGCACCTTTAAACAATCAAAACCGACTATATATAAGGCTAAAATCGATTGTGCAAGTGTGCGACAACAATTGCTTATACAGTCGACATTGTTCTCTTAGCCTGATTATATATTATTATTCATTTAAACAACCTGTGTTAGTGTGTGACTTAGTTATTTCCTTTTTACAGTCCATTTAAATAATCTGTGTTAGTATATTGGCTTTTAAGATGGTTGTATAGCTGGCTATTACCAAATGTTTCCCTAGCGGCACTTGAAAGCTCTACGATGATGCTAGCTTGAGGCGAAAGGAGTTGGGGAGAACATCAATCTTCAGAGGAATATTTTAAATGTCAAAGGGTGTGAGTTTTCTTAGAGATGTCATCGATACAATGTTGATTTTTTGGGTTGAAAAAAATCACTTTTGAATTGGGAAGCGTGATGTATATCTGCGGAAGATGGACATTGCATTAATACTAGGCCTTGCATGATTGAGTCTAAACAGTATACCCCCTCCGCTAAACCATCGAAAGAATAAACCATTCACAATAAATATTTTCGTGAAGTGCTTAGCGGAAAAATTATTCGGCTTCATATAGACCTTGTAATGAGATGAGCGAAAAGTGACGACGACTTCGTAAAGTTGTTTATTCTATTTGCACTGTGTACCTCTCTTTTTCCTATGTCCCACCATCAATTGGCGGAAAAGCACGTCGACCTTATCGACGACATCAAGAATTTCAATCCAACTCCATAGGGTCTCCACGTGTACCATAAATTACTCGAGTATATAGTCAAGGGCGTGGCGAGTAGAAAAGTTGTCGATATGGATAAAGCCTATAAAACGTTCAACGCTTATAGATGCATTTGTGCACTTCAATGGTAGGCCTATGAGATGTTGTCAGAAATCTCACCTGAACTGACACCCCTTAAGAACCCTTTCTCACGATTATTGAAATGGGCAGACAAGACGCAATCGAGGATAAAATGCTACACTCTTGGAAAGATGCTGAACAATAAGGTATGATGTCCATTAAAATACGTCAAAGTTATAAAGTTAAGGATTGTATAGAGTACCAATGTCGATTGAATAAAGAGGCGATACCGACCTCATAAAGAGGCGATACCGACCTCTTAAAGAAGCGATACTGACCTCTTAAAAAAGTGATACCGTACTCTTAAAGAGGCGATACCGTACGCTTATATTCTAATTTCGATTTGTTGTTCTCATATTTTGGGTTTTCCCTTTTTGTGTAAAAGGTTTGCGCTCCCCTTGAACCGATTTCCTTTGAGTTAAAGATATCCATCGTATGAGAGTATCTGCAGGCTCTAAAGGGCGTTGGGATGAAGAGAAGAGGTTTATGATAAGGGGCAATTCAAGAAAGCTGTGGAAGTGGATGTGCGGCCGAAAAAAAAAAGAAATTTCATTTCGGTCGATAACATTGACGAGGAAGAATTTGACGCCCAATTGATATCGAACGAAGAATCGAGACGGCTCCATCCATGTAGAGCGGTCCATGTAGAGTGTCAGTGCACCGATCTCTTCTAATGAATAATTGTTGAGGAGGATCGACAATATGGTGTTTGACAACTTCAAACTCACGTAGAGAGTGAACAATCTAGAGTGAGAGAATGAGCGTCTCGCGGCACTAGAGTGAGAAAATGAGCGCCTCGCGACATGTTGAAACTCCTTGGATGAGCGACTCACTTTAAGGGATGTGGAGCTGTAGATGATGAATCACCTCAACAAGTTGATCAAAAAGGACCAAAGGATTCTAAAAAAACTTTTTCAAACGATTTTGAAAGCGACACCTAATGTATATATTGTAACGTAGTTTGTATAAGTAAATATAATCTTTCAGCTTTCTAATAATGTTTCATTCAATGTTCAAGATATTGCTATTTCGGAGCTGCCATCGAATGTGCCTAACACAGCCTTTGATATCCAATATTCCGCAGATAAGGGACCACCTCCGGGCATGCATGTGGAGGTGCCAATTGGTGACGAGGAACCCGAGTCTCAACTCAATAAGGGGCTAGCTGGTGACGACCCAATTCACGGGACTGCCTGAGCAATAAATTGACCCTCGCTTGAGACCTCGACAAGGGAAACTTAGCCAAATTTCACACGGGAGTCAATCCTTAGCCAAATTTCACAAATGACTAACTTGTTTTCATCATATCAACAAGACATATCTAATGACATTAGTCTAACATCATTTTGTGAAACATATTTTAGAACTCACGTACTTTTATTATAGATCACCTTCTTCTCTCTCTTAAAGATAAGTGAGGCGTCCAAAGTCAATCTTAAACCATAATCTAACCCTATAAGGCCTTAGAGTTTAATCTAATATCTGGGAGTTAAAGTCTAACTCACACTTTCATAGATACCAATCTAATATCAGTATTTCTAATATATCTCTCTGATTGATTTGTGTGTTTGAATTATCATTCAAAATACTACAAGTAATATTAGCTCCCTTATGGTTAGTTATTTTCTTATTATATGTTTTATCTGTATTGTGCATTGTGTAACATTCATCACTTAGAATTACGTTAAGGCATATGTATGTTAAGAAAAATAAATAAGATACGACACATATATAAGTCTTCTTTGTGGTGGGATTCATTTTACGGTCACGTAAAATTTGAGATGTAGGCATCCATGTACGAATGTAGCACCTCTATGGGAGTATAGGCTGTCACACGAAATGCATACAAGTTACTATGAAACTCGTCCCTTAGAAAATGTGATTTAGTGAAACTTATCGCACCATGACTCACTGTAACTTAAGTTATATGCAAATGATATGAATGTGTAAGATAAGATAAAATATGGATACGATAGGATACACTATGAAGGTCATCTAAATATGAAATTAAATTCTACACGTATCATACTGTACGTGCCACCGTAAGGGTACAACGTCTACAACGACAATATGATATGGAGGTTAGATGGTTATCTATACTTTAACCTCACGTGATAGACTCTAGCAGCGGCCTTGACACAAGTCATTTACGAAAAATAAATATGATGCAAAATACGTTGTGTAGGCCTATGGAGCAATAATAAGATTTAAGATATACCACGTGAGTTAAGTAGACAAGACAAGTAAGAAAAATGATAAACATTAAAAGTATCATATGCATTGAAATTTGTTACGGTCTTTCAGCTTTATAATTATGAAATGTTTATAAGAATATTTGTTATGTTTTTTTTATGAAATTGTAAAAGATTCACTTCTACTCACGAGGTTACACCCATGATTACCTGGGTAGTTTGTGCTGGATTGGTTGTGTAACCTACTGAGTTTACATGACTGAGTAAACTCATCTCGTAAAAAACTTAACATGTGCGAGTGAAGATATGAACTACACTGCCTTGATGGACTTGATATGCCGATAGATGATACAGTTTATGAGAGTGATGACGTAGATGACCAGTTAGACGATGTCATGTATGTGTTAAATAGTTAGAAAGATTTTTCAATAATTGATCGTACCTTAATTCATGCTCATTTAGTACAACGGACTTCAAATTTAATGTAAGCTTAATGAAGGAAATTTTAATATGAGAAGAAAAATTGATTTACGATTTTTGAAAGCCCAATTTTATATAAGATTTAGTAAGATATGTATGCCCACTTATCGCCTTAACAAGCGTGCGGTGTCATAACACAAAATTCTAAGCTCGTTGGATTGGCTAGGATTTTGAGTTGTAACAATTACGCCTCAATGATACGCCTCCAGGCGAAAAGCTTATACTACTCCTCGAATGTTATTTAAAACACTAGGCAAAATCTTGAAAAGAATTTTGAAGAAGTGGAAATTAAAGAATTTACAATGAAAAGTGAGAAAAAGTAAAGCCCCGAAACCTGATGGGTTTATGGTTGAGCTCTTACAAACGTTTTGGCAAACTCAGAGATTGCATTTGGAAATGCAAGTATAGTGGTACAATAAGTTCCTAAAGAATGAAGGATCTGCAGCTCTAGGGGATGCATCGGAATCTGATTATCTTAAAGTTGAGGAGAGATTGAAGGTCCCGATCAGTTCATTTTCAAAATAGACGTGGAAAGGGCGTACTAAGGATGACTTGGGCTTTTCTTTTGCATATGATGGAAATTATCTAGGTTCGAAGAGACATGGTGGAGGTGGATTTGAGGGTGCATTGCAGAACGGTTGTGAGGTTGAAAACCTCCCCCCTATGAAGTATTTCGGGTTCACTCAGGGTATCGATAAATTAGAAGCTGTTGTAGTGCAGGTTTAGAGGTTTAATTGGGGCAAAAAGAAAGCAATAGGAGGCTGGATGTTATCCAGAAAATTGAAGGTTAAAAGGGGTTGTAAAGAGAGCTCAAACAAGGTCTAAAGTAAGGTTTCCCGTGAGCCCTAAAGGAATGGCCTAAATGGGCCTTGAGATTGGCCCAAATCTCAGTCATGTGACCCCCTTAAAGAGGTTACGTGATCATGTGAGAGATTATATGACTGGTACATAATTAATCTTAAATCTTAATTTGTAAAACGATCCACAAAATGAAAAGTAGTACAGGAACATCACGTGCTTGTTTTAATGATACGCGTTGAATGTTAGCATGCGCGTCGAACACACATCATTGGAATTTGATGCTTTTAGAGGGAGTTCGGCTACTTATGGCATAGCTCTCTAGTAGCTCCTGCCTCCTGCCATAGCAGAGCTCACCTGTTTTAACAGGTTTCCATCTTCTTTGCCAATATCCTGCTACTTACTTAATAGGTACCTCTTATCCTTTATAACTCCTTGGATTGCAAGATTTTATATAAGATTTACCTGTTCAAAAGTTTTACTCTCCTCTCTACTGACTCTTTGTCCGAACTGATTTTATTTGCTCTAGTATGGAGTTAGTAGAGAGCAGAGAGGTTGCTGTTAAAATAGGTGGCAGGAGTTAGCCAAGAGCTATGGCATACACAGCCTAAGAAAATTGGCATTGCCCTAAAAACCTGAAAAGCATAATCTTCTTTAATTTGCAGATCTCCAGTGAATCCCTCTCAGCTGAAAGTTTTAAACGGAGTATAATACCCCAAAACGAATATGTGGCAGACCCTTTTTCGTAATTTTCTCCTTACGAATATTCACATACTTTTAACAACCTAAGTAAACATTTATGGCTGTGGCCTTTTAAGAGAAGATCGTGATCCTGGCAGGCGAATATAGATGGGTCATCATCATATCAATCAGAATGCACAATAAATCCCGTGGCTGTGTGGTGCAGATTCCCTGAGCACCGTCCTTGGTGATTGACGAGATCACCTAATAATAACTTTGCAGCCACGGGTGATTCCATAGTGTGGTTGTATTAGATAATATTATGTTGTCTATCTTTATTTGCAGCCACCGAATCTCTACTGGTTAGTCATACAAAGATTTATCTGGGACTTAGTGGTACAGCATGTAATATTTACTTCCGAAATCTATAGCCGTCACCGCCATAGATATATTTGCTTCAGGCTGCTCTTTGTAGTTTGTACTATATATATATATATATATATATATATATATATATATATATACTATAAAATAGAAAATTTATAAAATATAATAATTAAAAATGTCGACGTGGCATACACCACTAATGAAAACCAAGATAAAAACGAAGAAGAAGAAGAAGAAGAGCAGGAGATGGAAGACCTTTGGAAATTCTTAATCTCCATGTCTGTGGTGGGTTTGCTTAGTGTGTTATGTTATATATATAATATTATGTGGTTGAGACCTGAAAAGATTAGAAATAAGCTGAAGAGCCAAGGGATTAAAGGGCCGAAGCCTACATTTTTCAGTGGCAATATTGCGGATAAGAAGAGGATACAGTCGACGGTGAAGATTGAAAGAGAGGGAGGACACTTGTCGCATGACTATCCATCGAGTCTGTTTCCGTATTTCGATCGGTGGAGAGCGGATTATTTCCCCTTTTTCGTATGCTTATCATTGTTTTATGGACATTATTTTTTTTATTTTATTTATTTATTTTTATGATTAATTTTTTGGGTTAGTTTTAAAGAGTTTTTATTAGCAATTTGTGTGGTAAATGGTAAAGAGTTAGTCTACCATGCGAGCCCATGCTACAATGAGTGAGTGTCCGTCCATCATGGGCAGTCCACACACGTGTGATTGCATGACATGCACAGACTTCTAATGCAAAAAAGTACATGCACATCACACAAATGTGTGTGTGCGTGCATGGACTTCCAATGCATAGACCAACTCAAACGCTAAATTAATAACATCGGAATAGGCAAATGAGTCGGTCTATAATGAGTGTCCACACATCATGTGCATTAAAACAGTCTACACATATTTGTGGCTGGCATTGGAGACTAACTCATAGGTTAATTAACCGGGCGAGTTAAAATCCATGACTCGGGTGGACACTCATTGGAGACTAACTCATTGGTAATTTGACTGGGCGAGTTAAAATCAATGACTCGGATGAGGTATAATAATACATTGACTGCACATCTCTCACTGTCCAAGATAAAAAAAATGTGTAAAAAATATAGATTTGAGTTAAAACCTTGAAAGATCTAAACGAGATTTCTATGCCTACACAGTTTTGGTATTGAAGTGCTCATTCCTTCATATCCGAGATATACATTGAAAAATAGACTTACACTATTTTGAGGCTGCCCAAAATAGTCTCTGTAGATCTGAGACAATAGACAGCTTGAGAACGACTTTCCTTTGAATTTTAGGAAATTTTGCGAGATCTAGGATCGCATTTTAAAAAACTGTCAAACCCAGGATAGAAATTTAAAATTAACCCAAACCGGCAATATCTTCCACCGAACTTATGAAATGTTGAAAATATCCTTGTTTGACGAAAATACCTCCCTATATTTACCAAATCAGATGGATTTTGACAGATTGAATCGAATTGAACCCATCCCAATCAACCATATAGGTATTAAAAAAACTGAATATATTGTCGGGATCGGTTTGTAACAGACCGTTTCACTCTATCATAGACGGCCTCACTGTCTAAAGAGACCGTATCGTTTCACTTTTAGCGGGGCCGATGCCCTATTTTTGTCTTGTGCACATTAGGCCTAATGGTTTCCGTTTGACCACTTAAATCTCGATGACCCCAGCCATTTTGAAAATTATATCAGCAACATACTTCTTAAGGATCTATCCATCAGGACGACTTATACTGCTCATGATAGTATTATTTTAATTCTTTTCTATACCTTAAAAATCCATGAAAATTGAGTATTAACACTTAGATAAGTTATGTTGTTTCTTTCCTTTGTAAATAAGTGTGCATTGGCTAAAGAGTGCACTTTAACTCCTTTTTTTGAACAAACTATGGGCCAAAACTCATGGACCAAACTATAAATCCTCTAATCATCTATCAAATTGATGGTAAAATTTTTATCTTAGATAATGAATTTCATTTTTGTGCCACTTGGTATAGTATATATGCTCACTTGAAAACACACTTTATTGTCATATGGTATACAAGCTCACTTGAAAACACATCTTCATTTGGGTCACACCATTTAAATGACGATCAGGAGAGTTAGTCCCTTTCTATTTTCGTGCATACATGGTAATTAGGGCAGAAAATGATTCATGTGAACGATCTGCTTGACGAACTTTAATATCAGCCATCAAAATTAAAAAATCAACGGTTGATATAATAGTCGACAAGTGGATGGTTTAAATCTCCATTAAAACACTATTTTTAGGCATGTTGAAAGTTATGATCTCGAGATCTACCATGTGGAAGATTGAAAGGTCATGATCTTGAAATCTATATGTGGAAGGTTGAAAGGCAAAACGATCTCGTTCGTCAGATTCAAGGCAGTCTAACTATCTAACATATCACACGATGAAAAATCTAGTTGCGCTTAAAGAATTATCGGTTGCAAATATTAGTTTTAAAGTAATAAATAGCTCCATAAAGCCGGAGGGGAGGCTTTATGGGTTTTGAAACATAAGCCCCCAACTTTTATAAGGTATTAAAGTATAAAATCTCATTTATAGGGTTTTGATATATAAGCCCCCAACTGTAACATATTAAAAGTCCATTTAATATTCTAAAAAGTAAAAGAGGGTCTTAATTTTAAAAACCCAACTTTAAGGGTTTTAAAATTATACCTTTACACTTTTATTAAGAGAAAGGAGATAGAGACCATCGTTCTCAGATACAGAGAGAGAGAGAGAGAGAGAGAGAGAGAGAGAGAGACGTTGAGAGAGGAGAAAGAAGAAGAACGAAAGAAGGTGATCCTGAAGAAGACAAAGAATAAATTCCTACAAAAACAAATTTTATTTCAAGAAGAAGATGGAATAAATTCTTGCAAAAAAATTCTATTTCAAGAAGATGAAAATAAAGGTATGTTTTTGGGTTTTTAATTTCTTTAATTTTTTTCAAAGTTTTTCAATTTCTGATATCTTTAGTATCTGATTTTTTCTAACATTTTCATTTTTCTTACATAAGTATTTATTTTGTAAAATAAAACACCATATATTACCTTCTTTTTTTTTTAAACATACGGATCATATGAACCGCGGTTCTTAATGTTTAGGAACCGTAGTTCCTAGGCGAGTCCGTTTCCGAAACGGAGATCCACGATTCCCCTAAGAAACATGGATGTTTAGGGACGTTTCCTGCTACTAGGTAGAAAACCAAGAGCAAATTAAAAGGCGGTAGGCAGTATGTCGGATCAAGTCCAAAAATCTTTTAAATAAAAAGGAGAAAAATGGAAAGAAAGGCAGTAGCCACTAGCCAATAGGTCAATATGAGCCGACCATCAAACTTAAGAACAACTGTTGATATCAGAGTGCACATATCATGTGGTTGGAATCTCCTAAAAAGTGTGATTTTTTGACCTTTCAATTGATGACAAAAAATTTTAACGGTATGAATTTCCAATATCATAAACCAATAGATGGTGTGAGGTCGTTTAAACATCATTAGGTATTTAAATCACGGTTAGGATGCGCATAGGCCCATCACACTACCATAGCATATTATTAAATAACACAATTGCCAATCCCAAAAGCAAATAAAGCAAATTTTATTTGCTTTTGAAATCCGGAGCTTTTAATTTAGCTTTTGTTGTAGCATGTGGCAGAGGTTACTTCTTAGTTTTAAATAGTAGTAAGGATTTGGAGGGAAGGAGAAAATGGCGTCGGCAAGTAGTGTGGAGAAAATGGGTTTTAGTTTTTTTTCTACTTATTTTTCCTTTTTTTTTTTTTCTTCTTCCCCTTCTTCTCCATGGGTTTTATACCAAAGGAAGAAAAAGAAATGATTATTATTATTATTTTTTTACAAAAAATGAGTTTTAAAACCTTAAAAAAAATTTCAAGAACCATATCTCGGCCGATAATTTCAAGTTATCGGCCGATAATATGAGATTTAAAATTATCAGCCGATAATTTAAAAATTCGGCCGATAATTAGAGCTTTCCGGTGGGAGGGCGGTTTTTTAGGTTTCGGTCGAGATTTTGATCCATGCTTGCAACTAGATATAGGTCAAGGGCATTTTAGGTATGAAAATATGATAGAAATTATTTTTACTTTTATATAGTAGTAAGGATATGGTATTTAGTCTAAAAGCAAAATGAGATTTATTCTAAACTCAAGATCCATCTTGTGAAAGATTGGGAGGATAAACGCTCTTCATCATCTGATTCTACCAAGTCAATGTGTTTCAACATGAATGAACTCAAAGATTTGGTGGGTGGATTTAATGGTACAAAAAAGTAGTAACAACCACATAAAAGAACTTACGTTTGAAGTGATTTTCTCATAATCTGCTCGACAGAAGTCGTCAACACATTACCGATTGGATGTCTAAAAATTTTGACGATCATGCGATCAATATAACCTCTTTGATGAAGGTCATAAATACGTGCGATTATATGGTGTAGAAGAACACAATGAACTTTCTCACACTTTCTTGAGAAAGTGTAGAACACAAAAAAAAAAAAAAAAGCCTTTCATGCTAAGAAAATGAGTTTTTGAGTAACTCAAGAACAACCAACTCGGAAAGCGACTTTCTTGAAAAAGTGTATTTCTGGGCAAAAATTGAGGTAATCATTTTCTTCAGAAAATGAATTTCTAGGCAGAGACTGTCGAACGAGTAGTTTGAGTGCTTTGAATCAAATGATTAAGATTATGAAGTCGGATAGAATAGCGATTATTCTACAGGCTAGTTTCAACCGATGATTCATAGGGAAAAACACAAAAGCATCGCTAAAAAATATATATATATAGAGAAACACCTCTCATGTTCAATTCAAAATTATCCAACCAATCAACCACCAAAATCAGCCTATAAGCCAGGCTTTATAGCTAAAAATTGGTATTATCAGAATTTTACCAAAAATAGCAAAATCCTAATAAGCATGTCAAAATAAATATCTACCAAAAATCTGGCCCAAAATCGGGTTCAAAATCACATCCTAAACGATAAACGAATTATTATCATAAAAGGAAAGAAATAATTAAAATTACGGATTCAAAAGGGCAAATGGTGGATTTTGACCTAAAAAAAAATCCTACCAAAGGTAGCCACGATGTGCGCACCCAAAGAATTTTCCGAAATAGAGTCATTCGTGTGATTCTAATAGCCGTAACCAAAGTTATGGCCAAAATACTGAAATGCACCAAAAACTATCCCAATTAGGAAAAGATCTCGATTACCTGCCATCTTTGTCCTAATCCGCCAACTCAAAGTATCTTAATGTGAATAATGTAGAATCTAACAACTCAACATCGTCTGACTATTAACCACGCGTTACATCAGATTGTCTTAGGAGCAATTTTTTTGCACCACGATGTATGATAGTCTCACATTGGATGGACATTTGTCTTGAGCCTAGGCTACAAGAAGGGATTGATCCTTCTATGTAACCACGCGTTTTAGCTGGGGACAATGAAATGGAGTGTTCATGTTAGGAATAAAACTAGGGCGACGGCCCAATGAATCGGACAACATTGTTAGCAGATGGGTTCGGGTCATCAAACAATCATCAAACAAATAGCGGTTTGACACCCATATAAAAAAACTGAAGTTAGTTCCAAGAGCATTTGTGGTCGGTCGGGTCGGGTGTTACAATTGTAAAATGGAGTAATCTTTTTCTTTTTTTCAAGAATAAAATGGACTAATATGTATGAGTTTATACATTCGTGAAATGTTGAAAATGATTATAGATGGGATAATGGCTCTGACCCGCATTTAAATATCAAATGATGTTTAAATGATCTTATATCATTAAAACGTCACTTTTTATCTCACACCATTGAAGTGTGATTTATCACTATGCTATGTGGCACAAATCTATGATCAATCTAAATTGCCCAAATAGAAATCCATCGTTGGAACATGTCTCAGCCAAAGGATCATACTTTTAAGTGGATGTAATCTATCCGATCGGGGAACTTTAATATCAACCATCAAAATTAAGAACAATCGTTGTTATTAGAGTACACAAATCGGGTGGTTCTGAACTCCCAAAAAGTATTATTTTTGGACCCATAGTTCTTCAATTGATGATATATCACTTTGACAATATGGATTTCCAAGATCATAAGCCAATAAATGGCATAAGATCATTTAAACATTGTTTGACGTTTAAATGACCGTCAGGAGAGTCGGTCCCATTCTCGATAGGGATAATGGCTCCCGGCCAATATTTAAATACCAAAATGGTGTTTATATGATCTTACACCATTAAAATTATATCCACTATTTAATACCAAAATGATGTTTATCTGATCTTACACCATTAAAATTATATTTTTTACCTCACAACGTTAAAATGTGATTTATCATTATGTCATGTACTGCACATTTATGATCAATCTTAATTATCCCTGTGGCAATTTGTCATTGGAACATGTCAAAGTTTAAAGAAACATGTTCATAAATGAATGTAAATCATCCTATTGATGAAATTTAATAACAACCATCAAAACTAAAAACAACGGTTGATATTATAGTCAATGGATCAGATAGTTAAATCTTCTTAAAACATCATTTTTGGATATGTTTCATTTGAATATGTGATCTGTCACTATGACGTAGTGATCACCCACATCTTACACCATTGAGGGTGTACGTACACTACAAAAATAAGGGATTTCAGTGGCACTTGCTATTAAGGCAATTTTTAGTAGCGACAAGACAACAACGGCAGTTTTTGGTAGCGACAACAGGACCAATAGCAGTAATTTTTTTAACAAAAAACTGCCGCTAATAGTTTGTAGTGGTATGATCAGTTAAACACAATTTTTGTGCTTAAATGATTGTCTGGAGTTTGTAATATCTAATATTACATGTAGGATTGCAATCGGACGGTTTGGATTTGGCTTTTGGTTGGCCCACTTATTATAAAAACTAGCCCCACGCTTGGTCCCATTAGAAAATTGGGCTAGGGACGGCCCAAGTCATTTCAAGCACGAGCTTTTTATTTAAGCCCAAACTGTACCCAAATCAGGTTTGGACCTTAATTGGGCGATCTCAGCCTTTTCCCTTAATTTCGTTGGGTTTGCTTAGGCCACGTTAAGGTCGGGTGTTAGCTGGCCCGATTGTTTTTAACCTAAAAAATCGCGCTTGAGCATTTTTAAGTCCAACCCAACCTGCACTGAGTTCTTGTTGCTTGCTGCTGCCTGCTTTGTCTCTTCTGGGAGGTGAGGGAATTGGATTTCACCTATAACCAGCTTAGCTCAGTGGGAGCAATGCGATTATTTATTTTAGGCAAGTGTTACTTCCCTACCACCTCACAATAGCAAACGAAAATCTGCTGACCGCTTTGAATCAGAAATTGGCCCCAATCTTCCATGATAGATTTTGACATCATAAGCCTATTATTAGATGTGCAGATATTGTTACAAGTAGCACACATCCAAAGAGTGAAAGGGAACCATGTTTGGTGGAACGTGGTCATGAGTTCACTTTTAAATGTTAAAAGTCCACATGAAAGGTTACCTAATTGTAGCTCCACTTTAGATGCAGTATGACTCGTTCACAAGAGGAATAGGTAGTACTGTAGTAGGTAAGTGGATGTCAACTTGAATTATCATGCATATTGTTCCATAGGTGTGCCATAACCTAAAATGATCTCCATCTAATGCTATCTGAAATTAATAGCTGATATTTATTTTATGAAAATTTTAAATGTAGGATAAATTTGTTGAGGACAAATTGTAAGCGGCTGATGTGGTGTGACGTGATTGGCTGCACCAACCTTCATTACACTACAAAAATTTCAGCTTTTCCTGGCGGCTTAAACCTACCGGCAATACTCTCAAAGCCGCCGGTAATAGTATTACCGGCAGCTATTGGTCCGCCGGAAAATCCTTTGTCGCCGATACTATTGCCGGCAGATGTTGCGATTTTTGCCAATGGGAGAATCTCGCTGGTGATATTTTTCTAACGGTCACTAAATGTGTGATTTATCGACAGCATATATGTTTTGTCGGCAGATAATGTGGCTGCCAGTAATAACATTTTTTTTACCTGTAATAATATTAAACCAGCATCTTATCGCCCTTAAACTTTCTCATAGGTTACCCAATTAAACAATTGGGACATCACTTCAGGCCATAGTAAATTAAACATGGTAAGTTGTACTTGCCTGCAAACCAGCAGAAAGCACAATCAAGAATCTGAAATTTAAATTGCATTATGGAAATAAGAAACCCTAGAATCATCAGGTTGTTAACAGAAAAATGAGGCATTTTGCAATTAAATCAATTTTTTAAAAAAATAAGATCATATGATTGATATGCATTTAGAGATTCACTGTACTTACAACAGAAATCATTGCACTATTGAAATGAGAAACCCTTGAATCATCGGGTTGTTAACAGAAAACATGAGGCATTTCACAATTAAATAATTTTTAAAATCATATGGCTGATATGCATTCAGAGATTCACTGTACTTATAGCAGACATGAAAAGCACTGCATTAAGAGATTCAGATACACATTAAGGCTGTTGTAAACATTGAACATATATTCTGTTTTTAAGGCCAGGTAAACAAAGAGGATCCATACCATGGCCATCTGATAAACTGAAATGCCTTTGTCCACCAAACAATAGGAAAGACGCCTGCTAGCATATTGCAGAGCTTATTTGCCTCCAAACTATTTTTTAACATGAACTAGCTCTCACTACCCACGAATCTAGTTCCTTCTCCATTCTCAATTCTACACTCCGAGTTCAAGACATCAAGTACAATATTTCCCTCACAATTCGGCACTTTTTATATGAGTAACAGATTTATAATCAAATCAGGTCTGTCCTATATATCCTATCTGATTTGGCAAAAAGAATGTGATTTCAAACGTGACTCGGCAAAATTTTTCGAACAATGGGTTAGTCTTGAAATGGAGACAACTTGGAATTAGAATGCAACGTTGACGTTAAAGAAAATTCCAGAGATCCTTGGACATCTAATATCAGGGTCGTATGACCAAAGAGCATTTCAAATGACTCTTTATAGCTATAAATTAAACAGGACAACAGATGTCACCATAGTGAACATAATCAGAAATCGGTTACTTTTATACATTTTCTTTCTAGTTAAAGTCGATTCTTGCATTCAAGAAACCCAAGGCAAAGTTATTTCCAAAAGCTATAAATATAAACATCAACTAAAAAATGAAGTTCAAATGAACATATAACAAGGTCATGGCGGCCTCTTTGGGAAACTAACATCTTCCACTTAGAAGGCGATGGCGGCCACTTCTTCATTCAGATCCTGCAAATTTTGCTATCTTCTTGCCAATTGTAATATATTTGTAAATAAGAGAAATTTTGTACTTTGCTCTCTTCAAACATCATTCTTAAGATCATTATTTATTCTCTTTGTAATTCCAAATATTGTTCTCTTGGGCTTAATTTTCCCTTCACTCTCAAATGATATCTTGATTATTTTATTTAGGTCCCATTTATTCAATTGCAGTATATAGGAAAAAAATATTTCTTTGTTTTTTTGCAGAAAAAGAATTAAATTACTGAAGCAAACAGAGATTTACTAAAACGCTATCCATAAGCTTGGCAATCTAATCATGCTAGATTATGAGAATTATTTCTATATAAAACTTACAAAAATGCAGCACAAATGGAACTTCCAAGTCAATAATGGTCAATGATGATAACAGGTGTTGCTGTAGATTAAAATGTTAGAAAGTATGAACATAAATTTCTTAATGCGATGGCTAATGCACAAAGCTCAAAGAAAATATACAGCCAATTGTAGAGAAGTGACCTCCAAGCTCCAAAGGTTCTATCTTAGGCTGATGACCACTTTTAATAGAAGAATCAAAGTGCGAAAAAGTGCACAGATGTGCCTTCAAAGTAATCTTTACCACAACATCAACCTCCAAGGAAAATAAGATAGGGACACAAATCATGGAATAACTAATTTTGGAAAAACACATGCATAATACTTTTACTAACTCATTCATGGCTCCTCAACCTTATGTAGTCTTACTGGCCGAGATTGTATACTTTCATGTTCAGAATATGACCATTGATCGTAGTCGAATATTGCACACATTCTCCTGACTTGGAACAGTTACAGTTAGTAAAATAGAATTAAGACTCACTTAATTAACTTGTCATAAACTTCCTTATAAGCAAACAATATGCACCATGGTGAATGTATGAGATGGAGAAGTGAAGCTGGTAGCAAATATAAGTGCGCAATGTGGAAAGTATACAGCAGCACAAGGAATTATTAAGGCGAATTTTGAGTCAGCCATATAGTAGCTTTAACAAAAGAGTTGATCATAAAACAAAATGAAGACTCTCAGAAGGACAGAATATAATAGAAGTCCTCACAAGGTTAAAATCTATGTCCGATTCATTCACCTTTAACACTGCTCGAACGAAGACTTCGTTGGATAAGTTGGTGTTCAAAATACTTTTTCATGAACTTTAACCAACAATGTGAAGGCCATTAATTTAATCTTCTAAAGTGAAAGCCAAACAGCCAATAGAAATATAAAGAGCATAAAAATTTTGAAACCCACAATTAATGCATGATTCAAAAGTTGCCATTTCCCCTTCCTTTGTTTCCTAATCAACAAAGCCATCACATGTATTGCCCACTTAGATTATTCTATATCACGAATACTAACTGACAGCTAAAGGAAAAATTTGACACAGATCAGTTGATAAGTTAATTGGTAACAAAAATTACTAAGTTAATCAAAAAAATGAATGCACTGCAAGTTAGGCCAAATGTTTTGGGCCTAAACCCCATATTTGACTTGCTAAGGTTATAGGCCTCAAATTCTCGGGTACGCATGATCTCAAATTCTTTTCTTCCATTGAATGAGGTAACATTGGGTGCCCTTGGTTAGGATGCAAGTTTTGACCTGAACCTGAACTTGACAGGAAAATCGGACAAACCAAACCGGAATGAAACCAATTTGGAACTGATATTGAATTGATTTCGGTTCAGTTCGGTTTCAGCTTTGAGTGGCAGAAATCAAAAACCAATTAGCACTACAAAAAATAAGACTATTAGCGACAGTTTTTTGCAGCCAAAAAGTGCCGCTATTAACAAAAAAACTATTAAGACTATTAGCGGCAGTTTTTTTGTTAATAGCGGTAGTTTATGGTTGCCGCTAATAGTTTTTTTTTTTGTAGTGTCGGTAGGATTAGAAAACAAAAAAAAAAAAGGGAAAACTCGGAAAAAAAATTGCTTGAAAATATTTTAAAAACAAATACAAAACCAAACATAACCATTTTTTTCCTAGGAAGTAATGCTTCAATTTTCCCTATATCTTTTCATGAAGAGAAGTTATATCATTAAAAAAGGTTCAATAAAGTTCATAAGAAAGCTCTCATTATATCATTGGAAGGGTTTAGAAGAGGATGGACAATGAAAGAGGAAGGTTTCTTGTGAGAAAAGTTGTTCTTTGTCTTTAGAATGAAAGGAAAGAAAGTTGAGAAGCTTTTATGTAAACTGCTAGCGCCAAATCCAATATTGAGCGCCCAAAAAATTTTCCCCTTCCTAGACGGCTTAAGTGGCTTTGCCACGAAAAGATTGCCACTGAAAGTCCAAAATTTTGTACCCAGGCCTATAAAACTCAAATTTATGATTGGTTGCCACATGGCTTTGACCTTGTGTATGAACAGTGGGTTGGGTGCTAACTCAAGAGTCCTAGTGTTCGATAAGAATCTTTTTTCATATATTGGGGATGAACACATATACATGCCTTAGAAATTGATTAGGTCAATTGTCACCCTAAGCTAGGAGTTCATCCAAAAACATTTATAGCTAATAAAATAATAAAATAAATAAATAAATATACAGAAGTACATTTCAGAACCCTACCAATTGTGAACAATCTTTTTATTTTTGCAGGATATGTGGAGCAAAAGTATAGCTACAGCAGAAATCAATTAGATGATGTCACAACAAACATAGACCGATGAGAACTTTGAAATGTTAATCTTTATGTTTGACTAAATTACTGCTCATAAGCAAGCTGGTGATTATACATCAAATTTTTTAACTCTTCTAGATTAGGTTAAGTTTTATCGACATTGTGTAGGATTTACTTACTATTTCCATGTCCCTTAGCATAAAATACTTGTGGGAATCAATTGCAATATGAACAGGAAAAATCACCCGACATGTTTTTTAAGTCATTTGGAGAAAGTTGAGTGTCCATGACACTAGGTAGAAGTTCCATACTAATATGATATACCTTAAGTCATAAAAATACATTGAAATTAGCTGGTAATAAATATGGTGGGTCATTTCTTTTTTTTTGGAGAAACCTTAGAGATGTGCCATCAGCCTAGCTTCTAGGGTCCACATTATATCTAGAAATCAACACAAGATTAAGTAAAGAAAGAAGAAGAAGAAGAAGAAGAAGAAGAGAAAAAACAAGTTGAGGAAACAGAAAAAATAATAATAATAATAATAAATAAATAAATAAAGGAAAAAAGAATCTCAATGATTTGTACATGAATTTACTAACCTCTAGAGTATTTAAATCACTTGCTGAGGCTCATTTTTGTTGTCTTTATCTAGGAGGCAGTGGAGCAGAGGCGATGGAGATTGGAGCAATGGCGATGGAGATTACAACATCGGCGATGGAGCAGTGGCGATGGAGCAGTGGCGATGGAGCAACGGCGATGGAGCAACAGCGATGGAGCAGTTCTCTTTTTGGAAGGGTTTAGAAGAGGATGGACAATGGAAGACGAAGGGTTGGAGCAGAGCGATGGAGATTGGAGCAATGGGGGTGGAGATTACAGTTGTGGTGGGGATGGAGCTGTTCTCGTTTTGAAAGGGTTTAGAAGAGGTGGACGATGGAAGACGAAGGGTTTAGAAGTTGTTATCTTTTAAAAGGAGACCAAAACTAAAAGTTGAATTGCTGAAAAGCTTCTAAGTTAACCTAACGCCAAATCTAAAAATGCGCGCGCTCAACAAATTTGCCTCTTTCCCCGACGGGTTAAGTGGCTTTGCCGCTAAAAGTCTAAAATTTTGTAGTATTAATTGAGCCCTACCGTACTTGCAACTAATTTTGCTGCAACACATCAATCATATGCACTTTGTCCGTATAAAATCTATCATCCATATAACATTTTCGTTTAGTTTAAGTCGCATTGACTACTTTAAGGCTGCTAGTTAGTGTAAAACATTGGAGTTACAAATAACTCCTCGTTGACGTTATTTGAAAATCCAGTTAGGCTGGATTTTGGGGGCAAAGAAAGGTGCAAATTTGGTGTGTCGTCTCTCTTTTTCTTTTTTAAAATCTCGACAAAACTACAGTTTGAAAGAAAATCAGGGCTGACCAAGGACTAAGGGTAGCATTACGTCAAAATGAGGGAAAAATCATTGTAGCAGTATAAAATAAACTGTTGTTTAAAATAGTGGTGTAGTATTCCACTGCCTAAAACAATAGTTTTTTAAGTTAAAACAATGATTTTTTAAAGTTAAAATTTAATTTAATAAATAATCCTCTATTCACGTGATGATAGCACGTGCAAATCTATCGGGCCGACCCTCATGCCTCTCTTATCTCTCTTTATCTCTAACACAAATGCCTATCTCTAATCCCTTCCTTCTTTTTTTCTCAGAAACCCTAGCCTCTCTCTTGACGAACCCTAGCTTGCACAAAATCGAGATTGCTCGATCTTCATCTCTCCCTTCTTCTTCTTCTCCTTCTTCAAATCTCTCTTCTCTATCCATTTTTACACTTGCATTGCTCTCAATTAGGTTTTTTCTTAGCTACGAAGTTTTTAATTCCAGCTAATATATATAGATCGCAATCTTTCTCTCTGTACCCTCTAGATTCGTTGGAAGTTTTGAAAGCTTCGTACTATAGTAGCAGGTTTAGATCAAGATCATCGAGTTCATCAGTTTCGAAGTCGAAGAGAGAGGAGATGGAATTCACGGAATCAAAGGCAGAAAATGGAGGAGACGAGGAGTTTTTGAGTGCTAGAAGTTGAGATCTGAGATCATGTTTATCGGTTTCGAAATTGGCGGTGGGAGACGAGTTGGAGTACGTGGAGTCGAATGAGGGAAATGGATGTGAGGAGAGTTTGAACCATGAGGCTTTGTCAGTTCTAGATCCAGATCAAGAACCTGCGATTGAACGGAGACAAGCATCGGAGATTTCGATGGAGAGAGAAAGGTCTTTACCTCTTATATTTGATTATTATCACTTATATTCATATCATACTTCATTTTTCAATTCCATTTCTAAAGATATAACCCACTTCTTGTTCGATGAAATTATTATTCGATGGTTAGGCCTTTAGTTCATGGATCTATATAGTTTCTGATGCGTATTTTAGATCCGCTTGTTTGAATCGTGGTCGGATAAAGAGGAGATGTCAAAATAGAAAGTGGACCCATGAATGGGTTTTTTAAAAAAAAAGGCTCGTTAAAGACCCGTTTGATCAGAAAGAAGAAAATCCAAAATTTATTAGGGTTTTCAACTTTCAATCCCGTCACTTTTATGTTTGGCCTATTTTGAAGTGTCAAACGAAGTCGGATTGATACGAAATTGATCATATTTGAAAGCTTATCGAAGTAGCTTTCCAACGAGCCAAAATTTGAGCAATTCCGACAAGTATTGAAGAAGTTATAGTCAGTTTTTGGAGGCTGCACATAAAGTGACGAATTTCATGAATCCTAAGTGAATTAGGATTAGTATCTTTTTTTTTTTTTTTTTTTGTCTAGCTTTCGTCTCGCTTTTGTCCAACTTTTATTTTACACCACTTAGTTTCATAATTACATGTCATTTTAATTTTATTTCATCAGTGTTCATTAGTGTGCATGTTTAGTGTTTGACAAAAGTCTTCATCCATTGTTGGTTCATAGTGTCTTTTTAATATTGTGTCTGAGTTGTGTTTGTGTTAAGCATCATGTATGGGTCACTTACATGTCAACGTGACTTCCTTACCCGTCATGAAAGGGTACTAGCCAAACAAGGAAACCACTACACTTCAAATTCTTGGCAAAATCCTAAAAATCGTGATGAGACTAGAGTTAGAGGATACCCTCATCCTTGTGAACCCGAGTATGACCCTGCCGAGAAGTTTATTAAATCTATTAGGAATGAGGTTCCAAGTTTTGAGGGATGGATGAATCCCAAAACCTTCGTGGAGTGGTTGTCTAGCGTAGAAGAATATTTTGATTGGTATGGCGTACCAAATGAGTACAAAATTAGGCTAGCAAAAACAAAATTGGAGGGTAATGCCAAAATTTTTTGCACTCGCGTAGAATATCGTATTGAATCTCTTCGAAATAAATACATCTCCACATGGGAGGACATGAAGGTGAAACTTATTGAAAAGTATGTTCCTTTAATACACCGTCACCTTCTTCGGAGTTTGAAAACTAAGACGAATAAGTGTCCTGATTGCCTTAAGTGTCAAGGGTTTGGACACTTTGCATACCAATGTCCCACAAAATTTCCCACTCATAATTTATTGACTAAAAGAGTGAGTCCTAAGGAGCCGGAGAATAGGAAAGTAAAAGAAGTGTACGACCCTAGTACCGTGCTGAGTGAAGAGGAGATAGAAGAAGCTGATGAAAGTCTAGTTTGTGTTAAAGAAACGTCTATTTCCCTAGTGAGTAGTGATGTTGAGTCACTCACACTTGAACCAATCGAGCCACTGGCCTATGAGTCATTGGTACCCGTAGAGTTGGGCACACACAACTTGTTGGTGCCCATTGAGTCGAATACATGTGAGTCCATCGAATTGGGTACACAAGAACCATTACAGTCAATTGAATCGAGTACCCCAGAGTCTTTGATTTTAGTTGAGGCGAGTACACATGAGTTAATCGAGTCGAGTGTACATGAGCCATTAGTGCCCTTTGCATCATTCATATACGAGTCATCAGAGTCTGCATCCACTTTTACATATTACATTCATGAGTTGCATGCTGAGATTAAGAAAATAATTAATTTAAAGAATGAAAAATACAAGTTCTCTCTGATTCTCGTAGAGGTTCAAAGAATTTCAAAATGGTGATTTTGTGATGGTTGAAATAGACTCGAGCAATTCAAAGAAGTTACACAAGCTCATGGTCTGGACCCTATCAGATCTTGAAGCGTGCCGGTTTTAATGCTTATATCCTAGATCTTCCGTCGGAATTGGGGATTAGCACAACTTTCAACGTGGAGGACCTTGTTCCATTCCATGGCCTATCAACCATCCCTGTCAACCCTTTTGAGCCTTCTACATCTGATAAACCAATAATTCTCCTACTTACACCACCACCCCACCTACTTGGCAAACTCGTGAGATCATCGAAGATGTACTGGATGATCAGATTGTGCCCACCAACCGAGGGGGACTTCAGAGGAATTTGGTCAAGTGGAAGGACAAGAGAGATTCAGAGAGCACGTGGATTACACAAGAGTTTCGCAGATTGACCGGATCTCTTGGAGCTCTATCACAACCATGGGGACGCCCAATTCCAATTCCGGCTTCCAATGAAGTTCCATATATATTATCCGTGATCGCGTGAAAACTCATGCCAACCAAAGTTCGAGGTCGAACTTTTTCAAAGTAGAGGGGATTGATGCGTATTTTAGATTCGCTTGTTTGAATCGTGGTCGGATAAAGAGGAGATGTCAAAATAGTAAGTGGACCCATGAATGGGTTTTTTAAAAAAAAGGCCCATTAAAGACCCGTTTGATCAGAAAGAAGAAAATCCAAAATTTATTAGGGTTTTCAACTTTCAATCCGTCACTTTTATGTTTGGCCCATTTTGAATTGACAAACGAAGTCGGAATGATACGAAATTAATCATATTTGAAAGCCTATCGAAGTAGCTTTCCAATGAGCCAAAATTTGAGCAATTCACAAGTATTGAAGAAGTTATAGTCGATTTTTGGAGGCGCATATAAGTGATGAATTTCATGAATCCTAAGTGAATTAGGATTAGTATCTTTTATTATTTTATTTTAGAAAGTAAGAGTTGTTTCTTTTATTAGAAATAGGATTAGTTTCCTTATTGTTTAGGACTTTATTGTTTTAGAAGAATTAGGATATTTATTTTATTTGAATTAGGAATTAGAGTTATACTAGGATTTCTAATTTTATGCATTGGTTAGCCTATTTAAAGGCTTGTAAACACTTTTATTATTACTTTTTGGTTAATGAAAATTGCTTATGCAAAATTGAGAGTTTTTAACTTTCGTGAGGGTGTGATTCTCTCAAAACGGAGAGCGATTCTTCGATTCCCGCTTGCGGTTTGGTGTGAGGCCAACTCTTCTTCCATCTCTATCTTCTTTAGTTCTATGGTTTGCGTAAGTAGCGTAATCCTAATTATATTTTGTTCATCATTAATTTTATTAGCCTTTTATTTTCGTTTGGTATCGAGAGAACCCGCTTGCGAGTTCGTTCGACGCCCTAAAACTATCGGAGATCTAGCCGTTCATAAGAACCCTCGTCTTCTAGATCCACGATAGGGAACGTATACGAAAGTAACGCTATTTTGGGCCGAAATTAAATCACCCAATTGAATTTCTAGAATTTTTGTGGTAATTTGTTATGAGAAATTATTAATTTTTTATTGATTAAATTAATTTTAATCCTAATCTCAGCCCTAGCATTGCATTTAGTAAGTTCCCGCATCAGTTTCCCTTTTTGTTTTTAATGGTTTCTGTTATTTTTATGGTTTTAGCTAATTACTTAATCATGTTTGTGTCCTAAATTTACCAGTTTTAGTATTTTTTTTCAATAGTAGAGATTCAATTTGTAGTTTGGTATGCAAATTTGGTTCTCCATAAAGTATTAGCCTGTAAATCTAATCATGTGCTATATATATATCAGTTCGCTTTATTAAGATGTATGTATACATAAAGTTGAGATGTATGTAGCATATACCACTCCTCGAAGCCATTCTACTCAGTGGCGGAGCCACGTTATGACTTGGCTGGTCAATTGACCACCCAAACTTTCGAAAAATTTGTTACTAAGTATTAGGTGTTCAAATTTATATTAGTAGATTCTCATCCATCCAAAATTATATTGACCACCCAAAATTATCTAAAATCTTCAAACAAACTTTTTTTATGGTATCTGTTTTCATAACAAATATTTCTTCTTTGATTTTTTAAACTAAATCCAACAATTTTGGCCTATTTTTAGGCTCCCCTTCATCTATTTAGGTGGACTTATTTTATTTTTGGAGAGATTTCTCTCACAGGCTCCACTATGTTGTAGAGCTACATACTCACATATATGGTATATAGGCTTTAGTATAATTAATTAAAAAAATTAAGAAATGTATTACTGATCATAA
Source organism: Chloranthus sessilifolius (assembly GCA_021018995.1). Taxonomy (NCBI): domain Eukaryota; kingdom Viridiplantae; phylum Streptophyta; class Magnoliopsida; order Chloranthales; family Chloranthaceae; genus Chloranthus; species Chloranthus sessilifolius. Next base: position 84,979,957 of record CM037589.1, on the reverse strand, counting down.
CAAGGTTTGAACTTAGAACCTAACCTTCACAAAGCACTAAGTCTACCACTAGAGCAATTCACTAAGATATGTAAAAAGCAAAAAATAACTTAATACATATATAATTTTATAAAGGCATCAAAATTATTAAATAAAAAAATGTTGGGTCGTCCAGTTCATCATCGGGATATGTTCAACAGCTTCGATGGTCTCACGGTCCCTACAACTTACTGCCACATCATCCTACTATTTGGAGGATGATGACAAGGATGATACTACCTCGTAGTCATTCTTCGAGGAAATTTTAAATTAGGTCAATTTTGCTGAAACGACGTAATCTATATGTACATGATTTTCTTTTATTTCGCATCTAGTTTCATTTGTAGATATTATTTTTTTTAGCGTTTGCTTAGAAAAAAATTATACAATTTTCCAATATTAATTGATTAGATGACCACCCTAGGAAAAAATCTTGGCTCCGCCCCTGCTTCTCTTTCCTCTTTCTTTAGTTTCTTTGTAGCAGCTCGAGATGGAAGACGACAATCATCGGGGTTATATTTGGTATTCGTTATGTTTGATTTTTCTCTGATGGGCTTGATGGCTAAAGATTGATGATTTTTTTGGGAAGCGCAGTGAAGGAAAGAAGAGGAAAGAAGAAGAATTTGGAATCGAATTGTACCGAATCGAATCGAAAACCAATATACTGAATTGTTCAGTTTCGATTCAATTACGATTAGGGGTTTTGTACATATCGGTACACCGAAATCGACACCAATGGATTTCGGTTCGGTTATGGTGTGGGGTGTACCGAACCAAAAACTGAAAACCGAAAAAATCAGTTTCGATTCGATTCGATACACCAAACTTGCATCCCTAGAAGGAGGAAAAACTAAGTGTCACGTTATTTTATATATTTTCTTTCTTTTTTTATAAAAAATAAATAGGGGATGACATTTTGGGCCCCGACCACTTTAACAGTCTCACTTAGCTAATTCTTCTCGCTCTCCCTCCTCTCCCTTCTCCAGACAACAAAAATTACTTCCCTATTTTTTAATAAGTATCTTTATACTCACTCAGGGAAGCTTTGAGTTCACTCATGTCACACCCCTCGTGCCTCACGGTCCGATGGCAGAACCGAGCCGGTGCGGGCGCCCTAGCATGCCGCCTCCATACATATTCGATTTCAGGTGTTTTGAGTTCTTACATCATTTCCCTTTTCATGTAAATTGTCACATTTTTTTTTTTTCTAAAATATCACGGGAAATGCTTTAATTGCGGAAACGATTAATTCCATTTATCAAAGTAATTACGAAAACATTATTTAAATACTTTCGATTTAAATTCTCATTTTCGTTAACCTGATTAGGCAAGTTCGAGTTTATAATTTTTATCGTAACAAATTCTATCAAGTGCGAAATTATAAATAAGGCAAGTCAAGAGATTTTCCCAAAAGTAAAACTTTAAAAGATCAACATAATTTAAAGTTCCAATACAAAGATACTTCGTTAATTTTCAAAAGTACTAGACTTGTCACAAAACATAAAAGAAAGGAAAAGATCCTATCAAAACTAAAAGTGCGTGTGTTGGTAGCTCTTATTGGCAAAATAAGCTTAAACTGTCACCTCGATGATCGCTCCTAGATCTTTCTTTGTCTAGCTCCTCTAGCTCTGGCTGGGTGGCTGCTGACTATTCTCTAAAATTTTTGGGTCATGAAACGATCGTAAATGGTGAAACTTAATAAAGTCTTAAATACTTTTGTAATGGATTTTTAGTACAAGTAGTGTAAGAATATTCCATATGTGCAAGTGGGTTATCCAACAGTTGTGATATATCAGAAATAAGCAAGATTAGACTAATCATTAAGTAGAAATTCTAAATACAAAAGACATAAGCTGTAACACCCCACAAATTTCCGAACCTGAATACACGGGTGTACGTACACGTGGCCGGTGACCAAGTACGATCGACACCGCAGATCAAAATCGATCATGGTACGTGGATGCAAGTGCACCATTTTAATTGGTTACAAGTAATAAGTCATGTAGTTTTGACACAGACCCTTGAGGACTTTCCACTAGTAAAGAGCTTGAGCTGTGACTTTTAGGACATATGAGAAGCATTAGACCCCCATTTTTGGTCTTATTTTAAGCCCATACATAGTGTTGGTTTGCAGGGTACACACTAGAGCACTATTTGTCTTATTATTACTTGCCCGTACACTGTCATAGATGTGCTGGTCACACACCAGAACATGGCCCTCAATCTAAATACAAGCTCTCACACATGGAGTGCATGCGTTTTTGCTTAGAAGCTGAGTGAGAAAGAGAAAAACCATATCTCTCCTCAACTCCTTGTAAACCTCTCAACCATTGGATAACTTCCAAATCCCTCTCCTACCGTGGCTAGAACACATGCTTGACTTCATCATATCAGAACTTCGAATTCCGCCCGTAACGATCAAAGTAGAGAGAGATTGAACCATTGAACGTGAGAAACCTCAACACCGACAGTCGAAAACCTTATATGCAAAGAATCCGCGAAGGTGAATATCTAAGTTCCGGCTTGTAAGCCTTATTTTCATAAATTTAGGATATATTTAATCAAATTTGGGCCACATGCAAAAGAATTTTGAGGATCGGACGCGCGAGAGGCATTATAGCTGAGTTCTCCGATCGCGATCCTTTCGAAATGTTGCATGCATATGGAATTAGGGTAAACAGTCGTGACTTGAATTCCCTAACATGAAAATTAAGTTAAATTTTCATATGTAGAATAATTGTCATGCTAGAAGATTGAATTTTCGGACTTAGAAGAAAGAAACAAAAGAGCGACGAGTTCATCAGGCTCGCTGCGGCGACCCTGAATCTCGCCGCGACGAGTGCCCCACTGAAATACAGGCCAATTTGGCTCTGTGAAATCTCGCCGCAATGAGACACGTTGTGCCACAGGGAACCTATACACCTCGCCACCGTGACATTATAGCTCGCCGCAGCGAGGTACCCTGCTTTGTGAGCTTGGACTTGTGACCCTTTAACGTCAAATGGGACCCTGGTTTGTGACAAGTAAGGTTCGTTAACACGTACGACATTTACGATGCATGATCCAGGGTAAATATGAAGAACCTTTGAAGGAAAATTAGTTTGGATTTGTGCATTGTAGTTTGCAAGTTTCCGACATTAAGGTAGGGAAGAATACCCTTGCCCGATTACTTGTTGTTCTCGAATTCGTGCCAATGATGCAAGTATTAAATATATTATGCCTTCTAGAAATGTTATTCATGAAACCTTGAAATGCTTTGAATGTTATGATTTGATTTACGAGCATGAATTGCATAACCTTGTACTCCGAAATCTTGGGATAATCATTGTGTTCGATTTAATAAGTTCTCAATTCTAGTTTTGATCTGTGTATTTGTTTACTGCTTCGTATATACATTCCAATTTTGTATATATGTTAAGTCTCAATTCAAGTGACCTTGTTAACGTAGCTCAGGGGTTTGACTTCTCAGTTCAAGTGACCATGTTAACTTAGCTCAGGGGCTTGACTTCTCGGTTCAAGTGACCATGTTAACTTAGCTCAGGGACTTGACTTCTTGGTTCAAGTGACCCTATTAACTTAGCTTAGGAGCTTGACTTCTCAATTCAAGTGACCATATTAACTTAGTTCAGGGGCTTGACTTCTCGGTTTAAGTGACCTTGTTAACGTAGCTCAGGGGCTTAGCATTTTGACACTACTTTGATTTCTTGTATGCGTATTTGTGACTTGTTCCCTTGATTTGTTCTGTATTCTAATTACGATTGCTTAACTCGATGTGTATTATTTAAGCATGTTATTTCTGCATTCATGATATGATATGTTTTGGTGCTATAGTCAAACTCTTGGTTTTGAAATTCATTGCATCTTTATAAGATATGAATTTGAACTGCTTTACATATGCATCAAGATCATGAAGAAGCATAATAAAAGGTAATATAGCATTGTTTTCCTCCCTATTGAGTTTGGACTGTAGCTCATTCTTCGACCATACGTCGCAACTGTAAGAGTAGATCTGAAAAGGGATCCTGAGCAAGAGGAGGATCCGGATTATAATCCTGAGGACGAGGAAGTGTAGCCATAAGAGTTCTTTCCTTAGCTGCCTTAGTTCGAAAAGTGGAATATTTTGAGATTTTGTTAAACGGTACGGTACAATGTGAAGTTGAATACAATTGTAGTTTGTTCCGTTGTTTAGGTGAAGATCAGCCTTCACCGATGGATTATGTATAGTTGTGTGTTAGCTTGATGGAAATCTTTTAATTTATATGTGCTTTTTGCTTATAGCCATAGCTCTGCTTTTGTATTTTTGCGCACTTGGATTCCGCACGTTAGTAAGCTTACCAAATGTTTGATGACATGACCTTCCCAAGTATCCTTTAGGGGGAGATCGAGTTGTTGCAAAGGTATCAAAGCATCCCAATACCAAATTGACTCTGTATTTCAGATCGTGTGTATGATCTGACGGCACATTTTTGTGGTAAGAAAATCCGAACTGTCGCATAAGCAAATTCTATCTAACATGAAGATAAGCATCCACAATAAAAATAACAATTCAAGATATATAAAAATAAGAAAATATTAAAATTAAAGTATAGAAATATTATTCTACGGGTTATTGCAACATTAATTGACAAAAGACTTACAATCATAACATCAGCAAGCACGAAGTTTACAAGGTATATTAAGATTTTTTTAATTGATTAAGTGTAAATTTATTGTTACTTTGATATTATGTGCTTATTATTAATTTATGATTTATGAATTAATTATTAGTATTTTTTAATTAATTTGGTCTCGATATCAGAACACCAATCATGATCCAAGATTCAAGATATCAATATTTGCGTGAACAAAAGTTGACACTCTCTGTCGTTTAGTCAATCAAGACAAGGATCTATGACTCTGTTGGTCTAACTAGACTTAATCTTCAACTGACATTTCAAGAACTCTTTCAAGTACGAGGTGCTCATACGAGCCTGTTCATGAGAACAACGATCAGTCATGTGAGGTTTCAAGTTCAAGATAATATCTTTTTTCACTTTCGAGATTTCATGATTCGTTATCAAGTAATTAATATTCGAGATTCAATATATTCAGGATTTCCATATTCAAGTTCAAAATTCAAGTATATTTCTTTCTAGAAGTTCAAGTTCAAGTCTCATTTCAGGTTCAAGAATCAAGTATTCAAATTCCCATTTCAAGTTCAAGATTCAAGTATTGAAGTCCCAATTTCGAGTTCACAATTCAAGTATTTCAAGTTCTCATTTCAAGTTCAAGATTCAATTTCCCATTTCGAGCTCAAGATTCAAGTATTCAAATATTCAAGTCTCATTTCGAGTTCAAGATGCAAGTATTCAAGTATTCCGGTATTCAAGTTTAATTTCATGCTTAAGTTCTAGTTCAAATACGAGTTTAAGTTCAAGTACAAGTTTTAGTATCAGTTCAAATACAAGTTCAATTTTAAGTTCTAGTACAAGCTCAAGTTCGAGTACAAGTACGAGTTCAAGTATACATTTCAAGTACGAATTCGAGTTCTAATTCAAGTCCTAGTGCAAGTTCAAGTTCAAATTCAAATTCAAGTTCAAGTTCAAGTACAGGTTTAAATACAAGTTTAAGTTCAAATACCAGTTCATGTTCAAGATTCAAGCACAAGTTTAATTTAAAGCTCAAGCACAAGTACATGTTCAAGTTTAAGTTTAAATTCAAGTTCAAGAACAAGTTTCAGTCCTAGTTCAAGCACAAGTACACGTTCAAGTTCAAGTTCAAATACCAATTCAGGTTCAAGATTCAAGCACAAGTTTAAATTCAAATTCATGTGCAGGTTCAAGTACAATTTCAAGTTCAAGTTCAAGTTCATTTCTAGTACAAGTACAAGATTCAAGCATGTCATTGACTCATTTTTGTCAATCATACAATCCAAGTAGTTCATTCAAAAAGAAAATCTAAGTCGGGCTTCCAAGCTCCATGACTTGATTCTAAGGGGAAATCCAGTCGGCTCACACTTAGACTAAGTGCTATCTCAATTTAGAGTCCAATATGGACTTATGTTTATCGTTGTTGATAAAAGAGGCTTGATCGTCTCTAATCGAAGTTTAAGGCATCAGGGTGCCTATTTCTAATAACCTTAAGTATTTGTTTGAGTTAAGTCAACTAATTGATCACTCGTCAATAGGTTAATACCTCTTACTCATCCTATGATTTTTAGGTATGAGCTTTAGGTTCATTCCATTCTTATTAAAGACTCATTCGGGTCTTATTCCATTTTTTTAGTGATTGGGCTCAGACCACTGGTCCATGTCAAGTATCCGGATTGGATAATTGGACTTAGACATGTTTAATCCTATGGGTTCAAGTTCCATGGCCCATTTCTTATATGATTTGGGCCTTTACTAGATCCAAATATAGGTGTATAGGCCTTTTCAAGATTCGGGTAAGTTCATTCGTTATGGGCCTCTTTGTTTTTAAAATATTTTGGAATGGGTTCATGTCTTAGTAAATCATCTAAGATTCACCAGGTTGTAGGCCGGGTAGTCGGGTCTTAACAAAATTTTATTTATTAAGTTTATTTATTTAACAATTACTTAGTATTTGGGCCTTTAGGGTCATTCCAAGGGTTTTGGTCCAATGACTCAATTGACCAAGTCAACATTAGTCCCATTACATAACACCTTCACAATGGTCACTGTGATATGATATTTCCTAGATATTCAAGGGTTTCGCGAAAGTCAAGGTTTTAACTAAAAGTCATCAAATTGGAGATTTTTTCAAAAGTGTAAGCTTGAGATTACCCTAAGTTATAAAAATAAAATAAAATAAATAAAAGATTCATTGTAGGAAAGATTGCGGCAAAAAATGATCTCTATCATTTGATTTAGAGAAGTCAAACATTTGAGGTGAGAGCCGAGTTGAAAAGAAAGAATTTTGGACTGTAAATAAAAGTAACCATACTAAGACATTAAACCTAAGACGGTGAAAAAGAATGAAGCAAATCCCTAAGAAATCAAGATTGACAACGATTAAAGAGATCCCAAAGATAGTCTTTGCATAGGAAAGATTTTGATTTTGATTTTTTTCTAAACAAACCGAGAACTCATTTAGAATCCCTTAGAAGAAGATATCATGTACCCCACATAGCCATGGGGAATTTTGCAGCCACCACTGCATACATCCTTCCATAATCACCTCCAATGGTGGTTGGGAGGCTGGAACCCCAACGATGGTGGGAGAAATCAATAGTGCTCTATGCTGCGATGCTCTGGGAAGATAACCCTCCATGAAAATGTTGTCGTCTTTTAACTCTTCCATCATCACCATTCATGGCTGTTTCCTCAAGATAGAGGGAGGGCAAAAAGTTGCAGAGGAGAAGAGAGGAAGAGAGGTGTTCGACTCATTTTTGAGATACTTGAGTCCCGATCTTTCCTGAAACGCGTACCCTATTTGACGTACGAGGGTATAGCTTCGTATCCACTTTTGGCTACGCGTAGCTTTTGCCATACGATACACATAAGGTCAAACCGGCTAACAAATACCAAAATTCACTTTGACTCGTTTAATAGCCTTCCCATCCATGTTTGGAAGAGGCAATACGAGATAACAGACAAAGGCAATACGAGATAACCGAGAGGCTTTTTATTGTCATAGTAGAGATAATTTTTTCATGAAATCTTAGGGTTGATGCAATATAGATGATGGCCCCACACAGGCTTCTATAAAGGAAAGCTTTTCCCTTGCTCTTATGACAATTCTAACCTACATATCATAATATTATTCGATTTTGGGCTTAGGTTTTTGGCTCAATTTTATTTTTGATATGGGTTTTAAATCTCCATCTAAAACGCGCCATGATATGTAATATTCGTAATCACGTATAATTCAGGGTCATGACTTTTCCCTATTCGATATGAAATTATTACAATCCTCCCACTTTATAGAAGAGTCATTCTCGATTCTGATATCATTCTTTAGTAACTCAGATTCACATGTCATAATATTGTCCGATTTTAGCCTTATGTCTCCGCCCCGACTTTATTTTTGACATGAGTTTAAGTCTTCACCCAAAACGTGTCATGACATATAATATCCGTAATTATATATATATATATATATATATATATATATATATATATATATATATCTTAGGATTAGGACTTTTTATTATAGGTCCACTATCCTCTCAGTTGCTCCCCCTCTTCCGCATGCGTGGCCCCTCTCCCTTTTTGGATCCAGACATATCTCATGGACGTTAACATTTTCAAGTGAAACGTGTGACCGAAAGGTTGTGAGAAGAAGCAAAAAGGTAAATCCATTTCTAGGCAAATTAAGTGCATTGCTCTCTTGCCATGGACCAAATGACTTCATAGATTGCCTAATACCAGCTCAATATTTTCTATTTGATGGTCAAATGATTAAACATTATTTGATTGATGTGATTTTGGGCATTTGCTCGAAGTACATTAGTTTTAAATTTTATTCATTAATGTATAGCCAGACTCAAGTTCTGGTGTTCGAGAGAGGGCGTGGGTTCAAATCCCACTTCTGACAATTTTATTACAAGTTTTGCTTGGGATCTGACGTGCGTTAATAAGAGATCGGACGGCTTTGATTAAAATTAGAGATGCGCATTCCCACAACACTCAAGGGCGTAAGATAGGGCACGTTGTTCTTTTGCTTCGCTGGAGATATCTCGCGCGTCTGTGTGTTATTGTTTTTCAGGTAGTTTGATCGAATCCTCAGTTATCCCTCACTCTAAGGACTCTTTTTCAGGTTTTTTTTCGATCAAAACCATATCTTTCTATTGTTGCTGTAGTTTTTTTCTAGTTAAAGTAAAATTTTTCCTCTTAGATTTCATTATTTTGGTTAGGGTTGGTTTTTCTTAGGGTTTTGATGTTCATGAAAGACTGGACTAAAGTTTTGAGGGTTTCTATTTTCTTAAGAATTCGTCGGTTGTTGGGAACGACAGATTTGTTTTGTGATTGGAGTGGAGGTTTGGTTCTAGGTTTGTTTGATTCAACGCAAGGGTTTGATCTCCAAACTAGGGTTTTGATGTTCATGAAAGACTGGAGGAAGGATTTGAGGGTTTCTGTCGGGAATCACAGAGTTTTGTTGTGATTTCAGTGAAGGTTCGGTTCTAGTTTTCTCTAATTGAACAGAAGGGTTTGATCCCCGTAGTAGGGTTCATTCAATCAAAAGATTGAAAGATATGGAGTCTGAAATTGTTGCAAAGAGAAAAGAGATGGAGCTGCATTTACCTTGTATCGAATCAATACAGTATGATGAGGAAATTAGTGTTTCGAAAACCGCCAATAGATTAACTTTAGGGCTAATTACCCCCTTTTCAGACCGAGAGAACAAAACTACTTCATCAATTCTGAGTTCGCCAGATTCGGATCTAATCGACACCCCTAGTGCCAACGTTTTTGATCCCTTCGCTCCATGCTCTGATGATCTGTTGTTAACGCCTAAGAAGGGTAAACCATTGAAGGAAACTCGAATTGACCTGGTGCGGAGGCTGGATTTTGAATCTTTTAGCGAATTGAAGGAGAGTGTAGAAGATTCCTCACATGAAGAAGAGACATTCACGGAATCTCTGTATGAATCTTTGTTGGAGGCTATAGTTTCTAAGCAGGTTGAAATGATTTTAGCTGAAAATTCCCTGCCAAAATTTGATCTTTCCACTAATTTAGACACTCCCACATCGTCCCCTCTTTTGACTATTATTGCAGAAACATGTCCTGGGGCCCCTAGGAAGCATAAAGGGAAATCAAGAAATTTTGATTTTGATGTTTGTAGAAAGCTTGAGTTTTGAAGTAATGTAGATCTTAAAGTTCCTTCATTGACAATCTAGAACACATTGAGTAGTGGTGTTATGATTTGGGTTTTTGTAGTAAGTTTGAGTTTTGAACAGAAATCTCGTGTGATTTTATTTGAAATCGAGAACATGTTGGGCTCGCTTATATGAGAAATCTGGTGGGGGTCATGACCGTTAGCGATACATATGCACTGTATAGTAACTTATTTAACAGGGGGTCAGGTAGGTGAATGTTTACATGTTGGCAGTTTTTATACTGCTGGTTGTTCTAATTATTGAAATTTTGCAACATTGTTTTTATAATTTTTGTTCACATGCATGCCTCTAATATTAAGTTGAAATTTTATCTTGTGATGGAGAATGCTTGGATTTTTTTATCAACATTATATGGGCATTTTTTCCTGCTGTAGATGTAGTAGTGGGACTTGCTGTCCTCACATCTCTTCATTATATGATAATGGAGTGGATGGTGTTAGGATCCTACGTACCTTAGATATAAGTTTTGTATTTTTTAAAGCATCTTAAAGCATCTAACTAAGCCGCCGGGTACGTGCAACACCTGCACGTTACACTTACCAATTAGTAGGGCTAAATCCCTTACCAATCAGTAGGGCTAAATCCCTGAGAGTGGGCACCAACGGGTGGTATTCGAAGTCGGAACCTTCGGATATAAGTTTTAGATCACTCCTAATTTCTTTCATCCTCATCGTGATTACAGCCTTATTCCATCTATTTGGGGTTAGCTTTGTGAGTCCTATTCCTCCCCTCGTTTCAATTAGCGCTAAACTCTTTGTAACTCCACAATCCTTCATTCACTCCTAATTTCTTTCATCATCGTCGTCATCACAGCCTTATTCCATCTATTTGGGGTTAGCTTTGTGAGTCCTATTCCTCTCCTCGTTTCTAATTAGCACTAAACTCTTTATAACTCCTCAATCCTTCATGTCCCTTCTCACTGCTTCACTCTTGGTCTTCATTGATCTTCTTGTGCTTGTAGCATCTTAGACTTTCATACAGGGTCTACTTGTTGCCTCCGATGGACATGTCCAAACATACAGGGTCTACTTTTTTTTTTTTTTTTCCTTTAGAGGCATTGCTCTCAAATTTCCTCTTATTTACTCGTTCAACATTTTATCCTTTCTTGTTACTCCACACATCTAATTTAATATACCCATCTTAGCCACACGTACTCGTATCTTTTTTGTCGTTTTTCGTAGCCCAACACTCCCGACATAACAAGTTTAACCATCGTCTTATAAAAATGTCCCTTCAATCTAAGTGGAACCATTGGGTCGCACAATACTCCGCTTGCTTGCCTCCATTTCATCCAACCTGCATTAATCCTATTTGAGATGTCCTCATCAGATCCATCATCCGATCTTAAATAGCGAAATCTAAGGCAATGTGGCACTAGATGTTTTTCTGTTGTAACTAAATTCTCCTCTAGGCTATCATGTTGACTAAATTGTACTTCATGTATTCCGTCGTTGTTATATTAATTTTCAAACCTCTTGCCTTGTAAGGCTTTTCTCCAATCTCCATACGTCCAAACTTATTTACTTCTTTGTTTGGGCATTTAGTAACACGTCTGCATATAGGGATAATGGCCCCTAACCGACATTTAAACACCAAAACGATGTTTAAATGATCTTACAGCATAAACTTCATACTGTTTATCTCACACCATTGAAGTGTGATTTATGAAAATGCCTTGTGGTACAGATCTATGACCAATCTAAATTGTCTAAGCAGCAATTCCTCATTAGAACAAATGTCAGCCTAAAGAATCATGCCTATAAGTGGATGTGAACCATCTGATTGATGAACTTTAATATCAGTCATTAATAAAAACAATGGTTGATCTTATAATCAATGTATCGAATGATTGAATCTCCCTAAAACACCATTTTGGGCATGTTGCTTCAATCTATGATCTATCACTTTGACGATATGGATCACCGACATCTTAAATCGTTGATGATGTAAGATCATTTAAACAGCATTTTGGTATTTAAGGTTGTCTTTGGGATTGCTCTTTGGAGGCAAAGAGCAGCTCTCTGCTCTATCGCAAAGCACTTTAGAATGAGACTCTGTTTGGTTGGAAGCATGGATCAAAATTTCGTCTGATACCGATACGTATTGGTATCGGAGGTCACCGATACGGTACATTCAATGTACCGTATCGGTATTATATATGCATTTACCGGACGATACATTGAATGTATCGTCCGGTACAGTCGGGTACCGATACGTATCGGTTTTGGGCTCGGACGATACGTATCGGTTTTCCGGCATTTTGATCCATGGTTGGAAGCATGGTTTGAAATCTCATCCGAGATGAGACGTTTCGCTCTCAAGCCTCAGCGAGACAAGATACAAGTGTGATTCGTTCCAAGATTCATATCTAAAATATTATTTTTATATTTTAATTTATATATGGTGTTAGGCTTGTACACTATTGAAAGTATATTACTCATTCTCTTTGTACACACAACATTATTTTATCTTATCGTATCCTATCTATGTGATAATCTCGGGAATCGCTATCACGGTGTGTCTAAATCAGGGCACACTAAGCTTGCTATGATCTTTATATTTTAACGGCTAATATTGAAGATCTTTGATCGGACTGTTACAATTGATTTATAGGTGTGATTCTTTAACTAAGATGTGTTCCATTCGTGAACAAACACTTGAACTGTTTAGATTTATCTCAAATATTTGTCACATGGTATAACAATGAAGTAATTTCATAGTGTAAGATCAAACACCCATTTTAATGGTGTAAGATCCGTCACGGTGTTATTTTCGTTTCACGCCGTCTCGCCGAAATGCAAGATGTCTCGGTCTCAGGACTGTCCGAGACAACTCGGAAATCTGAGATTTCAAACCATGGTTAGAAGTGCCCTTAGCTCTTTGGGAGTGAAAGAGCTGAAATACTGAATTTGGGTCACTTTAAAAGAGCAATTTAAACCTAATTTAAACCTGCTCTTTTAAGTGAGCTGCTCTTTGCCTCCAAAGAGCAATCCCAAACCCAGCCTAAATGACTGGCAGGATGGTTGGGTCCCTGCATATAACATGCACCACTGAGCATCTATGGTTAGCGCATCGTTGATAGGGGAATCCAAACAAGGGCTCAGGGATCCTAATTTATCTCTAGTTACAATTTATTTTATAAAAATAATGTTATATTTGTGATCTATTGTGCCTTTTCTGTTTTGAATAGCACTTGCAAACATTACCAACATGTGCGCTAGAAGAGTCCATTAGATTTTGTTACAACACATTACTTAAAGAATTAGTTATTTGATTGCTGATTACATGATTTGAAGCACAAGTAGTATGACTGATTCTAAATCCCGGCGAGTCGACGAGTAACGCAGCCAATTTACTTGACTCGCTGAGATTTTTTAGTTGAGATTTTGCTAGGATGTAGCAGCCATGGTACGCAACCTACTCTTATATATAAAATACTCTTTTGTGAAATAAGGTTTTAGAAAACACTATCATATGCAACTCTCTCAGCTTTTTTTATATTATTTTTTGAGGTATGTGAATCACAGTAATTATTACCTGTTTTTTCTTTTTGTTTCGTATATGTATTTTTGGTTATTTTTCCTTTTTAAATATTTACTAAGGGCTGGTGTTACTACCACACCACTTTATGTTACAACCACCTCACTTAAAACAAAAGAAAATCCGTTGACTACTTTTAAAATAAGATTTTTTTCATCCCAATCTTCCACACAACAGATCTTGTGATCATAGGCCCACCATCAGACGGTCAGATGTTGGTTCCATGTGGCACACATGCCAAAACATGTACATGATCATAATCTACCATCAAACATGGCTCGCATTCACTTTTGGGGAGGTATGCCACATGGAATCAACATCTGACCATCTGATGGTAGGCCCATAATCATTTTGTGTGGGAGATTGAGACGAAAAACGATCTCGTTCATCTTATTTGAAGCAATCAACAGATTTTTTCTATATTTAACTGAGGTGTTTGTAACATAAAGTGGTGGGGTAGTGACACTAGCCTTTACTAAATTACCAAGTCGGACCAAGTAGATACATAGCTTAGAGGATTTACGGTAGGCTTTCTTACCTAACAAAAGAGGAGGGGACTAACAAGCTTCTGGCTCAAACTATGCTTGGGCTTCTTGAGGACAGGAGAAGTTTCGGAAGTACGAAAGAAGCTCCAGGCTCATATTGGGCATGGGTTGAGAACAGGAATTTTATTCAAGTCTTCAAGTTAACTCGACCCAGTTGACTTTCTAGTCGACCCTGGTATGTTCAGTACTTAACAGACTTGTCGTTATGTTACATTATTTAGAAGTTAGAACAACTTGTCATCAACTTGGTCACCAAAATTTATCTGTGTACTCCTTCATTTTTCTTTTTAGGAATGAAAAGGTATCTGTGTACTGATTCCATGCTGTATTGTCCTACAGAAACCATTGTTGTAGGAAAATCAATTTAAGGACGAAACGAGGCATGTTGCAAAAAGTTAATTTCTATATTTCTATTAAATACAAACACATATTCTGAGTCTTTTATGTGTTCTATTTCTTGGGATATACATCCTGAATATTGGTGTCATCGCTTCTTCCTTGCATCTGATTCCTGCTGTTACTCCCACTCTCGCTTTGTGCAACTAAGGTTTATTTAATGAGTTTGTCTATGATGGGTGTCCACTCATCATGAGTGGACATCGCAGTTCACATGTCCCCTAGACCGAGTGATTTGCACGAATTTTCATGCATTGAAAGTCTCTGCTAGTCATTCACTCAGATGGGCATGTGAACTGCGATGTCCACTCATGATGAGTGGACACCCGATTGTAGACTAACTCTTATTTAATATGGTTGAAGGCACATGTTTTGGAAAGTTGTAAAATCTGTGAGTTGACTTTTTCTGGGTTTTATTCCGGTGGAATGGTGCTTTCGCAGCCTTGTGCGAGAGTCTTTGCTGCATGGTGTATGTAGCGAAGTGTAGGTCACATTTCAGTCCCATACATATGAAACCATCTATGCATTTTGTAAAATGATCTAGATGTTGAAGCTGGTGGCGATTTTTGGTCACTTGTGGAAGGAGCAGAATGAAAGAATATTCGCGGTGTAAACAGATATCAGTTGAGGCCATGTTTTGGTGCTCAGCAAAGGATGAAGCTGATTCCAGTCTGGGTGCTGTGAGCTGTTGTGATCTGCTGTGCTAAGGCTGTATTGATTGTCATTTGTCTTCGTATTCGTCCTCTGTTGGTGGCACCGGCACTCAGGTTTGATTGACTGCTCCTTGGCCTTTGAGCAGCTCTCTCAGCCAAGGGACCTACTGTTTTTGTTGTTTGTATTTTTTTTATTCTTTTTTTCAGTTTCTAATTAAAGCCTTCTTATCAATAGGAACAAATTTTGGGTTTTTATTTATTTATTATTTTTTATTTACCATTTTCATGTCTTTTCCATCACTTAATTTTTGTTTGCCATTAATAGTGGTTGGGGATGTGGGGACTACGTTCGTTAAAACTTGAGGTGCGAAAAGGAAGGTTTCCTGGAGATGTGAAGGCGATGTGGTCTGAATTACAGTCACAAAAACCGGTTTTTTTATTTTTTGAAATGCTTGAAACATTTTTTTTTTTCAACAAACGATTAAAAGGGCATTTTTATACACAAAAATGTATAAAACACATTTTTATTCCTTTAGGATGCATTATATATATATATATATATATATATATATATATATATATATATATATATATATGTTGTATAAAATGCATTATAAAGAAAAAAAATGCCTCTTGGCTTTTTTTAATTTCAATATATTTTTTCAGGTACTTTTCGCTTTTGGCCATTATCTCTCAAAATTTCCCTTTGTTGTACTCTTTCCGGACTCAATTTTTCCCCTTTTTTCCCATACTTATATTTTTCCCTCTTTCCCAAATTTTCCCCTTGCCATTTTATTCCCGTATTCCTATTCGGGGTTGCTGACTATGGTGTGAAATGGTTTTTCAAGGCTCAGTTGAGTTCCTAAACTGAAGGCGTTGCTGAATAAATGGAATAAAGAATGCTATAGAAATCTGCTTCTTTAAGAGATGAAATACCGCTTAAATTGAAGCCTTAAAACGTGTGGATGGGATAAGGCTACGATCATCATTGTTTAAACTTATCGGGTGCAATAATTGGGTATCTGGCCTCTTAGAGCACTCAACTAAGTCCCCAGGTGCATGCAACACCTGCATATCACACGCGCCGGTCAGTAGGCATAAATCTCTGCAACTGCCCAATGAAGGGTGGAATCCAAACTCAACCTACGCTTCATGAGGCGTGCTCCTAACTGTTGCATCAACCTCACGTTGATCTCTACTTCGTATCTTTACAAGCAGTCTGTAGCACATCATTATATAATGTCTTCCTTTTCCATGTAGCTTCTGTGGTCGCCAAGCATCGTATAAAGCAATGAATAAGGGTTAATGGGAGGTCAGCATTGTTTAATGAATATCTTCAGAGTCACATATTTTATGCCATGACATTTTAAAACATTTAGTATGAATATTAAGAAAGGTTAATATCCAGCATGGATCAAAATTTCGGCGGAAAAAATGTTTCGGTTTCGGTCCCCATTGGAACCGAAACGATAATATTAAATTTCGGGGTTTTTTGTACGAGCATCGAAATTTCAGTTGAAATTTAAAATTTTGGTTTCGATTTCGGTCCCCACCGAAATGAAATCCTTGATCCTTGATATCTAGTGCTGGTCCCGTATGTGCAGGGTGTTGGGATGAGTGGGAGGGATGGCCATTATCTAGTGCAATAATCTCCGGAACTAACCTCTGATTTTTTATGCACATGACTCTCCAAACTCGAACTCATGTTTTCATGCTTGACGTCTCAAGATATGAGGGTACCAAACGGTACAAAAAATATTTCTTCAGACATTTTATGTAATTATATTGTAATAGAGATGTGAAAAACAAAAAAATTCTATTAAATAACATTGTTTTTGGCATTTTAATGTAGATTATTGTCCGCATTTATGTAGGTCTACATTATTGTGCATAGTTTGGTGGTCGAAATCTTCTTGTAAACTCTGTTTTGAGTCAAACGATGGTATACAATTTTGATGACTTGGATTCGTCGGAAATATGCACCAATCACACTTTTAGGTCGTGTTGTATCACATCATTTAAAGAGGGCAATGGTTATGTCCTGCCAGGTAGAATCGGAATTCCAGTCTTACCCCAACCGCTGCCCTTGGAAGTAGGAGAATCTTGACTTTCTTGATTTTCACTTTTTATAGTATGACTTATGTTAAAATTCTCCTATTTCCAAGAGTAGCAGATGGGGTATGACTGGAAATCTGGTCCTACCTAGTAGGACCTGACCATCAAACTGGTGTTTAGATGATGTTACACTATTAATGATTTAAGATATGACCTGTGGATAATTCATACCGTCAAACTGATAAATCATGCATTGAATGATAATTTCGGTTTCAATCAAATTATTAATCGCTAATTTCGGTTTCAGTCAAAATTTTGGTTTCGGACAAATTATCAACCGCTAATTTCAAATTACCGGCCGATAATATGCCCGAAGCCAAACCTACCCGAAATTTTGAGGTTATCGTTTCGGGGACTACCGAAACCAATAAGTTTCGGCTGAAATTTTGAACCATGCGTTGGATGATGAGAGTAACATGAAACTCTCAGTCATTTGGTGAACTCCCATTTACTTCGGAATAAGAAGCCTTTTTTTACTATAAAAAAAAATGAAAAGGGTGATTTACAAAAGGGCGCCCTGTGCCTTATTTTATAGCAAAAAAATCTTGTGCGCTATTTTATTCTCCAAGCATTTTGCATGGGTCCCCCTCATAAACAAGCAAAGGTATATGATGTTTTTTCCTTTACGCCAAATCAGAGACGACGCTAGGGTTAAAGAGGCGAGGATGCCTCTGGGTTTTCATAGAAGAATATGACGATGCCTCAACTACGGCGAACCCGTCGTCTCTTCCTGGCGTTTATTTGAACTCCGACGAAGCCGTCGTAACTTCACGGCGTGTATTTCACAACCGGCGAACCAAAGGGTTTTCAGAGAAGACGATGACGATGGCTCTCTTCCCGGAGTTCATTTCAACTCCGACAAATCCGTTGTCTCTTCCCGGTGTTTATTGGACCTCCGGCAAGCCCGTCCTATCTTCAAGGCGTGTATTTCGCAGCCATTGAACCAGAGAGTTTTTGAAGAAAAGACGATGTAGGCTCTCTTCCCGACGTTTATTTCAACTCCGTCGAACCTGTCGTCTCTTCCTAGTCTTTATTTGATCTCCGGCGAAGATTTGAATACTTTAATGCTTTGAAAAGGGAAGCAAATGAGTGTCGATTTTACATTAGGGTTTAGGGGCAATTTCGTAACTGAATTGTGAGCCCTTGACCTTCGTGCATCTTAAACGGCTGACTGTGGCGCTTTTAAACCCGTATGGGGCACTATTCCATAATTTAAAAAAAATCGATCGAAGTCATATTTAATATGTTTGAGGGGTGTATTCGGGTAATAAAAAATTATAAACGAAGGACAGATTTGTTGAGGATAAAGTACAAGCGATTGGCGTGACTAGCTACACGGACTTGCATTAATTGACCCCCACTGCACTTGCAGCTAATTGTGTTGCGCCACATCGGCCGCCTACAGTTTGACTGCATAAAATATGTCATCCCTATAACATTGTCCGTGAAAATTAATCATCTCTTTTACTATTCCTGAAAATGATAAAATTGTCCATGGTGTGGTTTTTACATAAAATTTACACAATTCCTAAACATATAAATGCCTCCAAAGCACATTTCAAAAATAAATGTCTCCAAAGCAATCATGCGGGGGGACATTGAAGTAAATTGCTTCAATGCCTTTATTACCGACAAGCGGTGGACTTGGTATCTCCAAAGGATGCAAACCCTAAACCGAACGCTGAAATTGAATCGAAAACCGTCCCTCTCGAAATGGCCCAAATCGCCCCAAAATTGACTTAAACCGAACCGAATCGAAACAAAGTGAAATCGGTTCTATTTTCGATTTGAGTAGTTGAAAACCGAAAACCGAATGCATAGATTGAGTAAATCAACCACTTAAAGGGCTAAAATCGACTCGAACTGGACCCGAACTAGGCCAAATATACCGGAACTGGCCGTGTAAACCTAACTTACATCGAACTAAACCTGCACCGAACCGATGGTGACCAACCGATTGCCACTTATTAACTTAAAACGACCCAACCCAATAGCCTGTGAAAGAAACTTAAGCCTTAATTTTTTTTTCCCAGCGTTCTCTTTCCCAAATCAAACCCTTTCCTATGGGAAAGAAAAAATCCAGAGACCAGCAATTTTTAAGACCACCGAAACCCTAATCGGCAAATAAGATAAGTTGACGTTCATTGGATTCCGGCCAACAACCTCCATCAGTTTTTGCACATCGGGCTAAACCCAAACCGACCAACAACCTCCATCGGATTCCTGCCAACAACCTCCAGGTGTGTTCCCTTTCTCCCCCATTCTTTTTTTTTTTTGCAAGCACAAGCATGGTGCTAATATCTGCACATCAAGCTAAACCCAAACCGACCGAACCGAATTGATCCAAATTCTGAAAAAATCGGTTTCGGTTTGAGTATTTTTGCACATTGGTACACCAAACCGAACAAATTCATATTTTGTTTCGGTTTGTAATTTTTCGGTATTCGGTTCGGTTCGGTACACCGACCCTGCATCCCTAGTAGCTCCCCAAGGTTGTTAGCTCCAAACAAGTATTAAATACTAAGTAAGGTCAAATCGGGAAGCATTTGGAAAAAAAACGTACTGAAAATATTACAAAATACATATTTCTTTTGACAAAAATGGTGAAAATCTCATAAATTTTTTTGTCTAAAATTGAGTTATAAAACGTAAAAATAGTGATTTTTTCACAAGCCTTTAGGGCTTTAGTCCGAAGACTCCGAACACAACCCTGGGACTCCCTCTGGTATTAATAGATAAGAAAATAAATGAAAGAAAAGTCATTTAAGAAAATTCCTTTAATGCCACAAAAAGCGCTCAACCTCCCCCAAATACCATAGTGACAAAAATTTTCCGGAAAATTTTGTTTAATTTTGGTAATTTTCTGCAAAATAAAATAATTTTGGGTTTTTTTTCTATTTAAATTTTTTTATTTTTTTATTCAAATATGTTATTAATTTAGTATATATTTTAATAATTTTTTCTAAATATTAAATTTTCTTTTAATCCCCACAATTTTTCTAATTTGTTTCCAAAAATTATCAAAATTAATCCGAAATGTACCAATAAGACCCCACCCAAAAATTGCCGACGAAATTTGTCACTATGCAGCATGGTTCAAAAAATCGAATTTCGTTTTGGTTTCAGTAGGGACCGAAACTGAAATTTTGGACCAAAATTTGAGGCCAAAATTTTCAACATAGTACTTTCTGATCCAATAATTTGAGTTATCGTTTTGGTTTCGGTGGGGGATTGAAACCGGATACATTTCGCCCGAAATCTTCATAGTTTGACTGAAATTTTGAACCTTGCTATGCATTAAACACTACCCCTAAAAAGTAAAATCTCTCCTTTTAATGCTCAACATGCAAATTTTTTCTCGACCCCTTTGTAATAGTTCAACATCGAATAAGGAAAAGTCATGACCCTGGTTTATATGTGATTGCGAACGCTATATGTTATGACGCGTTTTGGGTGGGGACTTAAGCCCATGCCAAAAACAAAATCGGGGCGGGGACCTAAGCCTAGAACCATTTGATAGAGAAAAGTCCTAACCCTGGGCTATATGTGATTACGGACGCTACATGTCATGACGCGTTTTGGGTGGGGACTTAAGCTCATGTCAAAAATAAAATTGGGTTGGGAACCTAAGCCCAGAACCGGGCAATATTATGACATGTGGGTCTTTGTCGTCACACCCTCACTCTCAATTGCTAGAAGTCACCCAATCTGATATCTCGCCCCATAGAATCTGTCATGAAAAAACTAACATATGTTAACCCCCTAAGACCCTCTCTTACCAACAAGGTGCAACTACTAACCCTCCTTTAAATATTAAATATCTTCTACTATTTGTGGCTAAAAATGATTGATTGCTTTGAATCCGATGATAGAGATCCTTTTTTATTTTAATCTTTCAAATAAAGGATCTTGAGATCATGGGCGGCGTATCATCTGACCATCAATTTTTTATAACACATAGCAAATATCTCAAAGAAGTGAACCAAAAATCATGTGACACATATAACGCTCAAATGTGATTTTTATAACACTTTTTGGGATGTATGCCAATGTTATAAAAACCTAGTCATCTGATGGATGCCCATGATGGTAAGATCTGCTGTGTGAATGATTTGGACAAAAAATTATCTCCATCGCTTGATTCAAAGCACTCAACTATTTTAAGCACTCACTAGTTGGAAATATTTAGTATTTTGTGGGGGGTTAATAGCAGCCCCCTAATTTTTTGCCCCCTTAGAAAAATATTCGGGGTCTATTCTGTGTGCTTCGCGGCTTAAGAGTAACCCGCTTGTGAGAAACACCCTGTTGGAAAAAGTCCGGGCTTTAGGCTTTGCAATCTTAGCATTTTTAATATTCTAATGGTATGAAAAGTATATATAATAAATGTTATTAAATATTTTTAATAAAAATTAAAATATCCATAATATCAAATATAATATATATATATAGGAAAAAAGGAAAATGCGCTCGGGGTCGTAGAGATATCTCTACACAATTGAAATGGGCGCGATACGTAGCGCCGTTTTGTGAAGTGATGGGTGACATTGGAACTACTTTATTAATTAGGATTACACTTTTAAAATATTTTAAAAGTAAAATATCTTTTCAGTTGTCATTCTTGACTTCTTTAGAAGTCTTTTTTTCTTCTCTCTCTTTTTCTAATAAAGTATCAAATTTATTTTTTCAGATATATTTTACTCAAAAAAGATGAGCGCTCGGTAGCGAAACGTTAGCACCTCTGTAGTGAAGCGACGGCACCTAGCTCGTTTTAGGAGTGTCAGCGCTTCGTCTAGGGGCACCGACACTTCGAATTCTTTTTTTTGTACTGAAAGCGCTAGCGCCCCAAAACGAAGCATCGGCACTTCATTTAAGGGTGCTGACGCTTTGATTTTTTTTTTTTTTTTTTTTGAAGCTCCAGCGTCCCAAAATGAAGCATGGGCGCTTCGATAATTTATATTTTATTTTTTTCGAAGCGTTGGCGCCTCGTTTAGGGGTGTCGGCGCTTCGTTTTAGGAGTATCGGCGGCTTCGCTTCCGAAGTACTAGCGCTTCACTATTAGGCATCATATTGTTTGTGTAAAATATATATAAAAAAATAAGTCTTACACTTTCTTGCAAAAATAGATAAAAGAAAGAAACTTTAAAAAAGTCAAGAATGATGGTTAGAAGGATATTTAAGCATCATCCTAATTAGTAAAGTGGGCTCCATGCCACCCATCACTTCACAAAAAAGACGCTACGTGTCGCGCTCATAGCAATTAGTGTAGAGATATTTCTACGCCCGAACGCATATCCCCAAGCCTCATATATATATATATATATATATATATATATATAATAGAAATTAGAATTCTTATTGTTCTAAAATAAAAGAAATTAGAATTCATATATATTTACAATACACTATGCCTGCGGTACCAAAGACCGATTAGTAAATGCATTTATTGTATCGTTGACTTTGGTGCCACTGGCCTTTTGAAAAAGTCAGGAATAGTTCCCAATTTTTTGGAAAAATGAATAAAATTATAATTATTCTCGACTTTTTGAAAAATTGGAGATTTTCAAGAATTATTGAAGAATTTCTCAGTTTTTTTAAAAAAATATTTCTTTAATATTTATAATTTTTAGGATTTTTGGCATATATCCCCTGTGTTATGCTAATATTATAAGAAACTCCCAGAGTTATAAGTAATTATTTTGCAGCCCTTATTTTTGTGTTTTTGTTTCATATAATCCCTTGCCGTTAACTAGCTATGAGTTTATAGACGGAAAGCTTATTTTGCCCTTAATGAAATCAATATTTTAAAAATACCACCATTCTAAAAGGTCATTCATTTATCTATATTTACAAGTTATGCCATTAAAGTTTATGGCCATTCTAAAAGGCCCTTCGTTCACCTTTATTTACAAGTTATGCCATTATAATTGACCACTATTCTAAAAGAAGTACTTTTAAATCCACCCACAAAATCTTTGAGTTCACCCACGTTGAAACACATCGACTGCATTAAATCAAACGATGGAAATTTTTTATCGTCCCAATTTTTCATGAGATCGATCTTTAGATCACGAGTGTACCATCAGACGGTCGATTTTTTATTTCATGTGGTACACACCCCTAAAAGTGACCTTAATATCAATTTTAAGCATGCACGTGATGTTAAGGTTACTTTTCTGAGATGTGTGCCACGTGAAATAAAACACTGACCGTCTGATGGTACGATTATGATCTCAAGATCCATCATGTGAAAAATTGGGAGGATAAATGATCTCCATCGTTCGATTCAATTCAATCAACGTGCTTCAGCGTGGGTGAACTTAAAGATTCAATGGGTGGATTTAAAGGCACTCTTCTAAAAGGCTCTTCATTTACCCATCAGATTTAAGACTCATTTTATGGGTGATTCCCCCATTAAAGCATGCCAACGTTTGGACGAATACTCAACCAATGGAGGATTTGTGGCAAACGATGCAATTATTTTTTAAAAGAAAACCTTCAATCTACATATTCCACTCAAAATACTCGTCCCTCCAATTTTCTATATGATTCAAGACCCATTTTTAGGAATTGAATAGCCTAACTGCATCTGCTTCTATCCACCGAATCTTTGAGTTCACCCATGCTAAAACACATTGATTGCATTTAATAAGACGATGGAGATCGTTTAGGCATATCATTAGACGATCAGTGTTTTATTTCGTGACAACATCTTAGAAAAGTGACCTTAACATCACATATACGGTTAAAATTAATTTTAAGGTCATTTTTTTGGGTGTGTACCACA
The DNA here is from genome assembly GCA_021018995.1 of Chloranthus sessilifolius. Lineage (NCBI taxonomy): Eukaryota > Viridiplantae > Streptophyta > Magnoliopsida > Chloranthales > Chloranthaceae > Chloranthus > Chloranthus sessilifolius. The sequence goes on along the minus strand of CM037589.1, from coordinate 84,956,068 downwards.
TGAAATAAAAAATCAACCATCTGATGGTGCCACCATGATCTCAAGATCCATTGTGTGAAAGGTTGAGACGATAAACAATCTCCATCGTCTGATTCAATGCAATCAACCGTCTGATGGTGCCACCATGATCTCAAGATCCATCGTGTGAATGGTTGGGACGATAAACGACCTCTATCGTCCAATTCAATGCAGTAAACTATCTGATGGTGCTACCATAATCTCAAGATACATCGTGTGAAAGATTGGGACGATAAATGATCTCCATCATCCGATTCAATGCAATCAACCGTCTAATGGTGCCACCGTGATCTCAAGATCCATCGTGTGAAAGGTTGGGACGATAAACGATCTCCATCGTCCGATTTAATGCAGTCAATGTTTTTCAGCGTAGGTGAACTCAAATATTTGGTGGGTGGATTTAAAACTATTCTTTTTTGTATGTGGAGGGATGGATTTAAAATTACTCTTACCACGTGTAGAGGGTAGCAATTTAGTAATTTAATTTTAAAAAGGATAAATATGATATTTAGGCTATTCTTTAACGCTGATTACCAATTAAAGTAGTATATGTTAAAGAGAGTGTTTTATGAACACCAAAATGCTAACTCTGGGGTTTAAAGCAAATAGCATATTTTTATATATTTTCTTTTTATTTTTTAAATTTCGATTGTTTTATTTTTGAATTTCACAAATTATACCCATTTTTTCAAAAATATTTCCAAGTCAATTTATTCCTGACCCCAACTTCATCACCAATTAAATTTTGTCTACATCTATCGAATTTAAAGAAGAAACTATCCAATTTTTTCGAAAAAGTTTCAACTCAATTTATTCCTATACCCTAACTTGGTCACTCAGGTCTATTCCAATTAAATTTTGTCTATGTCAATCGATTTAAAGAAAAACCTATCTGATCAAGCCAAAAATATCACGCATTAATTAGTAAAAAGTTAAAAATCGAATTTTCTAACGGTAAGAGAGAAGAGTATATTTTTTAAAAATATAACATAATATAAATAACACACACACCACACACACAACACACACATATTTTTAAGGCTTTCATAGAAGGCCTAAGCAATACCGAAAATTTGACCTTAGCCCTAAAAATTTGACCGTAGCCCTAACATTTAGAATACTTCTACGACCAGGCTAGTCAATTGATAGGCCAAATATCAAACACCAAACTTAATAATTTTGGTGGAAAACATGAATTTCGATACCGATACGTATCGGTATCTCAACTCGGTATTGGCTGATACGGGCCCATATCGACCGATACAATATCAGTTTTGGCCGATATCTCTATATTCAATAGAGGACGGTGACCGTCCTCCAAAATACACATGAAGCTTCACATAACGCTCAAAACACTTTTTAGATGTCACGTGGAACACAGGTGGACAATTTAGATCAATATTAAAAAAAGAAATTTCGAAAAAATTGACGAATTTCATTGGTTCATATTTCACGATTCAAATAATACACGATAGAAATGAGTCTTCAAATTTTTTTTTTCAAAGATGATCTAAGCAATGCTGTTTTTTATGCCTACATCATTCAAATTTTGGCTCCTTATACACTCAAAATCCCTTGAGAGCTGCATTGTTAACCCGTGAAAAGAAAGGCAAAAATGTGAAATAAAAATAACTTTAGTCTTAGGTGGGGTGCAACTCATAATCATGTGGCATACCTTTTTTTTTTTTTTCACTAATATAATCATGTGGCATACCTGATCTACCATTAACATGTCATCTAGCATTCAAATGTATTTTCCCATTTCTGTGTCCTTCCATTAGAAGGATGGAAGAACAAACAGTGATCCATTAGTTTCCACCCTAAACTCATGATTTCTTTTTTCTTTTGTAGATAAACTGCTACTAAACTCACCATCTCTATGATCATTTTGAATGTTTCATCACGAATTTCAATATTTTTTTAGAACCATAGACCATTTGAACCAGAGAAGTAAAAAAGAAACCGTTCATGAAGCTAGAGGGGGAGGATCAGATGTATTCCTCCATAACCAAAATTCTCCCAGTTAATCAAAATTTTAGAAAAATTCTTCAAATTGGTCTACAAAACTTTTTTGCTGAATAGTCACTTGATTAACCAAATATTTATCGATTTTTTTTTCAAATTTGAGGAATTTTTGAAAATTTTATCATTATAAAAAATAAAATAAATTATAATAGTAAATTGTTAATGCATGCTGGCTTTCCATGCGGAATCCAAACTCTATAAAGTATACAAACGCTTCATATATATAAACATGCCATACAACTAGTCTTTACTCAAAATATATAAAATTACTCTAAATTTAAATAATAAATAAATAAACAAAAGTATTAACTGTCGACAACGTCACAAACGACTCCCCCCTACAGCTTCGTCTTATGAGTACACTCCTGCCGCCTAATTTTCAGATCCGGAAACCCAATCGCCACGTGGCACTCCGACACGGCCACAGCGTGTCGCCGAAAAATCCCCAAAAACGTAACCCTCCCTGGAATCCTCGTCGACGTGTCGATACCAACTTCCCCATTCATAACGTCCCCAATAAGGTGGTTCACGTCGTTGACGAACTTATCGGCCTCCACGGTGAGCCGGCATCTGACAACTTCCGACCCCCTCGCCGGAATCCGGCCGGCAGTCAGATCGGCATCGCCGACCTGTTTTCCCCTGTAGTATATGGAGCTCTTACCTTGGCCGTGTTTGAAACTTGCGCGGTTAGGGTTCCGTACCAGGATCTCGAGGTCCAGAGTGACGTTGAGTTCGATATTGATGGTGGGGAGAGTCACACGTGGCGCGACGCCGTCTACTTTGGCGGATATGAGTGTGGTTTGGGGGTCTTTGGGTTTGAGGAGAGTGAAGAAGAGGATGAGTGCGATGGCGATGAGGAGGAGGACGACGAGGAGAGTTATTACGAGGGCTTTGCGGCACCTTCGCTGGCGCTTTATTTTTATTGGAGGGTACGAGTTTTCGCTGGGAGGTTTGCCGGATTCTGTCATCTTTTAGTGAGAGAGATAGAAGAGAGAGAAACAGGATATATATATATATATAGAGAGAGAGAGAGAGAGAGAGAGAGAGAGAGAGTGAGGGTTGCGAGTTGGGAGAAGAAATCGGGTGAGATTAAAGCGTGTGTGATGGGGGTGTTGTGGGCATTAAATGCTAGCTTCCAACTAATTTAAAGAATTTTTATTTTTTTTTCATGGAAATTTAAAGTAGTTTTTATTGCTACGCGCCATCATCAATTCATGCGCTGCTTATGGTTTTCGGCTCCGCCGTCAACGGGCTGGGCCGGGCTGGGCTGGGCTTTTATTGCAGCGCATGAATTTAAAGTAGTTTTTATTGCTACGCGCCATCATCAATTCATGCGCTGCTTATGGTTTTCGGCTCCGCCGTCAACGGGCTGGGCTGGGCTTTTCCTTGCCCCAATTAGAGATAACCATAAAATCTGGGTTCGAGTCCAACCCGATTATGAATCAGGCTAGGCTTGTTCGAATAATAAATAGGACCCGACTCTCCTGACCAGATCTTAAGCCATCAACCGTTTATAAGATGTGGGTAATACATGCCGTCTAAGTGGTAGATTGTATTGACGTACAATAGGCCTAAATATGGTGTTTTAAGGAGATTTAAACCATTTGATATGCTTACTATCAATTCAATATTTTTTTCTCACCTCCACTTATAGCCATATGCTTATTATCAATTCAACTTTTTTTTCTCACCTCCACTTATAACTATATTTCTTAGAAGTGATATATGTTCAAAAGACGGATTGCCACTTGGATGATTTAGGTTGGTCTCAAATGTGCACCACACTCTAGTGGTGTCAGATTAATAAAATTATAATTTCAACGATGTAAAATCATTTAAACCATTTTGATAGTAACTGTCGGTGAGAGGCCGCTAACCCTTTAAAACAGTTTTTTATATTGGTGCCATCATCCTGGCGGTCCTAACGCGTTTCTGCTCAAGTGAATTGAGCCGGGTTTTTTACATGCCTTATTAAATGATCTTTTAGCCATTTGTTCAAGTGTGAGGTTACGGGTCAATTTCATCATATTGAAATAGCTAAAAGTAGAGAAATTACTACACTCACTATCATTTGGCCATCAAGTGACATTCATTATGAGAATTCAGTATCACAGTAATTTAGGCAAGATTGATTGCATTTCATTCAAAAAAAAAATTATTTTTATGACTATTCCACTATTAAAAATATGATCGAAGTTAGGAAAAAATTAATCCACCAAACTTTTGAGGCATAACCTTATCTTGCATCCATCCAACGATGAGCAAAACAGAAAACAAAAATAAAATTAACACAAAACAATAAGTGTTTTGGATTGATCATATCACGTGACATGTGATATAGCACATGACTGACACCACCCACGTGCCCGCTGACGAGTTGGGCACCTACCTAACGCACGATGAGAAGTGCATTCGTTCTTCCTAGGAATACTTTGTTAATCGCCATATTTAAGAGATGTCATCCTTTTAAGTATATGAAAGACTATTGTATTCCTCCATTACACCTATGGTAGTATATATTTACTGTTTAGGGAGGTGCTCACTATAGTGATCAAGTGGGTTCGGGAAAAAATCGGCTTGGAAAAATCTCAAAAATTTTGCCAAATTTGAAAAAATGTCAAGGTTGGAAAATATGAAAAGAAAAATTATCAAAATCAATTTCCTCTCAATCTTCCACCATTAATCTTTAAAATAAATGGCACATGTAAAATTAAGTGATGTGTCACACTGTTCCTAAAAGAAAGAGAAATTTACCTGATTGACCCTGTCAGATACACCTTTTACGTCAGAGGCCTTATATTTTCACCTTTATTCAAATTGACCAGCTGGGAGCCTAGCAGACCCTAAGGATAATAAAAAGTTCAAATTACCTCTTTTCTTTAACGCACAAAAACATCATCTTCTTCCTCATTTTAATCTGCTACAGTTTCTAAAAGTCAGAGGTGGCGAAGGTGACGGCGTCTTCTCTTCAATCCAATCTACTCCAATCTGCTATTTGGATCAACCCAGATACACCTTTTTCGTGAGAGACTACAGCATATTAGAATGAGGAAAAAGAGGATACACCTATATAATTTAAAATTTTAAATATTTGTATTTTTCAATATTTACACGATGTGAAACAAGATCTATGCCATATGATTTGAAGGCCACAATATAAAATCTATAGCTAAAGATAGATATGAAAAAAAAAAGGCGATATCGACTCTGTATACAGTCGATATCGACTTTGTACACAGTCGGTACCAACCATTTTAAGAGTCGTCAATGACTATTTACAGAGTCACCATCAATTGTATAAAAATAAAAAAAATTCACAGTCGATGTAGACTCTATACACAGTCGTCATCGACTCTGTACAGAGTCGTCATCGATATATTAAAAAAAAAATATATATATATATATATATATATATATATATATATATATATATATATATATATATATTTTTTTTTTTTTTTGCGACTCTGTATAGAGTCGATGACGATTCTGTACAGAGTTGTTATTGATTTTATAAACATTTTTTTTTGTGACTCTGTACAGAGTCGATGACAACTTTGTACAGAGTCGTCATCGATTTTAGATTTTTTTTTTTTTTTTAATACAATCAATAGTGAGTCTGTACAGAGTCGATGACGACTCTTAAAATGGTTGGTACTGATTGTGTTAAAAGTCGACATCGATTGTTAAAATTTTTTATTTTTTATTTTTAAAGAGGCAATATTGCCTTTTTTTCGTGTCTATCTTTGGTGCCATCTATTTTATTATGTGGCCTTTAAATCAGACGGCATAAATTCGATTTCACATTGCATAAATATAGAAAAATGTAAATATAAAATTTTAAATCATATAGAACAAAAAAAAGGGTAAAAAAAGGTATTTCGGACTTTTTGTGCTAGCTGAAAATGGATTGACTAAAAGCGGGTCGATTTGGATAAAGGTGAAAATACAGAGCCTCTCACGTAAAAGGTGTATCTAACAAAGTCGATCAGGTAAATTTCCCTAAAAGAAACTTGGTAATTGAGACATCTAGCACTCTAATTTTTTCGGTAATACCAACTTTCATTATCCTAATATAAATTTTTTCTTTTTTCATGTTGAGCAAGAGCTAAATTGGTATCATTTCTCCTTGCCGAAGCAATAGGTCATGGGTTCTAAACCCCATGCCTGTTCCGGCCCTCTTTGCGGGCCTCCTCTTGCTTGCTTAAGTTTGCATGCGCACTATATCTTGGTTGTATATGTCATATGGCAAAGTAAATATGTAAACTTTTTGAAAAAAAATATGAAAATAGATATCTCCACTCGACATTTCTAACACGCGTCCTTCGGAACGAGCATTAATTTGCTACCGGAAGTCACCAGAATCAGCATTCAAAAAGTCAGTAATCGTTAGTAGTTGTCAATCAATAAGTATGGCATTAGGGTGAGAGATACCCACATGTAGGAATCTGAACCCTAACAATCATGTGGAAATATTAATCCTAACCGTCGATCAGTAACCAACGTTATAAATGAACGGATTGACAAAGGCACATTGATTAGATGATTAGAATTGTTTGATTGATTCAACTCTAAGTATATTGAGAGCAATCAGCCTATTAACTTCTATTGTGCCACGTGTATGGTACAGGATCACTCAAAGAAATCGGTTGATAACACTCACCAAGGAGTTGTGGGCCTGTCGCAGTCAGTTAGCTCGAGTATGCTTTCTAAGGTCGTGAGTATGAAATAACTCTTCGTGTATGAGATAAATGGATTCCTCTTAACATGGTGGGGGCGATAGCACCCACCCCGTAGGAATTAGTCCAAGCGCAACCTTGGAATATCCTAAGTTATTAAAAACAATAAAAGAAAAAACAGTTAATAGCGGAATGATAGTAGTATTTAGGCCTGCTGATCTAAGCATAATCATGACTATTCATAAAACTAATAAACCACATTTTAGCCTTTAGGACAAAAAATAGCGCAACTTTTAGGACAAAAAAATAAAGTTTACTAATACAATGGTAAAAATCCTCTAATAGACTTATATGCATAATGTTTTGTCTAAGACAGGCTGGTGTGGTGATAGGAGTCGACCTTTTTTCTTGTATTAAAAAGCCGGGAAAAATCACGTAGATTTTCAAGGTATGCTTATTAAAGTGTAACTACTGATCAGTTGGCTGTCGCTATTTTTGGATGTTGTCTTTAACAATCCCAATAGAGGCCCCACCATCAACCACAACTGTCCAACTAAGACTAAATACCTATAAAATTAAATCAGGGGACTGACTCCCATCACCAGCTCCATCATTTTATATTATTAAAATGTAATAGATTCTTATAGGCTCTTGGTCGAAAGCTTATTCCTTGTTTGGTAAAGTTGCTTCTAAAAAGTAATTTTCAGGATAAAATATTAAGTGAGAAGCACTTTTCGCCCTAAAGACTTGGCCACCACTAGCTGAAAGTGGAGAGTGTCCATAGTTGCTTCTCCAAACACTCCATTTTCAGTTAGAGGTGGGCATGCCATTGAGTGGAAACTGCTCCTTGAAGAAACTTAAATTATGACATTTTTGCAATGATTTTCCTATTTTTTATTAATAGAGAATGGCCTATTTAAATAAAGGTGAATACATTTAGTTAAAATTTCAAGAGATCTTTAACAATTCAAAGCACTTCCTAATACATTTATAAAATCCTAATCAATATTAGTCATGCCTAAATCACAGATACACATTATAAGATGTATACTTCCGGCAATCCCGTAACGTCCGATCGTCTTTGTTACTGCCCATCTGTAAAGTCCATCACTGTCACATCCCGTAACATCCGATCTATTGTGATAAGAAAAATCCAATGTACTGGGTGGTGTGGGATACATTGTGTAAAGGGAAGAGTCAAGGAGAAGTTGGTTTTCGGAAATTGGAGGCTTTCAATTTGCCCATGTCGGCTAAATAATGCTGGCGCTTGAAAACGAATACCCATTCCCTTGTATACCGGGTTCTCAAAGCCAAATATTACCCAAATTCTTCGTTCTTGAAGCCCGAAAAGGTTTTAGATCCTTTTATGCTTGGCAAAGCATCATGGCCCCTAGGGATATTTTGAAAGGTGATTTGATTTGGAGGTTTGGAGATGAGTATTGCAATGCCGAAGTCAAACTCTTTGCATGGAGGGGATGCTCAAACATATTACGTACTCGAGACAATTTCGGACAAAGAATTCAGCATGTAGACGTGACCTATATATTGTGCGAAAAATATGCAAAGGGTGTCACTCATGCCATATGTCATAGCTACCAAAATCTCCAATTGTTTGAAAAAAAAAACTCCTTTAAAACACCTTTTTTCATGAACGTAAAACGCATTTTTAAAAAAAATACTCTTTTTTTTATATATATAAATAATGAATTTTCCGTTTTAAACAAGTATTTTATTCTATTTTTTCCCAAAATTTTCCTCATTTTTTAATATTTTAAAATATTTTCATTACTTTTTGTCAAATGTTCTCAATTTTCCCGGAATTCCGATTTGGTATCTATGCCCTACATGGCTGTTAAGATATGGTTTGCCAGTCCTTTGGGAGTAAAGAGACACCTGAATGAGGATCAGAGTTGGCTACAATGACTCAGAATTAGATCAAGTGCAATGAGGACGAGTACTTGAACCTATTCTTATAACCGCATGGGTTATATGGAATAATAGAAATAGGGTGATCCACGGTGAGGAGGATGGTGATCATGTCAAAATGACCAGCTTTGCAGTGAGTTTTCTGAAGCAATTCTTACATGGAAACAGAATTCAGGTGCAGGATTTCAGTGCCTCTTCTACAGAAAAATGGGGCCCTCCAACAGTGTGTACATGTTGATGGAGCATGGGATCCAAAAACCAAAAACGTGGGCTTCAGAATTATTATTAGAAACTGTTCAGGGAACCCTGTGGCTGTCATTGCCAAACCTATTCGGAGTCGCAGGTGCTGAACATACAGAGCTCCTTGCAGCCCTTGAAGGTGTTAAATTTGTGAGACCTTGGTCACGATGTGAAGAAGAGTGATTCTAGCAATATTATATGGGCGATTAAGGAGCGGAGAATGATTCGAGTCTGGGGCGTATCTTTCAAGTTCTGAAGAATAACCTATCTATGCCTTGAATTTTTTCTTGTAATCATGTTAGACGAATGGCGAAATCTTTCGCCCGAATCCTTGGCCAAGATGGGCCTCTCATCTCTAGATACCAACTCCAATTCTATCTGCTGTCATCTCTGAGAAGTTTCTTTGGACTGAATTTCTAGCTTTCTATCAAAAAAAAAAAAAAATATTAAAGCAATCAACGTAAAATAATGCTACCTTAATTACATTGGTAAGAGCTAAAAAAGTCCGGATTGCTATATTCAGCCCTTATAAACTCGAAAATGATGAAAAAGATTTTACTCCTAGCTAAGGTACTATATCATCACTAGGGTATTTGAGAATTTCGATCATGATCCAAAACACAAGCTTATGATACTAACGAAAATAGCCATATGCCTATAGATTGAAGTTACTGTTGATATACAAATATATCATCACTATACATGCATAATACATACATATATATAGAGTATATATTCATATCAGAGTAGGGTATAACAATATATACATTTCGAGGTGGAGTACTCCCCTCAAGAAAATAAATAAATAATAATAATTAAATTAAATTAAATTAAATAAATACCATACGTAATAAAAAAATAGTTTTAGAACCTCATCGTTTTCTCGGGTTGCTCAGCATAGCTGGTTATGCTTCCAATTTCATGTCCATCTTCAGCCAGGGAATCAGAAGAATCTTCAATTTCGATTGGATTTATCCTCCTAGGTTCTCCCTTTCAGTTTTGCCGCAGTTTGCAGTCACTTGTAGTTGATGTCGACTAAGAAGACTCACCATCTGTTGCTGCAGGCTCATCAACTTGATCACGTGTTGCAACTTGTGTTGGTTTAGTTGGACCATATGCTTCATTTGCAGTCTGAAAGCCTCTTAAAACTTTCTCAAGTGTCCACATCATTAGGAAGTGGTATTATCCCATTAGGTACCCAATGGGTTCCCAACTAACTTGGAAAATGATCACTTTAAGACCATGATTTAAACATCTCTAGCGTCAACGACTGAAACTCAAAAGTATTTCTAATCATATGATTCAAAGCAACGCCTTTAAAATGAACAGTTATAACTATTTTGAAGATTTACATGGTACCATTAATTTTTTAGAATTGTTTGACCGTTTTAATTCATGCAATGGAGATGTTTTTTCATCCCAATCTTTTACACCAAAAGTCTTTAGATCATGGTCTTCAATCACATCGCACACTTAGTGAAATCACATGCCACGCGTCCAAAAAAGGGCACCTGTTTGCCAACTCTGTTAGAGAACGGGTCAGATACCTAACACCAACTCATTCATTATTCTAATGTGAAATTCTTAGGGAGTGAAAATTTGCCACTCTGAAGAAAAGAGAATAAAGAAAGAGATCTGTGAGACGTATCATATCTGTGCCACTTTTGCGATTGGGCTGTGGTATGCCATCCATCCATCACATTCATTCCTCGAACTCGACAGATGTTCTAAAGACCGAAACTGAAAACTAAAATCCGCAAAAGCATATAATAATATATTCTGATAGAATCCGCTTTCGAAAGACTTGTTAAAACCATATTTGAAACTATTGTAAGTTGACAAAATTCCATTTGGACCCTAAAATAGTTCAACTGGTTGTATAAATGAAGAGATCAACTCTCCTAATCGCCATTGAATAGATTATACAGCGAATCATTACTCTTCAATTTATGTTTTTATTCACATCGATCATTGGGCAGAACTAGGTAACATGCATAGTAACAAATGCCAGAGAAATTAGGTGAAATTTTAACAAAATTCACCAAATCAGAGTCAACTGAAATTTTGGTTGTTTTGCTGAAATTATCCAAAATTTTCCTGAATTTCATCCAGAATGGAAGCAAAACGATCCCCCATCAAAATATTGCTGAAAATGAATTTCGCAGAAATTAAAGAAATGTTGCTAAAATTAACAAATTTTAGTTAATTTCAGTTTTTTTTAGCATTTTCTTAAATACTCTATTTTTATATATCTTGTTATAATGTCCAAAATTTTCCCCAATTTGATCCAAAATGAACTGAAAAAACCGTCACTGAATTGATGAAAGAGAAATTTGCTATTATGACGATATGTTCTCATCAATGTTTCAAGATATTTATCTTTCACCTCCTCACTAAATTTTTTGGTTAAGGAAATGGAAATTTAGATGGAATATGGAAAGTAACAAATACAAAATAGATGAGATAGAGAGAGAAAAGGAAAGAGAGAGAGAGAGAGAGAGAGAGATCCCGAATATAATCTCAAGTTCTTAACTTCATGGGCACCAGAGCTTCAAGGAAGTTGACCATAATAGGTGGGCAGTAGTATGACTGCGAAAAAACTAACAAATACAAAGGGGTTTTATTGGTTTGTGGAAAATGGGACACACACTTCTTTGTGTCTTAAGATTTTAAACAGCCTATTAGGGCATCCTCATTCGGGAACCATGCCTAGAGATTCTAATGCCTTTTGATGTATTATCGCCCACTTTTGTTACTTGAGAGGCTACTTAAACTTGTATTCAATCACATAAACCCTTCAACAAGCAGGTTGTGTTGCTGGATATCAGCGAGAATCTCCACTACTGCAAATATGATCCTGAAAGCAAGTCCTGTTGCTCTCCCATCCTATTCTCCCTTCAAAACCTCTAAGCATTGCCTCCGATTGAAGCTATCAGTTTTGGGATCTCAAGCTACTCAGCAAGGACCTCAGGTGTTGAAGCATAAGTTTGAACCGGTTGCTAAACTGACGTTTGTGCTAATTTCTGATGTTTACTCAATTGATGTTCTCCAATCAAGTAACAGCCATGTCCGAGAAAAAAAACGTAATCACTAGGCCTGTTTGGCAACGTCTAAAATCCCATTTTTGCAGGGAAAAATGGTATTTTACTCAAAAATAGAATTTTCCTCTGTTTGGCAGGAGGTATAGGGCCCACGTTACCTTGAAAATAATAGATTGTTAACTCACAAAATTTCAACAAAAAAAGTGCTGAAAACTCCTTTGTTCTTTGGACGGAAAAAAAAAACGACGTCTAAGGGCTCCCGTAGGATACTAATGCCCAATCATCTTCTTCCATTTCATTAAAAACACGCAAAACAGCCTATTTACCCTATCTTCTTCTTCCAGTCCATTAAAGCCATCTTTCGAGTAAAAGAAAAAATTTACACATTTTCTGGCCCAACCAGGTAAAAAATAGGACATGTAAAATATCCACAAAAAATAAAATAAAAACTCCCATGAATTTTCTCTGTTACTTCATTACTTGCCTTTGCTAAACAGGCCTTAAATCATTGAAAAATAATCAGAAAAAAGGAAAAATTAAAGGAATTGCAACTGATCCATCTTCCATATCGTGTTGATGGTTGTGCAGTATGAACTCTGACTCCCTGCCAGAGCAAATAAAATCTGCTCCGGCAAAGAGTGACCAGAGACCAGGGGAGAACTGCTGGAGCAGGTAAATCCTGCTCTGCGGGAGTTGCAAGGAGAACAGGGGACCTGACCTGCTAAAGCAAGTAGCAGGGATTTAGCAAGAGAAAGGGAACCTGCTAAAGCAGGTAAACCCTGCTCTGGCAGGAAACTAGTAGAGAGCTATGCCAAACACAGCTTATGATATCATCCACATAATCCAGGATAATAAAACGACCTACTGAACTGGACCGAATGAATGCAATATGACCCGAAGGGCATCGCTTGGATAATTTTGATTTGTACATAATATGGGTCTTATAAGATAGCTGGTGTATAGGCTATAGATATAGACATAGGTATTGTTTGTAGAGAAAAAAGGGAAGAGGGACCAAAAAAATGTTTGTTGAGAAAGAAATTTGGAGAGAGAGAGAGAGAGACTGTATGAAGATAAATATAGAAGAGGAAAGAGAGTTAATGAAAAAAAGAGAAACTACAAGTAGACAGAAAATAGGAGAGATAAAGAGGAAGATTACAAGGGAGATTTTAGGAGGAAAAAAGAAAGGAAAAGAGAGAGGGGGTGCATGAGGTGGAGAGATTTTAGGGGGAAATAAGGAGAAGATAGGGGAGAAAGAGTAGGCGAGGAATGTAGAGAGAGAGAGAGAGAGAGAGATGGCGTGAAAAAGGAGAGAAAATAGGAGAAGAGGGGGAAGAGAGGAAAAGGGAGAGCACGACAGAGAAAGATACTGAAAGGCGACAGGAGAAGAATAAAAGAAAGGATTTTAGGGGAAGAAACCTTAATTTGTGAGGCAGGTACCCTCCTCTAACCAGTTTTGATTAAACTATAACCTATGTGGTTAAATCTGAAATTTACAACGATTAAATCTGAAAGCTTATTAGTTTGAATTTGCAATTTGTATTAGATCTAGAAGGATTCAGAACTGGCATGTCTAATCTTTTTTTTTTTCCTGAAATGGGTTTTTCCCTGTATCATCAAAATGAACTTGAGTTTTCTCTGGAATCTATATTAGTATATATAACCTGAATTATCAGAATTAGCAGTTCGTGGGTGTGTCTGTATCTTTATGTAAATTGTTATACTTGTAACCTGATTGTAAATCATGAAATGTGCAGTAGAGTGAAAGATCATTATTACCGTTTTCTATGTTATACTTGTGACCAGAAATCTGAAAAAAAATTATTTATTGACCTAAATTTTAATTATTATCCTATCAGATCTGCCTAGAATAAACTCGAAGAGCTAAATCTGGTTAACCTGATTTTCTAGATGCCTCTTATACCTGAAAATCTGAAAATTATGTTATCCTTATAATCTAAATTTTCTCATATATCTGCTATACCTGAAAATTAGCAAAGCTAGTATACCTATAAGGCAATAACCTGAAATTCTGTGAAGAATTTAAAGTCACAGTTTTGCTATTAAAATTTCTGAACTTCTGATGTTTGCAGCAGTTCTGTACGACGTATATTTCCCTGAGTTTATGTTATTAAACGCTTAATCTGAATGCAGATTTCATCTGTACTATAGGGATTGAATGCATACAAATTCTGATGAATGTATCTAACTCAGGGTCAATATAGGGTATCGATAGGTCCATGAAGGATCGACACGTATTGTCCGATACGGAATTTTTATTTTTTTAAGTTGAAACAACTTTTTTAAAAAATCAAATCAAGCAGCTCTCGGCCGATACCCGATCCGTATCAACCGATACCCAATACGTATCGACCGATACGAGCCCATATCGGCCGATACCGATACTAATACGACCCCGATACAGGTATCGGGGTGGTATCAGTATCGGTTTCTGGCAAAACTGATACGTATCGCCGATACGTATCTGTATCGGCCTAGTTTTGATACCATGTTCCTGACACACTAACCAAGTGGTACATTTGTTATCAGGTTATGTTATTTGTACTTCAACTAGGAGGATAGTTGGGATGAGCACATGATATTTGAGCTGTTAGATATCTAATAGCCACAACGGCTATAAATCTGTTCGGGTAATTTAATGATATTTTAATTTTCTATTATCTTTTTGTATATTGTTTCCTTTAACCGATTTCAAGTACTGTTATTGTTGTTGATTTCAACAAGTTTGATTTCGTATTAGTTTATAAGTGAACCATATTGGTGATTAAATATCAGATCACTTAGTTTCAAGTTAAACAATAACTGACAGAATTGGTTCTGCGAAGATTTTTGGCTCACGCTAATGTTTTTAACCATCCCTGCAGACTGAAGGAAGGCAGTGTGACACTTTTTGAACTTAAAAAGTTTTGTTCAAACAAAAAACATTTGTGTTATTTGAGGTATCATTAGTGTATGTTATCAGTGTAATTTAATGTCAAAGTGGTTTAACTTACGGATGATGTTGTAAGGAATAAAATTTTGTTTCCTGAAAAGTTAGCTTAGCACTGTAAAATGAGGATTTGTGGTAAGTCATGGCGATTGCACCAAATGGAATTATAAATAAAATATAGAAAAGTTTTACTAGTGTGATATTAATTATGGTTTGCTGTTTATTGAACTCATATGGTTCTCTATGACTGCGTTTATCTTTTCTCTAGATTTCTCTGATCTGACAGTGGTCATGACTACATGGATTTTGGGTAGTCTAGGAATAAGTCACCAAATCGGAGTCTGGGAATAAGTCGGCAAGGAGATTAACCATTTTCATGTCACCCTTGAGCTCCTCTTTTGTCAAAAGTCGGAAAGGATCAACCATTTTCACGGCACCGTTGAGTTCCCGGTTTACTTTCTTGAATCTTTTTCCCCACAAGGACCAATCATTTTCAAGACCCTTTCTGTTTTTGGGTTAGGGAGGAAAGAGATGCCCTAAAACCTTCAACTGACCGGCACCCTTTTCTCCCCAGAGCATTTCACTAGATGGCCTTGACTATGAATCCTTTTTAAAAACAGTCCTCTATTCTCGGGATATCCTCATGAGTTTGACCTACCGTTGTTTATCCCCATGATCTCCTTAATGCTCTCGATCTCTTTCTCACTATAGCTCCCTTCCCAGGTGGTTTGCAGGTGAACCAAGATACTAGTATTTTACACTTTCTTTCTCAGCTACGACTAAACATTTAATACAAAAACTCAAGTCCCTTCAAACAAACATATTTTCACTATCATCTTGAACAATTTCACTCTTATGAGGCAACTTGCAGACCAGAACCAACCTGATCACCACTCCATCACATTACATGGACTTTGCTATTTACTTGCACAATCAATAACCCCGAAGTTTTTGCTAGAAAGCCTAATCAAACCTCAATTTAACCGATGCAATGGAAGTAGCAACATTGTAATCCTATTAAAGCAATCTTAATCAAATGTGAAAGTATCCAACATAATGAATTTGGCGGGGACGCCAACGTCATGGATATAGGTTTTGAGCAGCATCGCGTGTACCAACGTAAGAAGCAAAGAGGGACCATGGTGTATCGACATCATCCGGGAGGGGAGCCTAGAAGAGCGACAAGGGAATACCTAACTGCCCAGAGTCGCTCGAGCGAGAATACAATAGAAAACAAGGCCAAAACTTTCGGCCAAACTTCACTCAAGCGATCCCTTTTAAGATTCGCACTCGAGCGAGAACCAAACTCGCTCGAGCGAGTCAAGTGACGATAGTTGTCCATTTTATCCTTCTTTTAGTCTCTTTTTGTGTCAAATATAAGTTACCTTTTAGGATAACATTGTACTTTTCTATTTTAGGGTTTATTCTCACTTATAGCTACTATAAATTATCTTTACGTAAGTCATATTTGGCATTGGTTGATTTTATGAAAGTGTAAACACTTGAGCTTGTGAGAAGCATTATGGAGAGTGATTCTTCTTCTTCCCGGTGTGGGTTTGGTGTGAGGCTAAGGGTGTGATGCCCATGTTATTCTTTGATCTTCTTTTTACCTCTTTCTTCTATCTACTTGCTATTTCTTTGCAATTAATCATCATATCTTGTTTGCCCAAATTCCTAAATCTAAAGCAACCTTGATGCCCATCCTTGTGGATTGACTTCAATCTTAGCCCGTCGATCTGTGACTATTGTTGCTCGAGATTGCCCGATTTGAAACCGATTGATCGATGCAATTCAAAGCCCTAGTAAAGATCTAACGATTCCACATCGATCGACGAGCGAGTGCCCCAACTTAGAGGATGCTAGAGTTCTATCTCTAGGATCTCACCATCTGTAAATCTAAACAGATCTCGCATGCCGGATTGAACCCTAGCCGAATCAAACATGATTTATCTAAGAGGAATTCCATGAAACCCTAAGGTATCGCTTTAATTTGTATTTCATTATTCAATTAATTAGTTTAATTTTGGTAGGGATGCAAGTTTTGAACCGAACACCTAAACCGAACCGAAAACCAAGGATCCCGAATCGGACCAAACAACACCGAAACCCGACACAAACCGAACCGAACCCCAATTCGGTTCAGTTTTGGTTTGGGTGGCTTGAAACCGAAAACCGAGGGGTAGGTTGAGTAAACCGAAAAAAGCCATGAAAAAAAAAATACCCTAAAAAAATAAAAAAGTAAGTATTTTACCTACACCGAACTGAATCCAACCGAAGCGATTTCGGTTTCAGAAAAAAAAAAAATTTGAACCGAACCGAACCGAACCGAATGATTTTCGGCTTGGGGTGTACCGAACCAAACACCGAAATTTTTTGGTTCAGTTCGGTACACCGAACTTGCATCCCTAAATTTCGGCAAATTAGCATATCATGGGCATTCACGTATTTTAAGGTCGTTGTCCCGCGTCAGAATCCCTACTCATGCAACTTTTCCTACAAAGCCTTACATAAATTGCTTTCACATGGTTTGTTCACCTACCTCCTCCATACAATATCACGCGTTATCACTGATCATCTCCACTTAAGACATTAAAAGCACAATTGACAACCTCTCAAACATGAAATAAAGAATTGATGAAATATTCACTCAATTTTATCTCACACAGTTTAGTTTCACACTCACTCTTTATCAATGTGACTATATGTCTATAAGAAAGTTATCAGGCTATAAGTAGCCCCGCTTTATTTAGAAAAGACTTGATGTAGGATAACCGCCCCATTCACTCCTGTGTGAACGGATTGATCTCCATCCAATAAAACGGTCAAACCTGGATGTGGACAGCTATTTATATGCATTCAAATCAATGAAAGTTATAGGTTTAACCATCTCAGCATATGGAGATCAATCTGTTTACACGAGAGTGAATGGGTTGGTTACCCTATACCAACTCTACGGAAAATTATTTTCAAGAATATCACTTTCAACATGGTTTCCACAATCTGATTTTTATAGCATCCCCTGTGAATGCTCATCATGCTAGCATAATTTCATATCCTTTTTTTTTTTACTTTTTTTTTGTCTTTTACATCAGCACACCACTTTACATGCTATTATAAAATCAACTTTGTACCTACTTTATATTTCAAACACCATTACCCAAAAAAAAAGAGAAATATGAAAGTATAAACAATGTATTCATATTTGACCAATTGGTCACGCCTAGGATGCCCAGGAAGGCGAATCCTGCAAACACCAATGTCGCAGTCTTAATTGCCAAGTTCAACCACAGTTTCCTCTCAACCAAGGACTTGCTACCCTTACAGCTGCAAACCACGAATTAGGTCTTCCAATAAAACTAAATCAGCATCCTATCAGTTCAACTGCGACACTTTCTTTCTCACCTATGACCAAACAATTAATAAAATAACTTAAGTCCCTTCGAACAACCATGATCACCTTCAACAATTTGACTCTTGTAAGACAATTTGCGGACCATGACCTACCTGATCTCAGCTCCATCTCGTTACACGGACTTTGCTCTTTACCTGCTCTCAACCAATTACCCCAATGCTCTAGCCAAAAAGCTTTATCAAACCTCAATTTAGTCAATGCAAAAGAGCTGGCAACCCATAGTCAAACTAAAGCAGTCTTAATTAAATGTGGAAGTATACAACATAATAAGCCCTACTCATGCATCTTTTCCTACAAAGCCTTAAATGAATTATCTTCACAGAGGTCACTCAACTACCTAGCGAATCTATCACCTCCTCCATACAATATCATGTGTTCTTATAATCCAACAAAGGATTTCATTTCAATAAGCCTTTGAAGCTTACAACACCATTCCATTTTGCTCCAAAATGAGAACTCTGAATTAGGTAAACAACTCAAACCACAATCTCAATCCATAACACAAGCCACCAATTAACACAACCAAAAAAATAAAATCAAGGTACTCAACATAAATTACACCTACCTTGAAGATGATTTCCGTAATAAATTAGAGTTTATTATAGCTTGATTAATCATAAAAACACTAAATAATATTCAAAATAATAAAGAATATGTGTGAAAAAGTGAGATATAAAATTAATTATCAACTTGAAAAATTCCTGATAACAGTGCCACCGCCACCAACACTACCACCACTCATCAATTTGAGGCCAGCTTTGCAGGTTTTGTTTCTCCACTAATTTCTGTTCAAGGTTAAACTCTCATTATTCTACAATCCTTCCCGTCAGTTCTGACTACTTCTCCCCTATTTTTGATTGGCCTTCCTCTCCTCCTTCCTTGTATTTCTATTGGTTCAAGCCTTTGTACAGTAGTTGTGAGGCAACCCTTAACTTCATCTTATGTACTAGTTCTTAATGTTATCCTTTCTTGTTACTCCATGCATATGCCTCAGAATACACATCTTAGTTACATGTACGCAATCTCCTGCTGCCTCTTCATAGGCCCAACACTTCTGCCCATACAATAACACAAGTCAAGTGGCACTCGTTGATCACACAACACAACAGTGGCATGTCTCCACTTCAACATCCTACATTAAGGAGGCTTGGGATGTCTTCCTCAAACCCACCATCAGGTTGTATGATAGAGCCTAAATAGTAAACACTGAAATCTATGACATTGTGGCACTAGATGGTTTCTATTTTGAACAATCATCCTCCATGTATTTCGTCTTTAATTTGCTAATTTTTAAACCCCTGGATTTTAAGACCTTTCACCAAAGTTCCAACTTGTCATTTACTTGCTTCCTTGATTTGTCAATTAGCATATCATTTGTAAACAGCATGCACCATGGGACATCATCTTCTATTCCTAATGCTAAGTCATCCTAATAAGTATGTGTGGAATAATTGCGAGATAACAAGCCTAATTAATGTACAATAAATATGTCTCGTGAACCAAATAAAATATGTAGAATCTATCCTGTTGGCGTTACAATTGTGAATACTTGACTAGAGAGGCCAATCTAGGCATGTTTGGTGGATTGAGCTGGCTGCAACAGCCATGTGTGAAGAATGTAATAGATGTCGGAATATAATTATCTATGTTGATATAAACCCACCTAGACTTTGCACACACCTCGGTAAGAAGGCTGTGATCGGCCTACATAGGAACACTACAATGCCTGTTATAGTATCTTTGCTAACAATGTTCTTTCTCCCTGTCAGTGTGAAGATATAACTGTGGATTTATGCGCATAAAACAACAACTTTCTTTATTTACCACAAAATAACAATAATAATAATAACCCAATTTCTTTCATTTATTGGGCATTTAGTTAAGTAGTAAAGAAGTAGTATCAATGTATCATACACTGATGGTTTCATCAAACGAATTCCCTTGTTTCCACTGTCACATGTTTATTTGTTGTTATTTTAATAGAACACCAATGTAAAAGCTATTAAGCTAGATATAAGTGAATATAGCACCGGACCATGAATGAACAATGTGATGGTGGTCCCAAATAGATGGAATAAGGCAGACCATGAATGAAAAATGTTGGACCATGATGACAGCATGGCATCATGATCAGATGGTACTAAAAGTAAATTCACTAATTTCCACCTTGGATATAAGTGTTCACAGCAAGGTCTTTCTCATGTGTTATTTTAGCTTACATATGGTTTGAATCCAGGGTTTGGCACAAGTACTGGACATGGCAGGTTCCAGGATGTACTGGGTAGCATGTACTAGTACTGGTAGCGTACCGGCTGGCACAATGTTACTTTCACCTCAGATGCTTTGTTCTGGCCCGTACAGCTAGAGGTATTTTAAACCATGAGCATGCATCACCAACTGGACTATATATTCAAAGAGAATTAGGAAATAAGTATAAAATGAAGATTGCATGCCCGTTGCTTTTAAGAAATTATTCAACAACAAAATGTGGTGGCACCAATGCCAAAGCTATGAAATCATTTTGCAATATGCTGAAAAATGTTAATCCCACTCTTAATTCATCAGAAAAAAAGATGTTAAATCCACTCATATCTGGAGCTAGAAAAAAAAATGGCACTTATAAAATTCATTCTCATTCATCAGTCACAAATAACAACGCAAACGGAGATTCATAAAGAACAAAATACAACAAGGAGATTGCCTTACAAGTGCTTAATATGGCACACAAGTCACAAAATCACAATTTAATAGTATTAACTACAAAGTATTCACAGTTTCACACAATGAATGAAATATAAAGCGTCGAAAAGCTAATAATCATATCCCCAACCAATCAAAAAATAACAATAATAATCATATCCCCTGATTTCATCTACTGACAACTCAACAAAAACAAGTAACCCTTGATTCATAATCTCATCATATTTGTACAGTCTGAATTAGTATCCCATGATTCATAATTTAGTCCTATACTTACAATCTGATTTTGTAAGCGTACGATTTCGAACAGCAACCACCAGATCACAGTAACTGTATGACACCAAATGATGCTTAAACAACTTCAAAACAGTAACCCTACCAGAAATCCTTGTGTAAGTTTTCAGGGGCAACTCGCCGGAAAACACATCGGAGTACACGCTAGAATCTGACAACACTCGATCAGCCATAATGGTTAGCGTCACATTTGTCTCCATCGTCTCGCGGGAATGTATCTCCCCTGCCGGAATCATTGCTTCTCCGACAACTATTTCCCTGTGATACAGCAGTGCAGAACTATTCCCATACTTGAAATTTACTCGATTCGGGTTTCTAATGGAGATATCTAAATCCAATGTAATGTTTAGATCAACATTTAATCTCAAAACGTCCAGAGAGGCCTGGAAGCTATCCAACTTTATGGAATTAATCGTGGTGACTGTGTTTTTGGGTTTAAATAGTGTAAACCCTAAAGTCACAATGACTACAACAACGACCAAGACGATTAATATACAGATCGCAATCCAGATTTTTCTTCTTTTGTGATATTTCTTATCGATTCGATTGTTTGCCGAAATCTCCATTGAGAATTAAAGAACCATGGAAAACTAGAACAATAAATTTGAAAAGATCTAGTAAGTAAATATGTCGAAGAAAAATAATTTTGAAAAGAGAAAAATAGATTACTGAAACAAGTAGAAGAGAAAATGAAATCTAGGACATGAAGAAATGATCAAGCGAATGTTAAAAAACAATAACAAATTGGGGATTCAACAGAGAAACTCTGAGAATGACGATGCATTACCAGAGATCGAAGAGGTAATCAGCTGAGAGCTTGAAAATAAAACACAAAATTAGGAATTCAACAGTAAAACTCAGTGAATTGCAATCAATCGTCAAAGATATATGGCTGCTGTTAAAAAAATAAAAGGAATTAGCAGACTTCTGAAGATTCCTAAACCCTAGGGGAGTATTCTTTGCTTGCAGTAGCGGGAAACACCGGTGCAAAGTTTGATTATATACGTAATTTTATTCTATTTACCCGTTCCTATTTTTCCTATTTCTTATTATTTTACTCATCTATCTTATGATTTATAAATGAAAGGTTACCTTCTTTCATCTTTAAATATTAAATTTCAAATAAGGAGCCATTGCTCGCACATGCTTTTTACGTGATTGCATAGAGGTTAAAAGAATATTTTATACACGATTTTTAAGTTATTGCACTGAGGTTAAAGAAATACTTTATATTTTAGGGCCGCAGGACAAGTGAAAATATAATCTAAGCCGTCCAATTTAAATTTCATGATCTATAGATCCTTGATAGATAAGATTGCAATAAAAGACGACATTTATCATATGATCTATTATTGTTAATCATTGAATCAAATAATATCACATGATGAAGATTATATTTCATGCCAATCTTATCCACTAAGAATTTATAAATCATAACTTTAAATCACACGGCCCATAATGCATTTTCACATGTCACATGTCCCTAAAATACAAAGTCTTTTTTAACCTCGGTGCAATCACTTCACAAGCGAGGGCAAGCCATGAATCCCTTCAAATAAATATATATGGTCTTATAATAGATTTGTGTCAATTAAAGAGATGATTATTAGGAAAGACACTTAAGGTTGTCTTTGGGTTAGTTCTTATAAGAGCATAAGTAACTCTTTACCTGCTCTATGACAGAGTAAATATAATCTGCTCTGATATAAAATGGGTATAGAGCAGTCTTATTACTTAAAATAGCTCTTTGTCAAAGCAAATGAGGCGAAAAGCTCTGTTACCAAATGTAAAAGAAGTTTTTTGTTAGGGCTAAAAAATGAAAGAACTGCTCTTTGCCCCAAAAGAGCTAATCCAAACGCAACCTTAGACAACCTTTGGGATGTCTATGGCTGGGTTTGGGTAAGCTCTTTCGGGGCAAAGAGCAGCTATTTCACTCTTTGGTATCGGCGAAAAACTGCTTTCACATTTGGTAATGCAACTGTTATTTTAAGTGATAAAACTACTCTATGCCTATTCTCTGGCATAGTAAATTTTATCTGCTTTGATAAACATCAAGTTGAGAGTTGCTTCTGCTCTTATTTTAGCTAATCAAAAGGTAGTCTTAACCAAAGAGGCATTAGCCCAGTTGATAACCTCCCTCTATTGTGAGGGAAGAGGTCATGGGTTCGATACTCGTCCTCCCTCAGTTCTCGATGTAAAAAAAATAAAAAAAATAGTTAGCTTTAACGTCATAGTCCTCAAAAGGTGGAGCTACTTCTGCTCTTATTTTAGCTAACCAAAAGGTAGCCTTAGCGTCATAGTCCTCCAGAGGTGTATATAGTTTATGCACCCCTTCTTATTAAGATTTATAAGTTCTGTATCGTATATGATACTCTGTCTTGCCTAAAAATCATAACATATTGTATACGGAATAGACTTAAGGGTAGCTTTAAAGGCATCCATCGAATCTTGCTGGAACCTACACTAAAAATTATTGTTTGTTTTAAATCAGAAGATGGAGATAGTTTTCTGCTTCAATCTTCCACACAAGGGATTTTGAGGTTATGATACACCTATTAAGCGATCAAATTTTAGTTCCACATGACACAAATCCCAAAAAAATTGCCTAAAATCACACATCATGCTCCAACGTAAATTTAGGGCTATATTTTTCGGATCTATGTCATTTGGAATTGAAAATTGTCCGTCTGATCGGTGCGCCACAATCAAGGTGTCCAAATCAGACTCAATATCAAGTATCGGTCTTTAGAAGACCAATACAATTCGGCCGATACCAATACATACTAGATGTTTTCATGTTAAAAAACAATAAATGTTGCGGCCCATGTAGATTGGTGTAGCATCAAACCCATGTGATGCATACTAGATTTTTTAAATATAGAAAAGAGATAAGTTAGTGCACAAATGTAATGAATAGGAAGTTGATGTGATATGACAATTGAGGAAAAGTAGGCGAATTGAGGAAAAGTAGGCGACAATCCTAGTTTCCTACTAATTGGCATCTCTTTTCACGCCACCTATTTATTGAAAGCGCTCACGTCTCAAACAATTGTTTCAAAATTGTTAATTGTGTCTAATCATATGATGGAGGCAACTTTTCATGCAGATCTATAACACAATAGATCTTGAGATCATTTCTCACCTATCTGATGGTCAGTTATTGATTCCACGAATCATTGATCCCAAAAAAATAGCTTTCAAATTACATTTGGGTATGACATGAGCCATATGATTCAAGGGCCATTTTTTGGAGATATGTGGCACATGTAATCAAACACTTACCGTCTAGGACGTGGGCGCTTTCCATAATCATGTGAGCGCCAAAAGAGGTACTCTTCTCCAACCAGCTGACAACAAAGGAAAAAGAGGTACTTTTCTCAACCGCTTGACAGCAGATGAAAAACATCTGACACAGAGGAAAGCCACTAGCATAAGCATAAAAGCAGAGGAAAAGCAACAAAAAGTAGCACAAGCGAGAAAACCTTAGTACGTACGGTAAATTTCACCAATACCAATACCCTGATACTTTCCGTAGCACTAACACAAACGAAAAAACAACAGAGATGGCCGCCAGACTAATACGTATCGGTTGACCAAAAAACCGATACATATTGCCGAAACGTATCGGCATCGGCCGATATTTGATTCCTTGGCCACGATCTCAAGATCCCTTGTTTGGAAGATTGGATCAAAAAAAGATTTGCATAGTTTGATTTAAAGCAATCTATGGTTTTTAGCGTAGGTGTCCAACAAGATTCGGTTGATACATTTAAGGCTACCCTAAATTTAAAGATGACAAATTTTTTAACATGCCTCACCTCATGTGCTTGCATTTGGCTTTTTTTGTTCTTTTCCCTTATTTCATCAATTTTCCATCATTATTTCCAACAATTTACTAGTTAATTGAATTGATGGATCTATTGATCCGAGCACGTACCCAAATGTTTGCCCTAGGATCTAGGCGTATGGTCAATCAAAATAGTAAATCAACAATTCATAAATTGAAATATATGTGCGTACTTTATCGCAAAGATCGTGATGGTTATGATTTTATCAGAAGCTTTAAAATAATAGATCTCTAACTCACTTTGGGTGTGATCCATGAAAGATGGGTTGATGCATGAATCTTCAACGATCTCCTTGTTTTCAATACCTCCAAGCACAATGAGGATGTTTTTTATAATAAGGAGCGTTGAAGTGTGTTGACCAATCATTGGGATCAAACATTCCTTATATTTATAGCTAACGAGTCATTCTCATTAAGGATTTAAATTATTAATTATATTGTGATTGAAAATTACAATTATACCCTAACTAAAAGACTTAATTAAACAAAAATAAAAACTCTTAACATATTAAACAAAAAATTGTTTTTTCTTTTATTTTTATTCAAATCGCATCAGCTAGGTCCCTTTTATGCTCAAATCGGGTCAAGTCAGCTGATGACGTCATGTTTTAAATCATTTTTAATAGGGTGTCATTATTCACACCTCATAAGACTACTTTCTCACCCCACTGTTAAAAGCCTCACTCAAGGAGGACTGTTGTAAAATTTATCCCTCACCTTGTTTTTGTTTATTTATCTTTATTGAGTGAGAAAGCAGCCCCGTGGGTGGAAATAAGGGTACCCATTGGACAATTTTTTAAAAGACCGACTTAAACGGCTAGAGATGTGACCCTCCACTCTAATTCCCTGGTTAATCCAAGTACACTTAGCAACCTATCAGCAGCTGCTTAGTGCATCTTAATGAAACCAGCACAATCGTTTGTATTAGAGTGCACAAATCTCACTGCTTAAATCCCTTAGGTAAAATGAAGAAATCCGATGGATCTGATTCTGATGTCCAACAAAATCTAGCGTTTGATTAGGTTTTAACTCTTGGAATATATATATATATATATATATATATATATATATTTCTCCCCATATTCCGAGAGAAGAGTGGGAGGGTACTCCGTGTCATTTTTCGACTCCTCCGGAAATTAGCTTGGTTATTCCTTTTTTGACATCTAAAGCCAGATTTTGTTTATATATATATATTTCTCCCCATATTCCGAGAGAAGAGTGGGAGGGTACTCCGTGTCATTTTTCGACTCCTCCGGAAATTAGCTTAGTTATTCCTTTTTTGACATCTCAAGCCAGATTTTGTGTGTTGAGACCTTTCACTGCTTTAGATGGACTATGGAGATTTTTTTTCTTCCGAATCTTTGATATAATAGATCTTGAGATCATCTTGCTATTATTAGACAATCAATTTTTCATTTCATACGGCACCCATCATAAAAGAAATGAGCTGAAAACCACGGCTATGATCATGTTCATTTTTGAATGTGTGCCACATGAATTCATAAACTCATGCTCTATAGGCCCATGATCTTAAGATCTACTGTGTCGATGGTTGGGATGAAATTTTGATCTCTATCATCATATTCATGAGAGTTACCAATATAAGTATGTGAAACCTTGGTTGAGAAGAAAGATTCTTCGGCCATAAATGAAGGTACCCTAACTTTTATTTAAACAATTAATCGTCCCACATAATTTTTTTGATAGCTTTATCAACACCGACCGAATCATGGAGATCAGTTTTCACTTCAATCTTCTACATGAGGAGCTTGAGATCATGGCCATCCCATCATATGGTAAATTTGTTGTTTAACATGGCTCATATTAGACAAAAGTGATATATAAAAAAATCAGGTTTGAGCATGATGTATGCCAAGTGATCATACCATAACTTCATAGGGTCAAGCCATGGGTACTTGTATTTATAACTGAAGATTCTTCCTCCTCAACTCGGGTATGTGCTTAAATTGTTAACTTCTTTGAATCCGGTGATAGAGATTTTTTTCAGCCTCATCTTTGACACACTAGATCTCGAGATCACAAGCCTATTATCAGACGGTCATAATTTGATTTCACATAGCATACATCCCAAAATTTGAATATTTTAATTTTTGATCCAATGATAATTAATTATACAGTTTTCACGTATCAATATAATCATCCAAACATTGGAAAATAAAGGAATCCTCCATATTCCTCTAAGCTAAAAATTCATAGTAATAAGAGTGAATGTTTTTCCCCCATTTTCCTATGTTTTATATCCAAACACATAATGTACTTTTTTGTCCAAGAGTAACTCCCAACAAAAGCTATCACTTCAATGACTTGAGCCCTTGACTTGAGCCCTCTTTGACGAGCCCTCTTAGACGCTCACTGCTGCTTTGTTTTATGAGAAGCATTTTAAGCTAGAAGTGAATAGGCAGTTGGGTGAAGTCTGCTTTTCACCTAACATTGGTCCATTGGAAAGTACTCTATGGAAAAGGGATGCCAAACAAGGTTCCAAGTAGACTACAAAGTGGGGCCTTCAAAAACAATTTGTTAAAAAGGTCGTTCAAAATGCCATAATTTTATTTTTATTTTTAAGGAACTCTGCATTAGGAATTTGGTACAACTAGATGAAAGCATGCCGACTAGCGAATGAATACATTGAGTTGGCCATAAGTATTTTATTCTTATCATATTTTGCATATAATTGGCACTTATCTATGTTGCTGTTTTTATGGTTTGGATTTATGCCGGCAAGAGAGTGAATACACAAATATTGGGAAATATCATAGTGTAGAGTATGATTCTTCCCTTAATTACTTGGTACCTCTGTTCGCTCCCACGCGTTTATTGAAAGCGCTAGCATCCCTTTAAAACCTATTGATTGGGTCAGATCAGATGATAGAGATCGTATTACACCCCTATCTTCCACAAAACGTATCTTGAATTCATGTATCACCTATTAGACGGCCAATTTTTCATTACACATGTCACATATCCCCAAAATATGGCCCTAAAATCATGTTTGAGCGTGATGTGTACCATGTGATTTAAGGACCATTTTTTGGGAATTTGTGAAACATGGAATAAAAAATTGACCATCTGTTAGGTGCGACATGATCTCAAGATCCTCCGTGTGGAAGATTTGGGTGAAACATGATCTCCATCATCTGATCCGACCCAATCAATGAGTTTTAAGGGGTTTCAGACGTGAGCGCTTTCAGTAAATGCGTAGGCACGAACAAAGGTACCCTTAATTATTTTATGCTGGTGTTAGTGTGTTACTACCACACCGCCTTATGTTACTGCCACCTCACTTAAGAAAGAAAAAATACTACCACTTCTTTGAATCAGACAATGGAGATATTTTTTCGTGCCAATCTTTCACACAATAGATCTTGAGATGATACAATCAAATAGTCACATGTTAATTTCACATAGAAAACATCTCAAAAGGTGAATGTGAATCATGTTTGATGGCACGCCATGATCACATTCACATTTTAGGAAGTGTTCCAGATGGAATCATCGTGTCATCCTCGGATGGTAGGCTCGTGATCTCAAGATCTATTGTGAGAAAGATTGGGATGAAAAACGATCTCCATCAGATGATTAAAGCAATCCAATGGTTTTCACTATACTTAAGTGAGGTAGCTGTAATATAAGGCGGTGTAGTAGTAACTCTAACCTTATTTTATACTGGATTATTGGACTATCGGACTATCACGAGCCTACTACAAATGAAGCCATGATAATAGGCAGGGCCATAGCCAGGATTTTCTTCTGGCAGTAGGGTCTAGTGATGGTTGATAAATGTTAATAATTATATTATAGTAGATTTGGGTCATGTTCAGTACATATTATGGACATGCTTGTACACTTATTCGGTGATTTGAATTGTCCGATTTATGTGCTTATTATGGACAGTTGTCTACATGTTAAGGTACACCCATGCGATGATTCTAGTCATTTCATGTACGGGTGCAGAGAGGTGGGGTCGATCCAATTGCTCAAGCGATCTGGTTGTCACCGGTTGGATTGAGATTCAAATTTTCGACCTGTCAAGTCAGGTTAGGTTAAAAAATCCCAACCTACTTAATTTATTAAATGGGTTGGACTAAGCTCTTTCAGGGCAAAGAGTAACTCTTTTGCTCCTGGGTTCCAACAAAGAATTGTTTTTATGTTTGGTAACACAGCTCCTCACTCCATTTGCTCTAGAGAAGAGCTCTTTTAAGTGATAAAACTGCTCTCTGCCTGCTGTCTACAAGAGCAGATAAAATCAGCTCTGACAAAGAGCAGATAGAGAGCTGCTTCTGCTCTTATAAGAGCTAACCCAAATACAACCTAAGGTTCTTATGACTCCGATCTAATCCAACCCAACTTGACTGAAGAGCCAACCTTATATTTTACCCTAGTTTGTCTGACTTAGACTTGTGTATTTGCTAGATTGTTTGGGTTGAGGGTCTAGAGTGGTGAGTCGAATTTTGACCCGACCAGGGTTGAGGGACAAGAGTGGTGAGTCGGATTTTGATTGATCCAACCAAAACTCCTAATTTCATAAGTATAATTTTTTTAGAGTACCTTTATTTGCACCTACCAAATCTTTGAAGCACCTATGTAAAAAATTGTTAATTGCTTTGAGTCAAATGATGGAAATAAATTTTCGCCCCAATCTTCCAGGCAATTGACCTTGAGATCATGTGAGTTATGAGACAGTCAATTTCTGATTCCATTTGGCACACTGTCACAACCCAGAATTTTATCTATCTCTAGAGCCTAGAATCTGATGTCATGTGTAGCGACCCGAGATCTCACAACCTCTTAATTGTAAGATCTTAGACCGTACCTTCGTATCGAGAATCATAGAAACATAATAAGGCGATAAAAGCACCTTAAACAACGAAAAATAAAATTTCTTTAAAACATTAATTAATCTAAATAAAACTCATGATAATGTTTTTATTCCAATAACAAGTCCAACATAATTAAATCTTAAGCAGTTTAGATAAAATACTAACTGATCAATGTCCCATTTATTTAAAATTATCACTAACTAGAAAGAAAAATAGCTAATTAGGCCACGAAGCCATCAACGCCATTCAGTCCAATTTCTTGAGCACCACGTGCCATCTCATCGCCATAGACCCATACATTGTCATTGGCAACACCTGTCTCATCTGGTCACCCACATAAACAAGGGGTGTAAGTTTACACTTATATGGATCAAACATGCAATCTATTGAAGCATAAAATATCAATCCTAGCCATATAACATTTCGATATATTTCATGTATGTGTGTATGTGGCATGTATAATCTCACTAAGCTGAAATGAACTGAACGTAAACATATATATTAATATTACATGAATGCATCATATCTTTTAATTTCATCTTTCTTGTCATTTAATGCACGTTAGACTTCGTCCCGCTCAAGACGTTGGGTCTTAATCATACTTATCACTTGTTAGTTAGACTCTGTCATGCTTGAGACGTTGGGTCTAATGAATCATGTTATTTATTGCATATCAAACTTCGTCCCGCTCAAGACGTTGGGCTGAATCATGCTCATCATACTCTTGTTCAGTTAGACTCCATCTTACACAAGATGTTGGGTCTAATATCTTCTTAGACTCCATCGGGTACAAGATGTTGGGTCTAATGCTCATTAATCATGGCTTGACATTTCATCGTATTTTACGTATCTTGATTGTGAATTATATAGATCATCATGGGACATATAAAGTGCATGAGAGTGCTATCATACTACATATGCATTTAAGTGCATTTAATCATGGTACAAGTATACACAATCATGGTGCATAAATATTACAGTACATATCATACGATCATGGTGCGTAAAACAGCCCCAGAATTCCGAAAATAATATCAAAAGACTGTAACTTTGGGTCATCGAGAACTTAGTGCTACTTGCAGCTCAATTTGGACCTTCAAGACGTTAGATTCAGAAACTGGCTAAAACACAAAAGTTGTAGATCTCGTCGTCAGATTTCCAACGCCGTAAGAATTGCCTCAATCCGAGTTCGGAACAGAAAGTTATGGCCAAAATACCAAAGCAATATCTGATGCAAAGTTTGGCAGGAATTCACGAAAATTGCTTTTAGGTGTCAATCGATTGATTTCAATCCGCGAGCACGCCTCAAAATACATCAAATCACATGGTGGAATTTAATCGGACTTCTTTTTAACCCAACATCATTAACATTAAAAATCTATTAATCATAGCATGCATTTATTTAATCATTCCATCATTATCTATGAAATAAAATCACTAATTTATATAAAAATCTATTAATAAAAAAATAATATT
Organism: Chloranthus sessilifolius; assembly: GCA_021018995.1. Taxonomy (NCBI): domain Eukaryota; kingdom Viridiplantae; phylum Streptophyta; class Magnoliopsida; order Chloranthales; family Chloranthaceae; genus Chloranthus; species Chloranthus sessilifolius. Next base: position 84,924,622 of record CM037589.1, on the reverse strand, counting down.
TTAAGATCAACGAAAAGTATGATTTCTCCATACCTAGTTCGATCGTACCACTACGATTAGATTTAGATCCCAACAATGATGATGATTTTAGAAGAAGGTGAAGGCCGCTTGAGAATATACGCCAACGTCTCACCGCAGTTCCAAAAGAAAGGTCTCTGACGGCTTATTTATCACACTTTGGAGATTACACACATAACAAGGTTTGATCCTTAGACCTCTTATCTAGAATTTAAAGCCTTTAACCAATAGGCTACCACATAACTTGTGTTCATTAATGACGAAAATAAATATAAAAGCTTGAAAAACCAAAACATGCATTTTTAGATAAAACGTTTTGAAAACTCAAGGTATGCGGGGAATACGGTATTAAACACATACACATATTTTAGGTGTATCAAAGGTATAAAATTCAGATCATGACATTCTTCCCTACTTATAAAAATTTCGTCCTCGAAATTGAGTCATACCTTACTAAAAGAGATGGGGGTAGTCCCTCCTGATAACATCCTCGCGCTCCCAAGTGACTTCCTCGAGAGAGTGGTGCTGCCAAATCACAAGGACCAGCGGTATAACTTTATTCCTCAGGGTCTGCTCTTTCCGATCAACAATCTGAACAGGCACCTCCACCACATACATATCCTTATAAACCTCTAAGGGTTCCCAATCGATAACGTGAGTAGGGTCTGCCACGTATTTCTTTAACATGGATATGTGAAAAACATTGTGCACATCGGCAAACTTTGGTGGTAGCTTGACTCGATATGCCGTTTCTCCGATTCTCTTTAAAATTTCGAACGGTCCCACAAATCTCGGACTAAGTTTTCTTTTCCGCCCGAATCTCATCACTCCTTTCATAGGAGAGATTTTTACAAAGACTTGATCCCCTTCAATCAGATCCCAATTCCTACGCTTCAAATCGCCAGAACTCTTCATCTTTTCTGCTGTCCGTCGCATTCGTTCTCGGATCAATTGAACTTGTTTGGACGTGTCTTCAACAATTTGAGGTCCCAACAAACTTCTCACGCCGACCTCATCCCAACACAGAGGAGTTCTGCAACTTCTCCCATATAAGACTTCATACGGGGCTATCTGTATAGTGGACTGGCAACTATTATTATACGCGAACTCCGCAAGAGGTAGATGCTCGTCCCAATTGCCTCCAAAGTCCAGTACACAAGCACGAAGCATGTCCTCTAACACTTGATTTAATCTTTCGGTCTGCCCATCCGTTTGAGGATGAAAAGTGGAGCTAAATTTCAACTTAGACCCCATCCCATCTTGAAATTTCTGCCAAAATCTTGACGTGAAATGAGGGTCTCTATCAGATACGATATCAACAGGCACACCATGCAATCTGACAATCTCACGAATATAAATATCCGTCAATTGGGAGGTTGAATAGGTCATGCGGTACGGAATAAAATGAGCCGATTTAGTCAGTCTATCAACCACAACCCAAATAGCTTCGTTCCTCTTCAGGGTTCTCGGCAAACCGGTGATGAAATCCATGCCGATACTCTCCCATTTCTAACCCGGAATCGGTAGTGGCTGAAGTAACCCGGGTGGTTTCTGATGTTCAGCTTTAACTTGCTGGCATGTGAGACACCTTGCCACGTAGTCAGCGATCTCTCTCTTCATACCATTCCACCAATAATTTTTCTTCAATCCCTTGTACATCTTATTGTTCCCGGGGTGAATTGAGAACTTAGACTTATGGGCTTCGTCTAAGATCTCCCGTTTCAATTCTATATTATCAGGTACACAGTAGCGTCCCTAGAACAGCATCATCCCATCATCCCTGACAGTAATCTCAGACTTCCCACCGTCCTTCAATTTTAAGAGGATAGGATCTTCAAGCTGTAATCCCCTGATTCGATCAAGTAATAAAGAGGTGATAACAATGTGCGAAAGCAATGCTCTTGGTCGAATTACCTATTCTGGAATAAATCTGCTGAGGGCATCGGCAACAACATTAGCCTTTCCCGGATGATGCTTGATCTCACAATCATAATCGATCAGGAATTCCAACCATCTTCTCTGCCTCTTATTCAAGTCTTTCTGCCTAAAAAGGTATTTAAGACTTTGATGATCCGTGGAGATAATGAATTTCTCTCCATATAGGTAGTGTCTCCAGATCTTCAGCGCGAATATGATAGCGGCCAGTTCTAGATCGTGCGTAGGGTAATTCTTTTCATGCTCCTTTAGCTGCCTGGATCCGTAAGCTACAACTCTCTCATTCTGCATTAGGACACCACCTAGTCCTTTATACGACACATCGGTATTAACGGTAAAGCCACCACTACCAGAAGGTATCACTAGAATGGGAGCAGTAGTCAATCTTTTCTTCAGCTCGAGAAAGCTCTTCTCGCACTTATCGGTCCAAATGAATTTCACATTTTCCTTAGTCAGCCCGGTAAGAGGTCCTGAGATCTTTGAGAAACCTTCCACGAACCTTCTATAGTAACCAGCCAAGCCAAGGAAACTTCGTACTTCAGTAACACTTTTGGGACTCGCCCAATTTACAATGGCTTCAATTTTTGCAGGATCAACAGTAATCCCTGCCTCAGAAATCCTGTGGCCCAAAAATGTCACTTCACGCATCCAGAATTCGCATTTACTCGTCTTAGCATACAACTGGTGGTCCAATAGGGTTTGTAAGACGATCCTTAAGTGTTCGACATGCTCTTCTTCGGACTTGGAGTAGATCAGGATGTCATCAACGAAAATCACCACAAACTGATCCAAGTAGGGCTTAAAAATACGGTTCATCAAGTCCATAAAGATTGCAGGAGCATTAGTCAATCCGAAAGGCATTACCAAAAATTCAAACTGCCCATACCTCGTATTGAATGTCGTCTTAGCTATATCGGACTCTCTCACTCTCAACTGGTGATATCCAGATCTCAGATCGACCTTAGAGAAATATCGTGCGCCTTGCAGTTGATCAAATAGAACATCGATCTGTGGCAATGGATACTTGTTCTTAATCGTCGCTTGGTTCAACTGTCGGTAATAAATGCATAGCCTCTGAGAACCGTCCTTCTTCTTAACAAATAAAACAGGAGGACCCCAGGGTGACTGACTTCTTCTAATGAAACCCTTATCTTGTAGTTCCTGTAACTGTTTCTTCAATTCTGATAGTTCTGCAGGTGCCATCTTGTAAGGAGTCTTGGCTATCGGTGCAGTGTCAGGTACAAGCTCAATCTGAAATTCGACTTCCCTACTCGGCGGTAAACCCGTCACCTCATTAGGAAAAACTCCGGCAAATTCATTTACAACAGGAATCGATGATATATCTCCCCGCTTTTCCTCGACTTCTAATAAAGCAAAGAGTTTCGGAATGGCACCCTTTCGTGCACCCTTGAATTTAAAAGTCGGTCCATCCAAAGGGGTAAAAATCACGGTCTTGATGAAACAATCAAGGGTCGCATGAGATTCAGCGAGCCAATCCATCCCTAGGATCACATCGAAATTTTCGAAGTCTAATTCAATTAGATCGACAACCAATGCATGGGTTCCAATCTGGACAGAACATCGAGGATAGACTCTGTCAGCAAGCACACTTTTTTCCAAAGGAGTTGCTACGGTCAAAGGAATGCTCATAAGAGATGAATCCTTATCAAGACGCTTAGCGAAGTTTAAGGAGACGAATGAATGGGAAGCACCCGAATCCAAAAGCACATGAGCAAAAAGGCCATCGATCAACATCGAACTCGGGCACCCAAGACATGCTACGACTTAAATTATTCAACGTAAGGGTATCATTCAATTTAAAAGCTTAATGTCTACTAGATCTTTGTGAGTTCTTAACAAATTCATTTAATTCATTTTTGAAAATATTTTCGAAAAGTAGTCATTCTACGCAAATTAATATTTATGACATTACTACGTAAGCATATATGAAAGAACTTAATCATGAATTTTAAATAAATAAACATACCCTGGATGACATCGTCTGAAGCTCTAGCGTCAGCATCAGATAGGGTATACACGCGGGCATTAGTCGTAATCTTCGCAGGACGCATAGCCCTCGATCCAGATGACTTCTTAGGCATCTTGCACTCAGCTGCTTTATGCCCAAGCTGTCACGCTAAAACAAGCGCTGCTCCCCTAAGACAAAAGTGCCGAATGATTCTTCTAGCAAGTGGTACAGTGTCGAGTAGTCTTTGCGCCGACGCCCAGAGAATTAGTCTTGCTCTGCTGCGAGAAGGTTGGTCTTGAGTAAGGAGTGCCCCTACTCTCCGATCTTATGTTGGATTTAGAAAACACACGATCTCGACGGCCATATTGAAAGTTTCTAGCCGAGCTCTGACCCACATTACTAGTCGGCGAAGGCACCTTTAAATCTCTCTCGATGGTGTAACATCTATCAATCAGATCCTTGTATGAGTCGCATCGGTGTCCAACCACCAAGGTCCTAATCTGGGGCCTCAAACCCTTCTCAAATCTCCTGAGTCGAAACTTCTCGTCAGAAACCAGGGTCGGTGCGAACTGGCTCAGTTCTGTAAAAAGCTTAGCATAAGCGTCAACAGTCATCTCTCCCTGTTGGAGATTCAGGAGTTCCTCAATCTTTGCTTCTTGGACGCTCTGGGGGTAGTACTTATCATAAAACACTTTTACCAATTCATCCCAGTCCCATACATAATCAGGCTCTTCGACACGAGTCGCTTCTTTCAATTGTCTCCACCAGTTCTCGGCATCCCCCTCCAGTTTATACGTTGCCAATCTCACTTTAGTTGTTTCATTACACTCCATCAGATCGAAGATCTTTTCCATCTGTTGCACCCATTTCATAGCCTCCGCGCTATCTCCCGTCCCATTGAAGTATCGTGATCGGTTCTTCCTGAATTCGTCCAGTTCTGACCTAGGAGCAGGAGTAGGTTGGGTGTTTAGAGTTCTTGTTGCATTGATGGCACTCACAATTGCCTCGGTCAACGCATCAATATGTTTGTTCGTCATTTGCAACCGATCAATCTCACGTTAAACTCCAATTACACATATTCCCGACGTAAGAATCAACCTTAGGCTCTGATACCAACTGTAGTGACCCGAGATCTCACAACCTCTTAATTGTAAGATCTTAGACCGTACCTTCGTATCGAGAACCATAGAAATATAATAAGGCGATAAAAGCACCTTAAACAACGGAAGATAAAATTTTTTTAAAACATTAATTAATCTTAATAAAACTCATGTTCTTATTCCAATAACAAGTCCAACATAATTAAAGCTTAAACAGTGTAGATAAAATACTAGCTGATCGATGTCCCATTTATTTAAAATTACCACTAACTAGAAAGGAAAATAGCTAATTAGGCCACGAAGCCATCAACGCCATTCAGTCCAGTTTCTTGAGCACCACGTGCCATCTCATCGCCATAGACCCATATATTGTCATTGGCAACACCTGTCTCATCTGGTCACCCACATAAACAAGGGGTGTAAGTTTACACTTATATGGACCAGACATGCAATCCATTGAAGCATAAAATATCAATCCTAGCCATATAACATTTCGATATATTTCATGTATGTGTGCATGTGGCATGTATAATCTCACTAAGCTGAAATGAACTGAATGTAAACATATATATTAATATTACATGAATGCATTATATCTTTTAATTTCATCTTTCTTGTCATTTAATGCACGTTAGACTCCGTCCCGCTAAAAATGTTGGGTCTTAATCATGCTTATCACTTGTTAGTTAGACTCCGTCATGCTCGAGACGTTGGGTCTAATGAATCATGTTATTTATTGCATGTCAAACTCCGTCCCACTCAAGACGTTGGGCTGAATCATGCTCATCATACTCTTGTTCAGTTAGACTCCATCTTACACAAGATGTTGGGTCTAATACCTTCTTAGACTCCATCGGGTACAAGATGTTGGGTCTAATGCTCATTAATCATGGCTTAATATTTCATCGTATTTTATGTATCTTGATTGTGAATTATATAGATCATCATGGGACATATAAAGTGCATGAGAGTGCTATCATACTACATATGTATTTAAGTGCATTTAATCATGGTACGTAAATATCAAAGTGTGCACAATCATGGTGCATAAATATTACAGTACATATCATACGATCATGGTGCATAAAACAGCCCCAGAATTTCGAAAATAATATCAAAATACTGTAACTTTGGGTCATCAGGAACTTAGTGCTACTTGCAGCTCAATTTAGACCTTCAATATGTCAGATTCAGAAACTGACTAAAACACAAAAGTTGTAGAGCTCATCGTCAGCTTTCCAACGCCGTAAGAATCGCCTCAATCCGAGTTCGAAACAGAAAGTTATGGCTAAAATACCGAAATAGTATCTAATGCAAAGTTTGGCAGAAATTCACGAAAATTGCTTTTAGGTGTCAATCGATTGATTTCAATCCGTGAGCACGCCTCAAAATACATCAAATCACATGGTGGAATTTAATCGAACTTCTTTTTAACCCAACATCATTAACATTAAAAATCTATTAATCATATCATGCATTCATTTAATCATTCCATCATTATCTATGAAATAAAATCACTAATTTATATAAAAATTTATTAATAAAAAAATAATATTTTAAGATCAATGAAAAGCATGATTTCTCCATACCTAGATCGATCGTACCACTACGATTAGATTCAGATCCCAACAATGATGATGATTTTAGAAGAAGGTGAAGGCCGCTTGAGAATATATGTCAACGTCTCACCGCACTTCCAAAAGAAGGATTCTAGGAAGATAGATCTAGAATTTCTTCTCTAAGGTCTCTAGGGTCTATTTATCACACTTTAGAGATTATCAAGGAAGAGTGTATAGGCTTTTATCTCAAAGTCTAAAATAGAGGTTTAAAGCACACATAACAAGGTTTGATCCCTAGACCTCTTATCTAGAATTTAAAGCCTTTAACCAATAGGCTATCATATAACTTGTATTCATTAATGACAAAAATAAATATAAAAGCTTGAAAAACCAAAACATGCATTTTTAGATAAAACGTTTTGAAAACTCAAGGTATGCGGGGAATACGGTATTAAACACATACACATATTTTAGGTGTATCAAAGATATAAAATTCAGATCATGACATCATGACACCGCACACTTGTTAAGGTGACAAACAGACATACTTATCTTACTAAATCTTACATAAAATTATGTTCTAAAAAATTGTGAACTTAATCTTCTTGTCACATTAAACTTTCCTTCATTAAGCTTACATTGAATTTTGAGTTCACGATACTAAATGATCAAAAATAAAGGTACGGTCAACTACCAGAAAGTCTTTTTAAATATTTAATACATACCTGATATCGTCTAGCTGGTCATCCACGTCATCACCCTCATAAATTGTATCATCTACCGGTGCTGCAAAGTCCTCCAGGGAAAAATAGTTCATATCTTCACCTGTATTTGTTAGTTTTTCTTGATCTGAGTTTACTCAGTTACGAAAACTCAGTAGGTTGCATAATCGATCCACCATATTCTACCTAGGTAATTGCGGGTTCAACCTTGTGAGTGGAAGTCAATCTTTTACAATTTCATATAAAGAGCATAATAAAAATTCTCATAAACATCTCATAACTATAAAGTTGAAAGGTCATAATAGATTTCAGTGTATATGATGTTTCTAATATTTATCACTTTTCTTACTTATTTCGTCAACTTAACTTACGTGACATATCTTAAGTCTTATCGTAGCTCCATACGCATACACAGCATACTTTACATTATACATATCTTACGTATATAACCTGTGCTAGGGCCACTACTCAAGCCTACCATGCAAGGTCCATGTGTAGACCTAACCTCCGTATTTTATCGTAAACCACTATCCAACTCGATGAGGTTGCGCACATATAAATCAGTGTCCTCTTACATTAAAGACACTATCATATCGTATTGTCTTTAAGACCCGTCTTGGTTACAGAAGTTGTACCCTTACGATGGCTCGTAAGGTATGACATGTGTAGATTTTAATTTCATATTCAATTGACTTTTATAGCGTATCTTATCTTATTTATACTTTTTTATCATTTACGTACCACTTAAATTAGAGAGCCATAGTGCAATAAACTCCACTAAACCACGCTTTTCAAGAGACAAGCTACGTAATAACCTGGATGTACTTTGTGTGACAGCTCATACTCTCATAAAGGTGTTGCATCCGTACATGGATACCTACATTCTGAATTTCACGTGACCGTGATAGGAACCTCACTATGACAGTGGCTTATAAGTCGTATACCATATCTTATTCTTAGTTCTTTATCACACAAATGCCCTAACGTACTTCTAAGTGATGGATGTCACACAATGGAGATGAAGCGTATAATAGGAAAGCAACTAATCATATGGGAGCTAATATTACTCGTAATATTTTGAATGACAATTCAAACAAATAAATTATTATGAATTTAAATGTGTTTTACTCGCAAACTCATGAATCAGTTTGCAGATAGTGGGTGCGGAGTACGAGATCATTCCCACAAAGATTGGTCAGAAAATGATAACCAAAAATAACAAATAACCAAAAGAATAATCATAAATCTATCATAGTATCTTCTAAATTAAAAACTTGAGAATTTTGAGGATGAGATAAGTACTAACAATAAATTAAAATTTAAATAGATGATAAAAGATAAGGATTGAGATACTAAATCCTCCCATTGTAGGTTTATCATTTGTGTAATACAAATATGTGGATTAAGATGCGAGATCTTCAAAAGATATCTAAGAAGAGATCTTCAAAAGATATCTAAGAAGAAGCACCGACCCCAAACACACATGAGTTCTAAAATGCAGATATGAGATCACGGGGATGTATGATTAGCATCCCATGAGTGTATGATTAATACTCACACCTTAGACAATATTTAAAACCCAATCTCTAGGTAAATTCCAAACTACTGATCTAAGATTAAAGAGATGTATGATTAGCATCTCATGAGTGTATGATTAACACTCACACCTCGGATGGTAATTGGAACTTACCACTGGGGTAGAGTCACACTATCAATTTAAGATTACGGAGATGTATGATTAATATCCCATTAGTGTATGATTAACACTCACACCTCAGACGGTAGTAAAATTTAACCATGAGATGGGCAATAATTAGGATAAAATCATTATTGCAAGGCTGAGATCATAGGGCATAATTAGCTCTTAGATCTCAGAATGCAATCAGATTTTATCCCTGTCAATAATAACATTAGGGTCTTTTAAACGAATCTGACATCTCAATCACAAATTTGCATTACGATAAATGACTACTTCCGATGAGATTCATCAGCTCCCCATCCTAAATGAAACTAGCCACACATAATGAAATTAAACAACATGATTAAAAAGTAAATCGATAAACATTAAAATACCGTGCAGAGCTTTAACAAAATCCCAATAAAAGCTTTAATCCCAATCTGGTACAATCCTTCTTCAAAAGTGCATAAATGAAAATTAATCTAAATCTTACGCCTAGAAAATGAATAAATAAAAACTAGAACAACCGGGACTGAATGCCCTAGAAAACTCCAAAGCAAAAGCAGAAAAATGCAACCGGAGAAGATCCCCCCGAATCCTCGAATTTTTCTTTAAATATATTTCTGATTCAGAATTCAAAATTCGAATTTAGTCGATTTATCAACTTAAGTGGTCGATCAATCGACCAATTCACAATTTGAATTTCGAATTTAAATCCTCCTTGTTGTATCGATGCATCGACCAAAGGGGTCGATTGATCGACAAAATCAAGGTCTGGGTCCCAACTGTCCTTTGCTTTACTATTCCGATGTTTGATTGTTATTATATTATTTTGTGCTTCTTAATGCATCCAATGGCCAATTTCATTTGAAACTCAGAAAACTTCACAAATTCTATTAGATAGCTAAATGTAGGTCTTTAGGAGTGAAATATTATCATATTTCACTACTCATCACAAATCAATCATAAAAAGAGGTTAATAAATTGATTTCAAGTCATTGTTTTAATGTGAGTTAAATTTTATCTCACGAATAATGTTATTTAAAATCCAAAGATTTCTTATAAGTTAAGTTGTAGTCTAAGATTCACCCCAGACGTCTCTCTTATCTCTTAAAAGAGAAGAGAAAAGAGAGTGATCTATGTAAACGAGTATGTGAATCTAACACACATATCACAAAGTGAGGATAGACTACTTTCATCAGATAGTTCACTTTGATCCGATGAAAATAAACTGGTCATTTATGAACTTTGACTAAGGGTTAGTCCTCGTGTGTTTAGATTAAGTTTAGACGGTCATATCCTCATTACACATATTTCAGGGTATATACAATCTAATTGAGATCAATCTAAACTTATAGATTTAGTCAGGGTATAGGATATTTGAGTCTCTCAAGGTTTCGACCTTTGATTTGATCCTTTGGACCCTTATCTAGAAAGTCATCAACTCAGGTTAAGATCATGTTATAATGCGATTATCAAGGTATGTGTATTCTCATGTTAGTAAAATATACGCCTAACATGTTATTCTAAGTTTAGAAGATGGGCTAGACTTATTCTAAAAGTTTGAGCTTCGATGTGTGACACACAAACTTAGATAAGGATATTACATATGTTGTAATTTTTTACATAATATTCATTGTGGTTCTTAGAAATATTGGTTAAATTTTATAATCACTTAATGTGATTCATTATTTGGATACTTGTATTTTTTACTGTGTCAACTACCAAATCACCAGTAACTACAAAAAAAATACATATGTATTTTATCTTTATTTTGGGATACCAAAATATATAAAGGTGAAAAGGTCTCCAGATGATCTTGTCTGTTAGATGCGATGAGATATGAAATTAGGGGTGTCTATTCTTGAATCTTAGCCTAATTCGACTGACAGTTTAAGAACCAATGGGTCAAATGTGACTCCTGACCTAGAGTGCACCTAGTAACACAACATAGCTAAAACCCATATATTTCATGACTTTTCTTGATTTTTAAGAATCAAAACTAAATTAAAATAAAAATATGACGAACAATGTGAACTATCAGATGTAAGGTAGATAATTGTTAGAATAGTCTCACATTGCTTGTGGGCTTGGAGGTCTTAGGCTATATATAATTTGGGCACTCCTCACCTTACAAGCTGATTTTGTGAGGTTGAGTTAAGCCTATGAAATTTTACATGGTATCAAAGCAAGTATTTCTCTACTCTATGTCACCCAATTCAATTGTCCACGTGATTTGGCTTTGTTCAATTTCGCCAACACGTGCGAGGGGCGTGTTAGAATAGTCTCACATTGCCTGTGGGCTTGGAGATCTTGGGCTATACATAATCTGGGCAGTCACATTACAAGCCGATTTTGTGAGGTTGAGTTAGGTCCATGAAATTTTATAATAGTAGATTAATGGGGATCCATATATCGACCCAGGGCCAGTTTGGCCCATTCAAAGGGTGCACAAGGTGGTCAAAGGTAACACTTAGCGTAAGAGCACAAAATTATAAGGGCAGCAACCCATTAAATTACTAAATGTAGTTATATGTTGGGAAACATGGTGCCCGATTTTTCAATTTTGAAGTCCTTAGGGTCTGTTTTGTCGTCGCACTTGTGTCATATAAAAGGGTATGGTACCCTCTAGTTCTCGGTCGATGGGTTCAACCAAAGGATTAACCCTTTGACCATAACAGTTTTGTAAATCTACACAAAAACATAAGAATGAGAAATCACAATTTTCATTGAAATTTTGCTATTTTCGATACATAAGTTCATTGCAGTATAAGGTGTAAATGTATAAATTTAGATAGATAGGATGACACCCACTTGTTTGAAGCTTTTGATCAGTTGGATTGGCACATATCCAGCTTAAGAGTTTGACTTCCAATACGTATGGTCGTAATCATCCCAAATGTCACTATTGGATCGACTTGAGCATGACACAACAACCTTCGATTCGACTTCGGTGAGCACTGCCTTGATGAGCTTTATAGTTGCAAGAGGTTGATCAAGAGAAGAAGGGAAACCGAAATTTCGGCCGAAATTTTGAACTTCAGCCGAAAACTACCTAAGGGACCGAAATTTATTGAAAATATGGGTTTTCGTTTCGGTTTCGGTGGGGACCAAAAGAGAAACATTTCGACCGACATATGAGAACTTATCCAAAAAGTAAACACAATTATTGTTGTACATCAAACGTGCCTCTTGGATCACTTTTTCGCGATGTATGCCATGTGAATCAAATCTAACCCAGGGCCGGCCCTGGGCCAAGGCCCAAGGGGCGGCTGCCTCGGGCCCCCAAATATTCAGGGGCCTCATATTTTGGAAGTCTGTACTCTTTACCATCTAGTTGCTTAATATAGTTTTTAATGTATAAATGTATTGAAATGAACTCATTGTTTAGTTGGTTAAGTGACGTGCTGTTTTATGTTTTACAACAACAGGTTGCGAGTTCAACTCTTCTCGGGTCCCATATTTACATTTTTTTTAAAATGGGTCATGGATCGGGTCTCGGCCGGGTCGGTGCAAGTCATTGTTTGGGTCAGGCTGACCATATATATTAATCGAATAGATTCTCTAGCCCAATTTTTTATTGGACTAGTTTTTTTTCATCAAATCCTTTATATTTAAGGTACCTCTAAATGCATGCCCACGCATTCTCCGAAAGCGCCCATGTCCCAGATCCCTTAAGAACCATTGATTCATTCGATTGACATGATGGAGAGCACTTATAAGACTTATCTTTCACAAAATAGATCTTTAGGTCATGGTCCACCTATCAAACGATCAATTTTTATTCCATGTGTCACAAATCCCCAAAAAATAGCCTTAAATCATATGACACACATCACACTCAAATATGATTTTATGGCTATTTTTTAGGGTCCTATGACACATTGAATCACAAACCGACTGTTTGATAGGGGCATCATGATCTCAAGATCTATTGAGTGAAAGATATAGGTGAAAACCGATCTTCATCATACGATTCAAAGGATTCAATGGTTTTCAAGGGGTCTGGGATGTGGGCACGTTTAGAGGTACCCATATATATATATACAAAATTTTCTTATTAATGATCCTAACTTAAAATAGTGATTTCAAGCTTGTTACATTTCCATTTTTTATGACTTGTCAATTTTGATCTATTTAACAGGAGCTTTCAATGAATATAGTTTCGAAATTTTCTAAGACCGTTAAAGTGCTAAAATATGACAGTGAAATATTCAATGGCAGTTAAAGTAATAAAAATTGTTAAAATGTTATTGATTGGATTACTCAATCCGTCGAGTACGTTCTACTATTTAACTTTTATCTTATTGTATTGCATTTTTTTTTAATATAGACTTTCGTTAATTTGTTAGTTGCATTTTTAAATTATAAATAATAGATAGAATATGGAGATATTTGTAATAAAAGCGATGAGTATAGTTTTATTTGTCAAAAAAAAATAAATTATAGCAATTTTTTTTTTTTTAAGTAATATGAAAGAAGGGCCCCATTTTAGGAGCCCGCCTTGAGCCCCCAAAATCTTAGGGCCGGCCCTGATCTAACCGTTTGAGGGTTAGGCCATCATCTCAAGATCCATGAAGCCAAAGATTGGACTAAAAAGCAATCTCCATTATTGGATTCAAGGCAATCAATGATTTTTAGCATGTGCAATAGAACTCGAGATGCATATGGGACTCAAAGTCGGCCAAATTAAGAGGGGTATAATTAGTATTAATTTAACCCCACTTAACTGAAGAACAGTAAACGTTGGCTTGCCCCGGGGGTCATATGTATATGAAACATGAGTCAAAGGGGCAGAAAATGGGGGTCATATGTTCATGAGACATGAGTCGGGCGGAAAATAAATAGGTATAAACCCAGGCGGGTGGAGTGCAATTTTTAGATAACTTGCCCCGAGGGCGTAAATGCAAAATACCCAAAAGTTTTTGAGGAAAAAATGCAAGTTTTCCATAGATTGTGGTTCCCACTCTCTCTCCCAAACGGCAGAAAAATATGAGATTTTACTTGCAACTTTGGCTTTTTACCTGCTATGGAAAAGGGTCTCAAGGAAAAAAAGTAGGTGCTTAGCAAAAAAAGAGGCACCGAATAAGGTCTCAAGGAGAAAAGTGGTGTTTAGCGAAAAAAAAAAAAAAAAAAGATACTCAAGAATATTTAATGGTGGGCACTGTTGTTTGCAACTATAAATTTTATATTAACAATCATGATTTCAAATAAAGATATCCTTTAATGATTTTTTTTTTTTTTTTTTTTTCAGAATTTTTAATGATTTATTCATTTTTTTTAAAATATATATATATCTCCTAAAACCAATCAAAACCTTATTAGCTGTGTTATTATCTACGCACATAAACTCAATCCTTAAAGGCATTTAAGGTTGTTTCTACAAAGGATGGAGAATCCCGGACCCCACATTAGATAATGGGGCTACGCCACTGATTATCAGGCCATGGTGGTTGTGAGATAGGGAGCTTAAAATAAAAAAAGGCTATTATGGTGTTGATTTAATGGAGTAAAGCCATGGATTGGGATCGGTTGGGTTTGAGAGAAATTTAATCTGGAGGAGGCCGATTGTACATACTTGGCAAAAGATGATGTAAGAGTATTTTGGCCCGATGTGTTGTCGTGTCTTGGGAAGGGATGAGCAAAGACGAAGCCTTTTGTCTTCTAGGTTTTCTTGAGGCTTTATGTGCTATTGCTTTTGATGCGGTTAAGATGGACTTTGGCGTGTAATAATAGAAAGAAAGAGCGTGTTTTTATATGTAAGGAAAGCTTAGAGAGAGAAAGTGATTTGGCAAAGAATCAAACGGAGACAGAGAGTCGTAGTGGGACTTTGCTTGTTTCCATTTGTTAGAGTGAGAAAGTAGTTAGAGAGTGAAAAAGTTGGCAAGATTTCCTCTTCTCCGTTTAGCTTGGTTTCAAATGGTGGGTAGCAAGAGATAGAAACCGATTGGGTAGGTTGCTTTACTTACTAAGGTAAGTCCTTTTAGGACCCTAATTGGATCCAAATAAGGTTGGGGCATAGGTGGCATGAGATCTTGGGTATTCATGGAAATGGCTCGGTGGAGAAAAAGCAAGTTGCCTAAGCAACTCAATTGCACCATGATTTCCGGTGCTAGCTAGTGGACCGAATTGTATTTTGTAAATAGGGTGGGTTATATTCTGCGTAGCACTCAACCCTTATTCATATTACCATGTATAAATATATATTTATACTATACATTTAAATTATTATTATTTAAATTATTATTGTTTTGTAAATGTAAAGGGATGAGCTTAACTTTGGTGTTGAGATCGGGATGAGTTCGATCTCGGGTTCGGATCATGTGTGACTTGTTGGCCTATAACTATAAACGAAAATTATTAGCATATCTAACACCGCACACAAATAAATAATAATTTGAAGATTAAGTATATTGCATGACACATTCTTATAACCCTAGGAGATCTCGACATTCATGTTTTGGAATTTGTTCGATTTAATATCTTTTTATCGATATTTTATAATAATAATAATTATTTTTTAATAAAAAAATCATGAGAGAGATTGGATTACGGTCAGGGCATGCATGGCTATACGCATCCACCAGGCAAAATAGTGGGTCAGGGGCCACATCACATAGGTCCAAAATTTGATCAAGGTCAAACTAGCCAAAATAGTCATTTTTGATCAATTGTCAACAATTCAAAACTAAAAAAATCAGGATTGTAAGACACACATCCCAAAAATATGATTGAAAAATCATGACACACCACATTTAGACATAATGTTCAAATACTTTTTGAGATCCGTGTCACATAAAACCAAAAATTGAGTGTCAATTGGTAAGCCCATAGTGTCAAGATCCCTTATTTGAAAGATTAGGGCTGAATATAATCTCCATCTTCTCATTCAAAATAGATACTGAATTAAAGAAAGGTCGTTCAAAGATTTGGTAGGTTCAAAAAAGGTACCGTTTCTTTGTTCTAATAATGGCTTGTATAGCCTAGAGTCTATGATGGATTATTTTGGCTTCGCCCAAGGTTCGTGTTGAGAGGGCTGTTATCTTAAATACTAGATAATTACTTTTGACCAACATTTAACACTAAAATGGTATTATTTTGTTTTTCTTTTAATAATAGGATACGGCATAGACAACTTTGGATATGCCTTATTATTGTACAAAGTATGTGTAAAGCTCCGATGTTATATGTTAAGAAATTGTCCTATTTAAGTAGCTCTACATGGTTCCATCGGCCTTCCTTGGTTCCACCAATAATCCTTTTTCTTTTAAGGTTTTGTTTTTTGTATGGGCCGACTCGTCGCATGGGCAGCCATACCAAACCCAAAACGTGTCTTAACTGGAGTGCGGAGGTCATTATTGTCATACTCACCCAAAATGCGTCTTAACAAGAGTGCGGAGGTCATTACTTATACCTAGGGTCAGGACCATGGACGATAAGTAATGGTATCGGACCCTACCGATACGGTACATTGAATGTACCGTATCGTTCTTACACATTCAAATACCGGACGATACATTCAATGTATCGTCTGATACGATCAGATACTGATAAGCATCGATTTTGGGGTCGGACGATACGTATCGGTTTTTCGACATTTTGATCCATGGTCAAGACCAGTCATTTCATAATGTGAGACTTTACAATTTTCAAGGTCATATAGGGGGTTAAAGTCGGTCTTTTTTCTAGTTTCTTAAGGATTTCTATTTTTATGAATTGTGCACAGTCAATAACTTTGACTGATAAGTTTATTGGGCCATGCTGCCCGTTGGATAACAAGAAGTTTTAGTGGGGGTTCATCTTGATATACTTTGGTCCAATTTGGCTCAAAATTTGAGATCTAAAAGAGTCAAATCAAATCCTAGACTAAGGTGTCACATGCCTAAAGTACATAAATTTTTGTGGTTGAGTGGACCACTTTAGGTGGTGCAACGACCCAAGTGTCTGTTTTAATAAAAGTATGACCATTGATTTAATAAATGACCAAATGATTTTTATTTTGATCTATAGGCTTTGACCCATAGGTATATGGTTCTCTTAATTTAATTGGTCACGCCGGACCCTTTGACCAATGTATATGCAGATTTACGAAAGTAAGTATAAAAAATATTCTAAGTATTAAATTAATATATTCACAGATTTTTTTTAGTATTAATAACTATAAAATTAAAAATAATCAAGTTAAAATGAGATGTCAGATGTAAAGTACAAACTTGAATAATATGATGACAATTTGTGAATCATAACTTAAATCATAAATAATATAAAATTATATCAAAATTGCATATATAGAGATTGAGTTGGGCTTGAGCGTGTAGCACCTAGACTCTTACCAGTATATTACGTGCGTGCGTACATTGCACTTGCTTATATAATAACATTTGTGGGTCTTAGAACGATAGAACTAAATTGGGTACCAGTTTATAATAACTTAATATTGCTCATTATCTAGATACCAGTGATCGCAAAATATATATATATAAGTATGCATAATCTATATGAGCACATATATAATGATTTAGGAGTTTGAGATACTTTGTGGGTGTTAATTAAAGAAAATAAGAGGACTCCCACCTGTTTGTGGTCGCCAGTTTGGATCCGAGGTGGCTTTGATTGATGAAAACAACGCCGAATTTAAAGGTTTTTGTAATCATGCACTCCAATGCAAAGTAGGGAGACGACTGCTCATGGTGTCGTTGGTTGGCTGGTGCGTAATGGTTACAGTCATCCAATCTCCATTTGTTGTTGTCAATAAAAAGCAAAGAAAGATGGAGATGGAGAGGGGATCTTGGGTGCCACAAAAAGAGAGAGGGAAGCATGGAGGCTGAGCGGCTGTAGGCCAAATAGAGCAGCTTGCTGCCGTTGTGTTGTGTTGGCTGATATGAAGATGTAGAGAGAGGAGGCGAGAAAGGAAAAGAGGATTCATTCCTCTCTCTCTCTCTTTGGACATAATAAGGACTTAGGGATTTGGTGTCCCGATTTGGGTAATTTCGGTGGGTAAAAACAGCAACAGACTAAGGGGACTCTAATACTTGCTAGGATTGAGAGGTGCCAAAGGGCTTGGATCCCATTTGGAGAGCTGTCATTTAGACCCGTCGAGCCTAATAGGCTCTAAATTTTTCTTTGCTTTTTAAAATTAAACTAGTAAAAGTGCACGAGTGTTGCACATGTTAATATAAATGTGAAAACACCATCGAATTCCTCTAATTTAAATGTCATATTCTAAAGATCTTCGATCTCTATCATATGATTTAATACAATGATCATCATTTCATCCATATTTGACTACTTTGAATTATATAATAGAGATTTTATTTTATACCAATCTTTTGCATTAAACATATTTAGAACATGACCTTCAAATCCGATGGCTAAGATGAAGTTTTCACTTGGCATAAGTCTTCCAAATACCAAGTCTTTGCTTTAAAGGATAACTCTAATTATACCAATCAAATTTCTAAGTGCACTACATTCGAAAAATCATTAACTGATATGAACCAGATGATAGAGATCGATTTTCTTTTCAATCTTTCACATAATGGAGCTTGAGATCAATGGTGTACCATCAGACGGTCATTTATAGTTCCTATTGCATACATCCCAAAAAAATGATCAAAAATTATGGGGCACGGATCATACTCAAATGTGATTTTCAATCACTTTTTGAGATATTATATTTGTACCACATGCAATAAAAAATTAACTGTCAGTACACTCATGATCTCAAGATCTACGATTTCGACGAAAACGACTGTTATTGTCTAATTCAAAACAGTCAATGGTATTCGGCTATGATGTCATTCAAAATTGATTTCTCATTGGATCTTCTATATGATGATCCTGAGGGAAATGGTATACCATTAGACGGTCAATTTTTAATCTGCATGACACACATTCCAAAACAGTAACTGAAAATCATGTGACAGACATCATGCTCAAACATGATTTTCGATCACGTTTTGAAACGTACAACACCTGAAATAAAAAGTTGATTTTCGGTACACCCATGATCTCATACATTATGGGGAAGATTGTGCAACAAACGATCTCCATCTTCTGATTCACAATAGTTAATGATTATCGGTTATAGTTCTATTAAAAATTCGATCATTATAAATAGAACGGTTCGATTTTCGTTTTAATCTTTCATCCCAAAAAATAATTGAAAACCATGTGACACACGAAAATATGATCATGGGCATACCATCAAAAGGGCAAAGAGTCATATAGCTTACTAATTTTTGGAACATGTACAAGAATTGGGTTCATGCAATTGGCAGACCAACTCATGTCATTTGTCATTCAATCAGTTTATTAGTTATATAGTTAAAAACTTAGAATCATTAACTATAAATCTCATAAAAATGCATGTGCATTATACATGGTGCCAAAATAAAAAATATAACTGAAAAATATGACAGAAGATGTATAATAATCACTTACACCATGTATCAGTACATGGTGTCAAAATGGTATCCTATATATAAAATCTCTAACCTTAATTTTATATGCATGCCATCATTTTAAAGTCACATGATTCACATGATTCACATTAAAAAATAAAAATAAACATATAATTTAGAACTTAAAAGTAGAATTGTCAATGGGTTGTGTTAAATGTTTGATTGTCCGATTGGTAAATGACATATGCTGACGTGACCTTGCCTGATGGTGCACCCTGATTCGACCTAATACTCGGAGGGTCAAGGGTATATGCCCAACGACGACACCTATTCGACCTTAACACGAAGATTAAGTGTATATACTAACCCGACTGACACAGATTTGACCTGATTGAAAATACTCTATTTTATTATTATTATTATTATTATTATTATTATTATTATTATTATTATTATTATTATTATTACTACTACTACTACTATTATTAATTATTATATAAAATTTGTAACTCGAGCTTAGTCGACCAAACCCGACCTGAGACCTATTCCGACCTTAACCTGAATGGTCGAGTGTATATGCCCAACCCGACCTGACACGTGACTTGACTTAGTTGAAAATACTCTATTTTATTATTATTAATTATTATATAAAATCTTGTAACTCAAACTTAGTCGACAAAATTTTTCTTTAACCCGACCTAACTATACCTATAGATTGGGTCTGCCACTTCATGCCTGACTTAGCCGAATAACCCAAGTTTAGTACCTAGCTCAATAAAAAAGTCAATCTGTTGAGAGCCCTACGTAGAAGTATCATATGCTTGTCTAAGTCATATAAAGTTAAGTGCTCCCCTAAGTCTTACGACCAACATACGTATGAGTGTAAGTTTTGGGCCGAAATTCCAATCCGATTAGGTAAGATGACAAGATTTGATCAGGGGTAGATTAATCGTGGCTCAGAGGATTTCAACTTTCCAGTAAATTATTATTTTGTAGTTTTATTAACACCCGCCGAATCTTAGAGGGCACGTGCCTATACAAAAAATCATTGACTCTTTGTATTAGTTGATGGAGATCATTTTTTGGCCTAATCTTTCACATAAGAGATCTTGATATCATTGGCTTACCATTAGACGATCATTTTTTTATTTCATAAGGTACAGATCTCAAAATATGACCCTAAATTTACATGACATATATCATGCTCAAATTTAATTGTTGGGCCATTTTTATATGATCTATGCCACATAATTTAAAGCAAGTCAAATATTTTATGGTAAAATTATTAATTCTCTTAACTTTGTGGATTTCTTTGAAGGTGCTAAAAATAAGGAAGGAAAGATAACTTTTATAGTAAAATTGTTAATTCTCTTAACTTTATGGGTTTCTTTGAAGATGCTAAAAATAAGGAAAAAAAGATAACTTATTTGGATACCATTATTTACGTATTCCCATTGGAAAAGAGATTCTATTTGGGTATCATTATTTGTAACCCTTAAAATTGTGACCTCATCAATATCCTCTAGTAGATTAAAATGACCGCTTTGAATTAGAAGATGGAGATTATTTTTTATCCCCATCTTTTACCTAAATGATCTTGGTATCATGAGAGTATTATTATACCGTCGGTTTTTTTTAAAATGATATAAAATCATGTTTGAGAGTGATGTATGTCATTTGATTTTAAAGTCACTTTTTTTATTGTGTCAAGTGAAATAAAATTTTTACCGCCTGATGATATAAACAGGATGTCAAGATCAACTATATATAAGATTGAGACGAAAAATAATCTCCATCGTATGATTCAAAGCGATCAATATATTCAAACTGAAAGAGGTGAGATGAAGTTATAATTTTTGGATGGTAAATAATGATACCCATTTTAATTTTATTGTCACAACTTATGAGTGTATATAGGGGCAAGTGTGGAAACAAAGATTGAGAGAAACTATTTTAGCTTTCATATAGTAGTAAGGATAGGAATAAATAAGGAAGAAAATAAGGGTAGATGGAGTAGCTTAGGGGTATTTTGTTACTAAAAATATGAAAACACTAAAATTGACAGAAATTATTTGTACTTTTATATAGTAGCAAGGATTAACAACAGGCGTACACTTTGTTTGGGTTGGACGTACCAGTGTATAAAAAGTTTGTGGCTAGCTGGGCTCTTTGTGCTCATGTATTAAGGGCTACTAGGTAGAGTGGGTTTGTGGATTTTGGCAGCATCAAGGTAAGGTGCTGGGACTTGTTGAATTGGGTTAGTTTCCAATCAAGGATCAAAATATCGGTAATCTGATACATATCGTCCTGACCTTCAGGACGATACGTATCGGGTATCGGTCGATACATTGATAAGGTGTTGAGACTTGCTGAATTGGGTTAGTTTCCAATCAAAGATCAAAATATCGGTAAATCGATATGTATCGTCTTGACCTTCAGGACGATACGTGTGACAGCCCGGATTTCGGCACTCCGAAACCCGTGCCATCAGCACGATCATCTTGACCGTGCCCCTTAGCTTAGCACGGAACATTGGCATATCAAGCATAAATGAAGCAATAAAGGAGCTGCGGAATTTAAATCTATATTAAGTAATTCTCCAAAAGACAGTTCTACCCTCATGCCTTTGCATGAATGGAGAACCGATCCGAACCATCGATGATAGCAATCATCACGGATGGTTCGCCCCAAAAGAATAATCCCAACTCAATATATACATGATTTAACCAAAACAAGGCTTGACATACCAAGCCGTACTGATCTCTCTCAAAAGCCCTCAAAGTGGCACAACGGAGTCCTCTAGAAGAAGTCCTCAGGAGGTGGCTCCAACTGCCTCTCCTCGGCAAGGTAAGGTCCGACTCACCGGGCTCCTCAAGCCTCTAAGAATGCTAGTAGTGGGTGAGCTACATCCTAGCTCAATAGGGAACAAAACACAGTTGAACATATAAATTATTACTCACATATATTCCATGATATGCCATGCATGATGTGTCTATGCAATTTCGGATGAAACGGTTAAAAAGTATTATATTTTACTGGTAGTTTACTCGTGTCTTTTATTTACTCATGAATAATGCTGAAAAGGCCTAAAGCAAAACTTAAACTTTCAACTTAAGTAATCCCCGAGCAATATAGCATCGAGCCCCGATGAGATACCCTTCATCGTCATCTATATAGACACTTTTAACGTATTCCCTGGGAATACCATATAGTACCCAAGCCCCTTTCCCCTGGGGATTGGTGGCGGGGTTTCACTTGTTGATTAATCGATTAATCGATTAATCGAAACTGATTCGATTAATCGATTTCCAAAATCGATTAATCGAAAGTCAATATCGATTAATCGATTCTCAAATCGATTAATCGAGATTTTCATTCGATTAATCGAATCCTAATTCGATTAATCGAAATTCTCTGTTTAGCCAAGTCGATTCTCAATTCGAGTAATCGAGTTCCTAAAATCGATTAATCGATCCCAAATTGATTAATCGAAAATTGAATTCGATTAATCGAAATCCCATTTCGATTAGTCGATTTTCCACAAGTCATTTCCTCCGGCCCCTGGGGTCCACTGGAGGTTCCCAGTCGATTAATCGATACCCAAATCGATTAATCGAAATCTAAAGTCGATTAATCGAAATTCAATTCGATTAATCGAGATCGGGGTTTCTTGACTTTTCAACTTCTTGGCCAATTTCGATTAATCGAAATTGGGTTTCGATTAATCGAAATTGCCCGATTCAGCCCCTTTCGAGCTGTTCTTTCCAATCTTTTTCCACACTTTTTCCTCTATTTTTCTAAACCATTATCCTATGATTTAAACCATTTTCAACTACAATTTAACCTCTACAATCTATGCATTTTATTCACAAAAATTTACCTTGAATCAATCTCAAATTGATTTCAAATCAAGTGGTTGGAAGGCTAGGGTTCCAGCTTTGCTTCTAGCGGATCCCTCTCGTCGAATCCGACGTTTATTGCTCGAATCCCCCTTCCACAACTAGCATTTACTCCTTGCATTAACTATGCTCTCCTTCTCTCTCTCTTCTTTACTTCTCTCTCAACAACCAAAGCTATTGGTTTTAGGGTTATTAAACCTTTTTATCCCCCCCTAGCTTGTGTGTTGAGCACATGCACCTCAATAGGTATATGTGACTTCAGATTCCCAACACACACCACATAGCTTCACAAACCATCTCATCTCATTCACTCATCACACTCTACGCTAACTATCTAACTCCTAATTGGTCAAACCTGTGATCGATCGGACA
Source organism: Chloranthus sessilifolius (assembly GCA_021018995.1). Taxonomy (NCBI): domain Eukaryota; kingdom Viridiplantae; phylum Streptophyta; class Magnoliopsida; order Chloranthales; family Chloranthaceae; genus Chloranthus; species Chloranthus sessilifolius. The sequence continues at coordinate 84,900,967 of CM037589.1, read as the reverse complement.
CGGATCCCGAGGTTATAGTTTAGTGTGATTTTTCAGGCTATTACAATACGTATCGGGTATCGATTTGATACATTGAATTTTATTTCAATTGTCTACATAATCGATGGCGATTGTCTACACAGTCGCCATTGATTGTGTAAACAATCAGAAAAATAAAAATAAAAATAAAAATCCGATTGTCTGCACGATTGTCTACACAATCGATGGCGATTGTCTACACAGTCGCCATCGATTGTGTAGACAATCAAAAAATATATATATACATATTATCGGACGATACATTAAAATTATCATCCGATAATCTCAATGTATTGTCCGTATCGTCCGATACATTGCCCGTATCGGACGATAAGTACATTGTTTCTAAGGGGGTACGATATAATGTCTTTGTATCGTACCGCTCAAGTCCAAAACAGATACGTATCGGACGATACGTATCGGTATCAGACGATTTTTTGACCATGTTTCCAATATTAATACCATCAATGGAATTGGGTTAGTTTGTGGGGCACCTACACCTTGTAACACACAGTGTATCCATATAACACATAAGGGATAATTAGAGAAACATATCTTAAAAACAAACTTTTTAACAAAAGACCCGACCTCAAATGTTTTAGAAAAACGGTGCTTTCACGGATTTTGAAACTTCAAAAAATTGTGAAAGCACCGATTTTTTTAAAGCGTTTGAGGTTGGGTCTTTTTTGCTAAAAAGTTTGTTTTTGAGGCATTGTTTTCTAAAGTGCCCTACATATAAATGTGTGGGCACATCTACCACCACACAAACGATTAAATACAAATACTGTAACGACCCGATTTTTAATGCAATTATCTCGTAGTGTTAGATGTGTTTCGCATCATGTACGGTGTTAGCGCCTCACATCGGATCCTCTTATTCTATTTTAAAGATATTAAATGTGTGATTACACTAAACTTGGTAGTAGCGCTCTACACTGAAACCTACCCCATTTGAGAAAACTTTATTTAAGAATAAAGTACTCACAACTATGGATCAAAATTTCATCCGATACGTATCGGTATCGGAGGTCACCGATACGGTACATTGAATGTACCGTATCCGTCATATATATATATATATATATATATATATATATATATATATATATATATATATATATATATATATATAAACCGAACGATACATTTAATGTATTGTCCGGTACCGTCTGATACTGATACATATCGGTTTTGGGCTCGGACGATACATGTCGATTTTTCGGCATTTTGATCCATGCTCACAACCCTTTTCATAATTATTTTTAAAAGAAACCTTAGCCGTCTCTTTCTTTTTCCCTTCTCAAAAATCCTAGCTAGCTACCGTCACAACTCCTCCACCCACCCCTTTTCTTAAAAAGAAAAAGAATAAAAATCATTTAATCTCTTCCATAAATCTTTGGTGTCTTCTTTCACAAAGAACACCCATTACAAAAAATAAGACTATTAGTAGTAATTTTTTTAACAAAAAACTGCCGCTATTAGTCTTACCGCTACAAAAAATTGCCGCTATAAAAAATTGCTTTAACATCAAATGCCGCTAAAACACCTTATTTTTGTAGCGATCGTGGATTATTTCTGTCATCAAGATCGAGGAAGAAGAAAAATGCAAAATCGTGGACGAGTCACATCGCGTGGACGCCGATCTCTATCGCCCTAATCATCATCGATCTGCCGATCATGTTTCAAGAGGTGGGTACTCATCCATCCATCTCGTTCTTTTCAGATCTCGTCGCGTAGGGTACGATCGATCGCGTACCAACGGGTTAAATAAATCAAACCCGTATATATTTTGTATAAAAAGTAATTTTGAAAAAAAAAAGAAGTAAATAAACCCCCCATAGATAGTTATTTATATTTGAATATTTTAGTTAAACTTTTTATTCTTTTAGCGGAACCCGAACCCTAATCTGTTGCACGTTAAACTATAATATAATATGTTATATTAAATGTGATTTATGGCACTACTAGTCTAGTATCATATATGGCATATATATTTTATAATTATTATATGTTAGAAATGACAAAACACTCAAGTGATTTGTTATTAAAATAATATATTTTATTATACAATATGCATATATTATATGTATATATTGTACGTTCCTTTTCTTTTGTTTTGTGCATTCACGCAACGGTTCGGTTCCATGTTCTCAAACTGTTTGCTTTCTTTTATTCTGATATAGAACACATATATGTAGGATTATTTTTCAGCAAATCCTTCTAGAAACAAATTCTTCTAGTATATAATAAATAAGTAAAATAAGTAGTATTTTTGGATAAATTGATAATCTTAATTTTTGTAGCACATTGATACATGGAGATTTAACTATTTCATATATAATAAATTATATGTGAGCTACAAGTTATACATGCCAAACACGTAAAAACACATAGCTTTTGGTTGATGTTGAAGTCGGTACACATTATCTATTGGGATTGGGCGAGCAATTTAATGTATTGTCAAAATTGATTGATGAGTCAAAATATGAGGGGAGCATATTTATATTATATGACAGGAATCTCTTTTCTTCCAATAAATGTTAGTTTTATGGTTTGACTCTTTTGCCTTTAGGAAAAATGGATTTGTTTTCTATTATATATATATATTTGGAGAGGATAGGTACGGTGTGATGGGTGACTATAGATGATGGCCCTTGGCCATCTGATTTTTTTGATAATAATGGAGAGGAGAAGTTGGGCTATATAAAATATATGGGTTCAGAGAGTTATTTCTATTCGAAAGTTCAAATTACTCTATAAAATAGATGAACTATGTTTGACGACGGTCATATATTAAGTGAAAATCGAATATTAGGTGAAAGTCAAATATTAAACAACGGTCTCATATATTAGATGGTTGTATGATATGCTTGCTTGAGAAAACTGAAGGGTCGTTTGATATGTCTTAAGGACCCGCTAATTACTCACTAAACAATTTCTAATCATATTGTAATTATATAACTACATTGATGATCATACATGTGGCAAACATCCCAAGTGCCAAGTCACCCACGAGGGACCATACCTAATAGTAATTTTGCTCCTCCCATTATTCTAACTTAAAATCCCATGGAGAATAAGAGTCGTGTAGGAGAGGGCAAAAGGAATGAAAATACATGTAGTAAAATCTATTCAAATTTGACTATTATACTATATTAAATATATACGGTTATATTATATAATGATATAAAAGCTAAGTATTATATTATAATATAAATATATACTTATATTACTATATGCTATATTAGTTAATAAGCACTTAAGTGCTTTAATATTTTAATCGATGTTACAAACCAATTGATCGGATTGTGTCTGAATATACAACTTTCATTATTATTGTTTTACTTTACAATTTCGCTTGCACGATCAAAACTTAATGTACTTTAATTACTCAATATTTCGATTGATGGTCGTACTCTACTTTAAATTATATTGTCCTTTTATTTTAAACATTCAATAAATATATATATATATATATATATATATATATATATATATATATCGCTTCAACGCGATCACTTCGATAACACGAAGTGTTAGAACTTCGATACCTCGTGAAAATCGAATTCTGACTTTCAAGTTATCGAAAACACATAATTACTCCCCCACTCTATATATTTATTGGTATATTATGTAAATAAATATATGTATAAATATAACGATAATCTGAATGAAAACATATTTTTATATGTAGCGATTCTATATTTTCATTTTAATCACGATACGAGTTAAGGATATGTTAGATCATAAGTACGTGAGTGTATGAGATCATGCCTACGCTTGGGTGTGGTGATTCACTTAGATGGTATCGAAGCAAGGAATACATTGTATTCACATGCCTTACAACTCATGATGGTCTGAGACATCTTGACGAGTAAGGTGAGTACGAATTCAGTGTAATCTCATATACGGGGCATATACGGTGACCCGATCACCCGAGGTTCTAATACGATAGAATAAAATATGAGTTAAGATACGAGGTTTAGACCTTTAGGCCATAGTCATGGTGGGATTCTTTTTACGGTCACGTGAAACTCAGAATATAGGCATTCATATACGGATGCAATACCTCTATAGTAGTATGGACTGTCACACGAAGTACATCCAGGTTACTACGGAACCCGTTCCTTGGAAAGCATGATTTGTGAAGTTTAGGTCTTAGAGGTATGTTATGTTATGAGTATGATAAAATAAGATAAATTATGAGTACGATAATAAGACACTACTGTGTAGGCCAGCAAAAGATTAAAAACTTAAGTCTCTGTACGTGTCGTTCCTTGCGTAGCCACCATAAGGGCAACAACGTCTTTCAGTCAAGACGGGTCTCTGGGAGATATTATGAGTTATCAATCGCCGACCACCCCTGTGACTAGATAAGAAGTATAATATGATATGATATGGAGGGCGTTATGATATGGTGGTATGATACTATGGTGACCCTCACATGTTAGCTCGAAAAGTGACTCTGACACAAGTCGTATAGAATTTTATGAGTATGTTAGTTACGCTCATACAGATGTATGTGTGAGAATAAAAAAAGATACGATATGATATGATATGAGATATGGTAAGATACGTTAAGATATGAATGTCTAGATCATGGTCCCGCATTTATAATATAATATGAGTTCTACGATATACAAATTATTTTATTTTTCTCTTATATTTTCTTTGAGATATTATGTTGATCATTCACGTGATGCACCCACAATGCACCTGAGTAGTATGAGGTGGATAAGTGGTATATCCCACAGAGTTTACGTGATTGAATAAACTCATTTCACGATAATCTAACAACTGCAGGTGACTGTCTTGATGGAGTGGACGTTAGTTTCCTTGATCCGATTGGTGCTGAGTACGTTAACCCGGTAGACGTGGATTATCAGGAGCCTTGGGAGGGCGACGCCATTGATTATCAGGAGAACCACGATGCTGATTTTGATCTGAGCACCGACTATTGATATCTATGGGATTGGTATTGAGTTAGATTTATATTTTATTGTTGACACTATAGTTTCCCTTTATCGGATTTGTCTCCGACCTCTATTATTATTTTAGTTATAGATTACGTGGATTCTTTTTATCCCATTTATATAGTATTTATTATCGTTTTTATATTCAACCTTTATAAGTTGGCTTTCACGGATTTCATGGAATCAGATATTGCGAGAACTCTGATTAAGTGTATGTCCGCTTAACATATCCGAGATATGTGCAGGTCATAACTCGAAATTCTAGGCCCTCGAGATGAGTAGAATTTCGAATCGTGACACATACCCATTGTATGTTTGCTTATTTAGAATGAGCTAAATTAATAGATCCTTGGGCTCGGATTTTTGAGTCGGGATCACCTTAGGTTCGATTCTAGGGTGAATATAGTCTCACCCGGTTACACACACACACCACTTTTTCCTCTTTACACATCAATTAGTAAAACAAACAAATATTATTTTGTTGTTTTATTCATGTTAGCATTTGGGTGCCCAAAGTAGTAGATTTCACTTGGGCCCTCAACTTGGGTTCGGCTCGACAGTTCGGGCTGCATGCGCACCCCCACTTTAACTTCAAAGTTATTATTATTATTATTCATACGTAGATGGGTGTATATTTACAGTTATACAAAATGTTCCCATATATAGGCCAGTCGAAAATGGTAGGTCCGAGGCTACATTACTTGAGTCAAAGGTTTGACTAAGGTGAAACTCATCACAAAAGCATTCTCATCAAAAGTCAAAGATTCAACGTTGGCAAAAATCAAGGTCATTATAATATGATAGTTGAAAAGCAACATTTGGAGAATGAATCTCACACAACAAAGCACTCACATTGAGTGACACATAGGAGAATAAATCTCACACAACAACACTAACGATCTTACACCATTAATATTTTATCTCACGCTATTGAAATATGATTTATTATCATGCAAGGTCTTGCACATGTGTGACCAATCTAATTTATTCTAGTGGCAATACATTAATGGCACATATCTCGGCCCAACGAAACTTTCTTATAAGTTAACCAGAACCACATGATTGATGAACTTTAATATTAGTTATTAAAATTAAAAACAGTGATTAATATTATAGTTCATGTGTTAGATGCTTTAAATCTCTCTAAAACACCAATTTTGGGTATGTCAGTCTATGATTTATCACTTTGACGGTACAGATCACCCACTTTTTAAACTATTGATGGTGTAAGATCATTTAAACGCCATTTTTATTTTTAAATCACAATCAGCCAGACCAGGTCAGGAGAGCGGGGTCCCTAAATGTCTGTGAAGATGCAATTCCGTGTAAAAGTTGAAAGAGATCAGATGGTCCTTCTCATTCGACACAACCCATAGAGGCATAGATGATAGAGACGGGGAGAGGAGCCCACCTACGTTTGAGCTGCGAACCGACGTGTTATAAACGCCTTCTTCTAGAAGTAGGGCCAAAGCCCAAAGGGATTCTTTTTAATTGTCTGCTCAAACTTTCTCTGTATCGTTTGATTCTGCTAGCGTTGCTTTCTATTTTTTGAAGTTCGCCAACACCTTTTGCTTTTTTTGTGGCTAACTTACGCAGTAGAAAAGCGTGTTGTCGAGACCAGAGCCACGTTAGCTAACGACCGATAGTATTCATGTAAATCTATACCGTACACGTGTCAAACTCATTTGATTAAGAGTAGCTCTATTTACACCTTTAGGCCTTGTTTGAAAATTTTAGAGCCAAAGGTATTTGCAGAGACAAATTTCTTATAAGGAAAATGCGTTTGTGGGACCAAGGAAAATTTTAAGATTGTTTGGCAAAATATTAGGTAATCTAAATTTAGGTTGGCGTTATTACCAAACCATTTAATATCAGAGTAACCTCACTTAAAGGAAAAAGCTCTTTGGCTGCTTTAAAGTTTAAATCATACGATGGAGATCATTTTTTTGTCACAATCGTTCACACAACAGATTTTGAGATCATAAGCTTATCATCCGCCGATCTAATATTGATTTCATATGATATATATCTAAAAAAGATTTTATATAGGCTAGGCGTGATTCTTTGACTTAGACATATTCCACTAGCACATGTAGTATTGAGATTAATCACAAATGTTGGCCACATGTCGTAACAAAAGATTATACTCTAATGGTGCAAGATCGAAGATGTACCTCAATGTCCAATTTGTACGTAATTTAAAAGAAAGACTTGATATTTTGGGGATTTGTGTCATAGGAAAGCATCATTAAAGTCATCTGATTTGGGGGTAATGATCTAAAAAATTTCAGTGTAAGAGAATGGCACAAAACAAAATCTGTATCATATGACTCAATGGGGTCAATTATTGAATCAAATAACTACCTTTGACTACATTAAATTATATCTTAAAGATCATGTTTGTGTTAATTTTTTGTACCTAAAATCTTTAGATCACGACCTTCACATCAGACAGGTCATATGGTGTTTTCATATGACACAAGTCTCCAAATTATCTAGTCTTTCTTTAAGGGAAATACAAGTAGTTCGCCGTTACACATAGTTTAAAAGAAAGATTTGGTATTTTGGGAACTTGTGTCATGTAAAAATACCTTCTAAGCAATTTGATTTGAAGGCAACGATCTAAAGATAGTTGGTGCAAAAGATTGGAACAAAATAAGGTCACTTTCTTATGATTCAACACGTTCAACTGTTGAATCAGTTAATGGCCTTTGATTATAATGAATCATATGGTAAAGATTGTGTTTTTGTGCCAATTTTTTTGTATCTAAGAGCTTTAGATCATGACTTTTAAATTAGACGACATTGATATTGTTTTCACATGGCACATGTTCATATGGGTTAGCTCTTATAAGAGCTGATGCAACTCTATGCCAACTCTTCACTAGAGAAGATAAACTTTGCTCTTCACAAGGAGATGCGTTGCCAAATGTTAAAGCAGATTCCCGTAATAGAGTACTTTTAAATACACTCCCGAATATTTGAGGGCACCTAAGCTGAAAATACATTAATTGCTTTGAATCAAATGAGGGGAATCATTTTTCGTCCCAATCTTCTACAAGATCTCAAGATCATGAGCGTACCATCAATTTTTAACTACACATTGCACACATCTCAAAAAGCGACCTTAACATCACGTGCCAGACTTCACCTTCAAACAAGGTCACTTTTTGGGGACCTGCCCCATGTGAAAAATTAATCTGACATATCTGTTGGTACATCCATGATCTCGAGGTTCATTGTGTGATAGATTGGGAGGAAAGATGATCTCTATCGTCTGATTTAAAACACGATCAATATATTTTTAGCATAGCGCCCTAAAAGATATATTCGGTGGGCTCATTTAAAGTTACTCTTTAAGATACCAAAATATTTCCTTAAAAAAACTTTTTTTCTTATTTTATAACTTCAGAATAAAGTTGTCAATAAGCCTAGGCTGGCCCGCTAGCCCACTTTGCCTGACCCTAAAATCTTGGGGGTAAGACTTAAAAATGAGGTAAGAGGGCAGAGCTTGAACTTTGAAACCAAAAGCCCGCTATATGTCGAGCAAGAGAAGAGATTAACGAGTTAAAGCCCATAAGCCCGACTTGGCCTAAATATCACTTTTAGTTATATATTAAGAGTTAGTCTATAATGAGTGTCCAGTCATCATGAGTGGACATCACATCGCAGTCTACATTTCATGTGACTGAGTGGCTTGCATGGACTTCCAACATGAAAATCCTTGCAAGTCACTCAGTCCTAAGTACATGTGGACTCGATGTCCACTTATAATGAGTTGACACCCATTGTGGACTAACTCATATATTAAATTTATTAATATAAATACATAAAATATATTATATTATTTACAATCAAATTATTAAATATCACCCAATATTACCGTTAGATTTATCAAGCGAATATTTTTAAGGATATTCTAATAATTTTAATATTTAGAAAGAGAGGTTTTAAGATTTTATTTTTCTTCGTTTAAAATATTTTTTTCTCGATTTAATGAAGAAAAAAAATTAAAATGATATAAAATTACAGGAAATTTAGACAAAATATCAATAATCAATGGGGTTTGAATCCCAATCCATGTTCACCATAACCCGCCTAAGTTAGGGCTAGGACTTGGCATATCAAAATCCGCCTAAGTTAGGGCCAAGCTAGGGCTTCGCCTTGGCCCCTAGGTTCTGGCTAAATTTTAGGGAGACCTGGCCCTAACCTGTCCTATTGATAGCCCTACCTTGGAAGCCTGAAAATAATTTTATTTCTGCATAAGGCTTGAATAAGACACATGGAGGGCACATATATATATATATGTTTCCTTACGCTTATTAGCGGCCACTGCGGTATGTTAGCGGCCGCTAACATACCGCTATCTTACAAAAAATAATAAAAATAAAATAAAATAAAATAAAAATTTATTCTTTTTTTTTCTTATAGTTAGCGGCTACTATTTTAAGATAGTGGCCGCTAACATACCGCTAACTTAAAAAATAAATTTTTCTTTTTTTTTTTAAATATCGGCCGCTATCTTAGGATATCAGCCTGATAACTTAAAACATCGACTGAATTAATATTTTATTTTATTTTATTTTTTTTTTTAAGTTAGCGGCGGCCGCTAACATACTGCCATCTAATTTTTTTTTTTTATAAGATAGCAGCCGCTATCTTAAGATAATGGTCGCTAATATACCGCTAACTTAAAAAAAAAAAAAAAAAAATTTTTTTTTTTTTTTTTTTATAAATATTAGCCGCTATCTTAGGATAGCAGGCGATATCTGAAAATATCGGCCGATATCTTATAAAAAAAAAAAAATTTTTTTTTTTTTTTTTTTTTTAAAGATATCTGCCGATATTTTAAAATATCGGCCTATAACTTATCATATCGGCCGATATTATAAGTTATCTTTAAGTCGGCGGATATCTTCAAACAAAAAAAAAAAAAAAAAAAATTTTTTTTTTTTAATAAGTTAGCGGCCGCTATCTTGCCGCTAACTTAAATTATTATTATTATTTTTTTTTTAATCGCTAACATACCGCCAGCTTAAAATTTTTTTTTTTTTTTTTAATAAGTTAGCGGCCGCTAACATACTGCTAACTTAAAAAAAAAAAAATTAAAATAAATAAAATAAATAAATATCGGCCGCTATCTTAGGATAGCGGGCGATATCTTAAAATATCGGCTCTATCTTAGGATATCTGCCGATATCTTATAAAAAATAAAAAATTTAAATTTAAATTTTTTTTTTTTTTTTTAAAGTTAGCGATATATTAGCGGCCTATTATTTTTAAAATTTATTTATTTATTTATTTTTTATAAGTTAGCGGCCTGTGACGGGACCAATACTCGAGCTTGCGGCGTGGTGCGTGTGGCACGACATGTGGTGCCAGGAGGGCACGCGACATGGGGCCATGTTGGCCTTGCGACGTGGTCGCGCTGCGAGAACGCGACACGGTCGCATGAGGGTACAACGCAGAGCGTCACGGTCGCGACATAGCCAAGGTGGGCTAGCGATGCATGAGGCGTTGCGGTATGTCAAACCAATAGGTTTGAGGTTCTCCTGCCATTCTGGCTGAATGACTGTTTTACCCTTATATAGGGGAAGGGAGCTTGAGAGCTATTCCCCCGCACACGGGGCCTTGCGTTGGCAGAGGGGGCGCAAGTGTCTCCTAGGCCTGAAAGGGTGGGCCTAGGACGTCGACGCAGCGATGCCGTGTGGAACCCGAGGGAGGTTGATGTATGGCCCCGGACTACGCGTCGCGGTGCATACGGCTGGGTAATCTCGCGAGACAACACCAGGGCGCTGCGTGGGACTCAGTTGAGCACGACAGCATGTGGGCTAAAGATGAACGTGTGCTAGTAATTCGGAACGCACACGAAGGCAAGCTGCGTGGGACTCGTTAGCACGCGTGGCCGAGGCACAAGGTGGGCTTGGTTCGTGACGGCGAGGTACTAGTGCAACATGTGGTGAAGCTTGAGCAGGCCAAGTTAGCGCAGCGGTGCAGATTGGCGTGTCGCAAGGGACACGATGGGTTGAATGGTAGGCCGTGAAACAAAGGCAACCATGTTGGGAGGAGTTCCCGTCCTCTAGGCGGGTGGTATCAGAGCTGATGTGCAGATGGGTTGGCTTCGTTGCACGCGGTAGCGAAGCATCGCGCGGGTTGAAAGCGCGTCGAAGGACGCCCTCGCGACGATTGTTATCAGAAGTAGGCTGACCTAGCGAAGCGTGCATTAGGTGCCGCACAGGACTGAGGTTGCGGAACTGCGACCCCGTGACATTTTGGTATCAGAGCCAAGTTCGATCCAGAAGCGATGATGCTATGAGTAAACTGGTGCGGAGGCACGTGATGTGGTGTCAAGAGGGCACGCGACATCCTTGAACAATTGGTGCGGAGGCACGCGATGTGGTGTCAAGATGGCACGCGACATCCCTGAGCTAGTTAACAGGTGAGAGCCTTGTGACAGCAGAACCAAGTTGACCCGACCGGGGTGACAATGGGGAGCTTGTGGAAAGGTGCGGGCCTAAGAACTAGAATTGTGTTGCTAACAAGCTGGGAGGAGTTGGCGGGGTCAGTTCACTATGTTCATGCGTCAACGAGGACGTTGACATTTTATGGAGTGGTGGAGGATGTGACGGGGCCTAAGAACTAGAATTGTGTTGCTAACAAGCTGGGAGGAGTTGGCGGGGTCAGTTCACTATGTTCATGCGTCAACGAGGACGTTGACATTTTATGGAGTGGTGGAGGATGTGACGGGGCCAATACTCGAGCTTGCGGCGTGGTGCGTGTGGCACGACATGTGGTGCCAGGAGGGCACGCGACATGGGGCCATGTTGGCCTTGCGACGTGGTCGCGCTGCGAGGACGCGACACGGTCGCATGAGGGTATGACACGGAGCGTCACAGTCGCGACACGGACGCGACATAGCCAGGGTGGGCTAGCGATGCATGAGGCGTTGCGGTATGTCAAACCAATAGGTTTGAGGTTCTCCTGCCATTCCCGAATGACCTGCTTTTACCCTTATATAGGGAAGGGAGCTTGAGCTATTCCCCGACACGGGCCCCGCGTTGCTAGAGGAGGCGCAAGTGTCTCCTAGGGCACGAAGTGGGCCTAGGACGCCGACGCAGCCGATGCCGTGTGGAACCCGAGGGAGGTTGATGTATGGCCGGACTACGCGTCATGGCATATACGGTGGGCAACCTCGCGAGACAACACCTGTGGCTCTGCGTGGGACTCGATTGAGCATAAAGATGTGGGCTAAAGATGAACGTGTGCTAGTAATTGAACGCACACGAAGGCAAGTGCGTGGGACTCCTTGGCACGCGAGCGAGACACAAGGTGGGCTTGGTTCAAGAAAGTAGCGAGGTACTAGTGCAAAGGTGCAGGTGAAGCAAGCGAGCCAAGTTAGGGGGCGGCAGATTGGCGTGTCGCAAGGGACACGATGAGTTGAATGGTAGGCCGTGAAACAGAGGCAACCATGTTGGGAGGAGTTCCCGTCCTCTAGGCGGGTGGTATCAGGCGATGTGTGCGATGGGTTGGCCCGTTGCAGCGCTGTAGGCAGAACAGCAGCGGTTGAAAGCGCGTCGAAGGCGCACGACGATTATTGTTATCAGAAGTAGGCTGACCTAGCGAAGCGTGCGTTAGGTGCCGCACGGGACTAAGGTTGCGGAACTGCGACCCCGTGACAGGCCGCTATCTTAAGATAGCGGCCGCTAACATACCGCTAACTTAAAATAAAAAAAATAAAAAATAAAAAAATAATAAATTATAAGTTAGCGGCCGCTAGCTTAAGACAGTGACCGCTAACATACCTCTAACTTAAAAAAAAAATATTTTTTTTTTTTTTATAAGATATTGGCCGCTTTCTTAGGATATCGGCCGATATCTTATTAAAAAAAAAAAATTTTTTTTTTTTTTTTTTTTTTTTTAAAAGTTAGCGGTAAGTTAGTGGCCGCTATACTTATAATTTTTTTTTTTTTAATATCAGCCGCTATCTTAGGATAGCGGGCGATATCTTAAAATATCGGCCGATATCTTATAAAAAAAAAAAAAATTATAAGTGATCGCAATCTTAAGATAGCAGTCGCCATCTTAAAATAGCGGTATGTTTGCGAGTTTTTTAATTTTTTTAATTTTTTTTGTTTACTTATGTCTTATGTTCTTATATTTTTGGCAGATCACTAACTAATAAACACAGTACTCTCCTTTTTTTCTTCGTACCCTAAAATATATCATATGTTAGCGATCGCGATCATAAAATATCGTCCGTTATCGTAAAATAGCGTCCAAGATAGCGCTTAAAATATCGAGTACCACGACCCGCAATTATAAGCGAGCGCTACTAAAGTCGGAACTGAAAAATGGACAATAAAAAAAATAAAAAATAAACATATATATATAGGCTTGGCTTGGAGCTGGCCTATTTTGCACAGTTTCAAACTATAGGGCCGTTTTTACAAATAAGCACACTTGTAGGGCCAAAAATGCAAATTTTTCTAAAAAAAAGCCTTTAATATAAATACCAATAAAAAGTTACCTTTTCGAAATCTTCTCCAACACTCTCATTTTCTCGTATGCTCATCTTTTCAAGCTTCTGTCTTCGCCGACCCTTTTCCCTCCAATGCACGTGTTCTGTCTTTGCCCTTGTGAAATTGAAGTTTGTTTCGTTGCTTATTTTAGACGCTTAAGAAAAAAAACCTGCGGTGGTCACATTGCACTGAAAGGTAAACTCATTATTATTATTTTTTAAAATCTATATTTTATGTAAGAGAAAATTTTATTGTAAGTCATTTTTTATGTTTTAGAGAAGCATATGTATTATTTTATTTTATCGACAGATTTGTTATTGTGTTGGAAACGTGCCATTGATAGAGATTTGAAGTACATTTTTTGTGCTTAGTGCACATAAATATTAGATGCAGTGCATTTTGTTGCACTATGATTAGGGCTCTCAATGGATCGGATTCCCAATTTTTTTAATTCGACTGTAACTTGGGTTGTGATGTACTCAGCCTAAGCCCTGCCTATGGCGGGCATGGCCGAGCTTGAGCTTTTTTTTGTACTTTTTTTGGACAATTGTTTCAAAAAAATAAATTCAAATCAATGGTCAAAGAGAGTTTTTTATCAAAATAAAAAGAAAATAAATAGAGAAAGAGTTTAATGAAGCAAGAGGCTTGCTTAGAGTTGGGACTTGAGATGATAGGCTTGCTCAGAGTTGAGACTTGAGATGATAGGGATTGCGATAAAATGAAAATCTATTTGAGGGTTTCTATTTATGAAGCATCTCAAGGCATTTAAGTAGAATGTTCTTAATAATATATATATATATATATATATATATATATATATATATATATATATATATATATATATATATATATATACACTTAACTCTTTATGTTTGTATCCAACTGAGTGCAAGCTGGGTGTTGGAACATTCAACCCAAGCCTGACCTGGATCAATTCGGGTCACCACTTGATTAGCTTGACCCATATATTGGGCCGGATTGGCTTCACAAAATATATCACTTTTTCCGAGACAATTGCAGACTAAAATTCGGGTTGGCCTGGCCCATTGAGAGCCTTAATTGTGATTACACAATGCAATGAATTATAACTAGATTACAGTATATTTTTTTACACTGTAAAAGTTGCCAAGTACAATATATTTCATTAAATGAAGTATATTTTAATGCACTAATTATCTTTTGATAATATATTTTAAAGCACCATTGGGGCTCATTCGAGAGCCCTGATTCAGTCAGAATCTGAGTAAAAACTCATAAAGATAACAAAAGCCGAGCAAATATGAGACAATCCTTTGTTTGCGAGTTCCTATGGGACCCACGCAAAATCAACCACTTTCTGAGCCAAAAGCGACAACCATGTGTCAAAATTTTTTGCTCGGATTGTCTCATAATTTGAGTTGAGAGGGAATATTCTACCATCGTGAAATACACTTGATAAGCCCCCTTTGTTTTTTTTAGGGTAAGAATTGGTCTTTCCTATTGATAATTTTACCATTAACACGGTTGACTGTCTTGACTCAAATCATAGAGATAATTTTTTATCCCAATCTTTGGCGAAATAAATTTTGAGATCATAGCCTACAAATCATACAATTATTTGTTGATCCACTTGACAGACATCCTCAAAGTGACTGTGATCATAGGCCTTACGTAAGTAAAGCTCTTGGGTTAGTTTTTGGGGATGTGTTCCATGGGAATCAACATCTGACCTGATAAGTGGGTCATGGTCCGAATATCAATTTGCCAAAGATTGAGATGAAAAATAATCCCCATCATTTGTTTCAAGGTAGTCAATGATGTTAACCATCTGTTCAGGAGACCAAATACTCTTGCCCTATATTTGTAGAAAAGAGGAAATTATTTTGCTCAAGTAAAATTAATAGATGATTCCTTAGTTGCAACTATCATAATTTTGGTAGAATTTGAATCGCAAAGGTACCCAATTACCCATAATTTAGGCCCATTCCATCAATTTAGATGCTCGCGGACTTATTTTTGAAGAGACTTCTCCTAAGTAAAATTAATAAAGGATTCTTTAGTTGCAACCATTAATTTTGGTAGATTCCAGATTGCAAATAATGATACCAAATTACTCATAATTTAGGGCCATTTTTTTCGCTCCTCTCAATTAATTTAAGTCCTCACATACTTATTTTTGGAGAGATTTCTCCCACAAGGGGCTCACCATCATGTGGGACTATACACTCATATATGGTGTATAGACTCTAGTATAATTAATTAAAAAAATAAATTATATATTACAAATAAAAATGTTTGAACCTAGAACCATTAAAGCAATTTATTAAATTATGTAAACACGTCTGTGTATATATATATATATATATATATTAAATATTAAATTGAAATAATATATATGTATTTTACAAAATACACCAAAATTATTAAATATAAAAAGGTCAGGTCTTTACTTAATCGATTATTGGAACCTATCTTGGCACAAAGAAACATGCCACATGGCGTACATCTGTGACTAATTTAAATTATCCAAGTGACAGTCAATCGATTTTGTATTAGATTCTATGTGTATATTACGTTTTAGTAAGTACCTTTCGTGAAATCATATTTGATAAAAAACTTCGTCAAATATATTCAATCTCGCATGGATTGAAAACCAATAAAATTTCAGTTAAATCCGTGTACGAGATATATATTAATGATTAAATAATATTTTTACGGCCGTGACACAAATATAAGTAATTGAAGATCGATTTTGAGCTTTTAGTAAGCACCTTAACAAGGCTTTAGTGTTTTCAAATTAATGAAATTTCTTATTTATTGCTTTATGATCTAGTAGTGAGCTGTCAAATGAATGGTCAGGATTTAAGATCAAATGTCACCTTAAATCTGAAATAGACTGGTACAATTATACCTTGTTTGACGAAACTTATGGAAATATTTTTTTTTTTACTTTACATGGGCTTGTAAATAAAAGAACTCATGGGAAGTTTTATTTTTAAAATTTTATAATGGTTTGATTTTATTTTTTTCAGCTGCTTGGCTATATTGTGTAAAATTATTTTCTTAAGGCACCATTCTTCACACCATGTGAACATATAACCTCACCCCATCTCATCGGGCCAAAATACATTAATCGCTTTAAATTAGAACATGAATTTTTTTTTGTCCCAACTTTTTACAAGATGGGTCTTGAGATCATGGACATACACTTAGATAGCTTTTTATTCGCGTGGTACAAATCTCAAACAGTAACTCTAAACTCGTGAGACATACATTAAGCTCAAATATAAATCACGAGTCATTTTTTGGAATGGGTGCCACATGAAATAAAAAAATCGATGTACCCATGATCTCAAGATACATCATTTGGAAGATTGGGATAAAAAACAATCTCCTTTGTCAGATTCAAATCAGTCAATGCATGTTGGCCGGAAGAGATAGGGCGAGGTTATGATTTTTCAGTGCAAATAAATAGTACGATTATGAGGTGAGGTTGCATCTAAATCGTTTGATATAAAGGCCATGATCTACAGATCTACGACGCAAAAGAGTGGTGCAAAACTCAATCTCTATCACATGGTTCGATATAATCAACTGTTGAATCGGATAATGGCTTTGGAATGTATTGAGTCATATGATAAAGATTATGCTTAGTGTCAATCTTTTCACTTATGATCTTTAGATCATGACCTTCGAATTAATTCGCTTAGATGGTTGGATTATATTTATTGGCTTCGCTGCTTATAGGTACCTCTGTTCGCGTCCATGTGTTCTTTGAAAGCGCCCATGTCCCAAACCCCTTGAAGACTATTGATTGCTTTGGATCAGATGAGGGTGATTGTTTTTCACCCTAATCGTTCATATAATGGATCTTAAGATCATGTAACACCTATTGGACGGTCAGTTTATAATTCTATGTGTCCCCAGTCTCCAAAATATGGCCCTAAAGTCATGTTTGAGCCTGATATGTGCTATATGATTGAAGAGTCATATTTTGGGTATTGGTGAAACAAGAAATCAAAAATTAACCATCAGATTGATGCACTATAAACCCAAGATCTATTTTGTGGAAGATCTTTGTTAAAAAATATCTCTATCATCTGATATAAGGAAATCAACGTTTTTTTCATGGGTCTGAGATGTAGGCGCTTTCAGAGAACATATGGGCGTGAAGAAAGAGGTATTGATATGTGTGCCACATCAACAAAAAAATTGAGCATTTGAAGCTCATGATTTCAAGATCCATTATATGAAAAATTATAGTGAAAAAAAAATCTCGAGTGATTGATCGAAAATAATCAAATGATTTTAAGCATGAAATATTCTAAGTTAAGAAGAATGAATTTCGAATTGAAGGGGTGACTACTAAAATTTATCTAGGCTTTTAACTTATGTGATTGCGGAAAAAAGTTCCACCCAAAATTTGACTGGAATTTTTATAATAGTTTTTTTTAATAAAGCTCTAGTCTATGGGTCGCACTAGATTGTCAAACGCTTGGAAAGTGTACGTTTGTGAGAAATTTCAAATTTCCAGCTATTTCTTGCCGGAACTCGTGTTAACAAACACGGCATACTATTCTACTAGGCGACGTCATAACTGCTAGTCATCATTCATTCAAACAGGGCGGCACACACGTCAATGCATCTATAGATTCTGTTACATCGCACATCGACGGCTCTGATCGCTTTCGAACAATACACCACAAGCGCACGTTAGCCACCGTCTCCTCGTTCTGTCGTTCAAAGATGTGCTTTGAATGCCCGCCCGAGAGCATCTGACTAAGTGGGAGAGAGAGAGAGAGAGATGGCTACCGAGTCGACCGAGTTCCGTCGACGAGTCATGGAGACATTAAAATCATCTCAAGAGCGAAGAGACCCTCCTTTGATTTGGGCCATGGAGGTCAGCAAATGCGTATTTGAAAACGGATTAGGGCTCCCTAACCCCGAATTGGGACATGTTTTAGTCTCTAATCTCTGCTTTAAGAACAATAACCCTATGCTTTGGAAATTTGTCGAACAAGCTATCACTTCTCGACTCGTCTCTCCTCTTCACGTTCTCGCACTTCTCACATCCAGGTATCCATCCATCCACATACAAACATACATACATGCATGCATGTATGTATCATACATACATAGTTTCTCTTCTTACTTGAAGTTATAATTATGCCATCTGGAATGGGCCTCTTTGAGTTGCCATGGACGGGCGGGGATCGCTTGTAAGGCGGATACATGTTACAATGATGTATGCGGTGGCTTTGGTCACTGTTTCCGTCTCAGGGAAATGAGCATCAACCCTGATGACGTCACTCACCTAATTCCGCACTTCACGCATCCTCGATTTCCGTGAACGCCAAGGATTTGTGGTTGTTGCCAACTTCCCATGGCATATTAATATATTTGTGGAGACGTTTTTACCCATTTATTTATTTATATGTTTGTTGTTAGGAGGTTGTTATTCAAGTTGTTGTCTTTGAATTTTAGTATAGTATTTTTATTTTATTTTATTTTATTGCTAGTACTATTATTAGTAATTTGCAAATTGTACTCCAGGTAACTGTTTTAATATTTTATGGATTTTTTAGTTATGATCTTGAAGGGTAAATTTAATGAATATGAAGTAAATAATTTATTACCGAATTGAAATTTGTATGCGGGTAGGTTGTTCTGTGTACAAATAATTTTATGGGTATTTATTATTTATTTATAAAAATGTGAAAAAGGAAAGAAGTATCCCACGGGCATTGTGGATTTTTGATAAGAATGCTATCATTGAATGATAAAAGCATTGATTGATAGAATCTAGTTCACGAACTCGGAGGTATTTTCTCTTTTTTTTTTTTGTTGTTAATAATATCAATATTAAGAACTCTTAGTTGTAGTAATTAACTAAGTATGATTGATTATGTATCACATAACTATATTTAGTTAGTATGGGTCTTGCTTGAGTGCATATGTGACCCAACTGTGAAGTAGAACTTGATTTTGTTATATTGGAATGCAGAGTTATGTCATTACTAATCTCGATTTAAGATATCAGTATTTTGTTTTTGTATAAATTAGAGACTAATTGCTTCAATCTATATAGGATTAATGGAGTGTGACTGCCCGTTTTTACGGATTGGGCCATTACCGCCCTACTTGTATGCCACGTGGCACAAATGTTGGGAAATTGAAGTCATTAAAAAGGTGGCTCACTTTGGGAGTTATTTTGGGCCCAAAAAACAGACTATGAGGTGATTTGAAGCATCTAGTCACTTTAGTAGGGGTGGTTGTGCTTGGTTTTTTTCAACAGTTGATATTTAAGTGCACCAATCAGATGGTTTTACTCCTATGACAGCCATCATATTTTGGCTAAGACATACTTTAATGATGAGCTGCCAAGTGGACTGTTTGGATTGATCAAGAATGTGTGCCTTAGTGGTATATGAGCATGAAATCATGGCCTTATCCGTATAAGGCGTCAAAGGTGTTTGGTGCAACAATTTTTACGACAGTACAAGCATAAAAAATTAAATTATATACCGTATTAATTTTTTTATGAGTGCAATGCTAATTCCATTCATAAAGCATACAATATAAGAAAGCGGCATAGAGAGGGCCTAAGTCGGGGGAAAGAAAACGAAAAACAGGAAAACCAAAAAATTACAAGTGGTACAATGACATAAATGATGGGTATGAGAACTAAGGCCTCAGTTGTTGCCATTCCCGTAGTATCTCCTCCATAGAGAGAGGCGAACAACTGGGGGATGCCCACCCAGATAGCTCGTCTAGAGTCCCTCCCTCCCTCAATATATATATATATATATATATATATATATATATATATATATATATAAATATATATATTTTTTTTTGATTGGTAACAACACTATAGTTTCAATAAATAAAACAAAATTATAGTGGATTAAGCCAGTCGAGCGAGAAGCTCAAATGGAAGGAAAACAACTACGTACAAAGGCAATTGAGGAAAAGCAAAAAGTAAAATAGTTCAACAGTGGGGTCAAGGATAGCAAGGATTAGTATCCCAAGCCCCTGCAGCAATCGTAACACATCTTTGGAGGCCTAAGTAGTGTTTGAGATATTACGATCATAAATCCGAAAATGATGAACATGGGCAAGAGAAATTGAACTCGAGGCACGTAGTCGCTATCTTTAAAATGCTATTCGCTCCTTATTCGAGTAAATCCTCAAGTTTGCAAAAGGGTTCCAGCGAGACGTTTCCAGGATACAATGAACCCAATCTCTTGGATGCAATCCATTACTTTGCAATAGTAGAGGATTGCCCCAGAAAACTCAATTTGATAAAGTACCAAATAAAAGAAGAAAGCAAGCGAATTCTCAAATCTGTATGTAATGAAATTCGATGGATTTCAAAGTGTCTGAATCTGTGTCAAGAGATCTCCTTTTATAGATCTCAAGTGCCTTTTCAATATGACCGATTGACTGTTGGACCAACAGTCATATTTTGGACGACTAAGATCTTTCAGAGATCCCAATCGCTCCATCCAACGTCTATATGAAACGCTGCACCTTTTCAAATTTAAGTTCGAAAAGTTGCACACCTTTATGTGCGATTATGAAATGGTTAAGTCTAACGGTTAACATTTGACCAATCTGTTTGACCCAATAGAACCGAATTAACTCATTGATTAGTGACCCGTTAGACCCGATTCTGCCCATGAATAATCTGACCGTTGGATCTAACCGATCAAAAAGTCAAAATTATGGTGGTCTCCTAGGACTCCTCATGACAATGTGCACATGCAAAGTGCAAAGTGCGTGCGCCTAAACGCCAATAAATACACATTCAATGGCTCTATTACCTAATTTGAGTATTTTAAGATCTGGTAATCTAACTAGTGCACGACAACCCCACACTTTGAGGTATTTAAGATTTGATTTCTTTTCTTCCATAACTCATAAGGAGTTATATTAGAACTCTTTTGTGGTACTCCATTTAATACATGACAAGCAGTGAGTAGTGCTTCACCCCATAAATTTAAATTTAAACCGAAATTTAAAAGCATGACATTCACCATTTCTATTAAAATTCAATTTTTTCTTTCTACTGTACCATTTTGTTGAGGAGTGTAAGGTGCTGTCATAAGATGTACGACCCCACATTTTCACAAAATTCACTAAAATTATTTGAAGTGCGTTCTCTTTTGTCGGATTTTAAAGTTTTAATTCTAAAATTTAACTGATTTTTAACTTCTTTATAAGTTTTAAATTTTCCTAAAACTTTATCTTTATGTTTTAGCAAACAAACATATATATATATATATATTTAAAATAGTCATCCATAAATATTATAAAATATCTTTTTCCTTCTCTAGTCAAAATACTATCTAAATCACAAATATCAGTATGAATGAGTTCTAAAATATGAGATTTTCTTTCTACTTTATTTAAAGGTTTTTTAGTGATTTTAATTTGAACACAAATTCTACATTTTTCATGAATATTTTTCTCGCATCTAGGAATTAATCTTAATTCTATCATAGAATTTAAATGATTAACATTCACATGCCCTTATCTATCATGCCATAATGAAATGGAATCAACAATATAAACAGAAGAAGACATTTCATTGATTACATTCAACTTAAATATCCCATTACAGACATATCCTTACCCCACAAATACTCCGCCATTAGTGATTACAACTTTATCTGATTCAAACACTAACTTGAAATCATGTTTACTAAGTAAACTGGTCGAAATCAGATTCTTACGAATCTCAGGAACATAGAGTACATCGATTAAAGTAAGGGTTTTATTAGAGGTTAATTTGAGATTGATTTTCCTTGAACCCTTGACCTTCGCAGTTGAAACGTTCCCCACGAAGAATTCTTTTCTGTTCTTGTCCTCCACATAGTTGGCGAATAAAGATCTGCAATTAGAAACATGCCTAGTGGCACTAGAATCAATCCACTAGTTTTTTTCGCTTTCAACCATATTGATTTATGAAATCATGGCTACGAACTTTTCTTCAGTCACATTCGCTTGATATTCTTTCTCCCTTTTCAGAAGTCTGCAATTTTTTTTGAAGTACCGGGTTTGCCACAATGATAACAATTGCACTTTTTCTTTTGACCCTGATGACCTTGGCTCTTATTTTTTTTGTTAGCCTTATCAGAATTGAAGTTACCTTTTTGCTTGTCATTTGATTTGGACATGCTAACTTCCACCATATGAGCCCTTGAAGTTAATTGAGATTGCTTGTCTTTCTTGTCGCGAACACGAAGTTCATCTTCGACTTGAAGATGGTGGCACAACTCTTCAAACGAAAGTTCTTTCTTTTTATGTTTGAGAGTCTTCCTGCAGTCCTTCCATGAGGGAGGCAATTTGTGGATAATCGCATCATTGTGAAAGATGAGATCCAATTTTATGCCCTCTTGATTAACTTGACCGATAATATACTGAATCTCATGAACTTGATCGAGAATCGGTTTATTATTAGTCATTTTGTAATCTGAATATTAACTTACGATGAAACTTTTTGTACTGATGACTTCAGTTTTATACTTTGTCTCCAACGCTTCCCAAAGTTCCATTGCAGACGTCATGCTCTGGTACGCATCGAAGAGTGAATTTGCCAGCATATTGAAAATGTGCTCTTTGCAGATATAATCATCTTGCTCCCATTTCTGACGACTATGAGCATTGGCAAGAGATTCTCCATCAGAATCTTCAGGCTTCGCGGGTTTTGGAGTGGTTAGGACATAAGCAACTCCCAAAGTCGTCAATAGAAAATGTAGCTTTTGTTGCCATCTTTTGAAGTTGTTGTCGAATCGCTCCAATTTGACGAAGTCGTAAGTCATCACTTTCAGATTTGAAGCCATGATAATGTAGAATAACGTTTTAAAATTGTTAGAAATATTACGATTAGAAATCCGAAAATGATGAAAATGCAAGAGAAATTGGACTCGAGGCACGTAGTTGCTATCTTTAAAACGCTATTCGCTCCCTACTCGAGTAAATCTTCAAGTTTGCAAAAGGGTTCCAGCGAGATGTTTCCAAGATATAGCGAGCCCAATCTCTTGGATGCGATCCGTTACTTTGCAACAGCAGATGATCGCCTCAGAAAACTCGATCTGATGAAGTACCAAATAAAAGGAAAACAAGAGAATTATCAAATCTGTATCTAAGGAAATTCGATGGATTTCAGAGTGTCTGAATATGTGTCTAGAGATCTTCTTTTATAGATCTCAAGTACCTTTTCAATATGACTGTTGGACCAATAGTCATATTTTGGACGGCTTAGATCTTTTAGAGATCCCAACCGCTCCATTCAACGTCTATATGAAACGTTGGACCTTTTCGAATTTAAAATCAAAAAGTTGCATACCTTTATGAGCAGTTATGAAATGGTTAGGTCTAACGTTCAACATTTGACCAATTCGTTTGACCCAATAGAACCGAATTAACCCCTGATTAGTGATCCATTAGACCCGACCCCATGAATAATCTAACCGTTAGATCTACCCGGTCAAAAAATCAAACTTATGGTGGGCTCCTAAGGGCTCCATGCGAAGTGCAAAGTGTGTGCGCCTAAAGCGCCAATGTGCCTAAATGCCAATTGCTACGCACACACGCGGGCGCGTGAACGCGACGGCTCGCCGCTAGGCACACTCTTATCTTATTATCAAACAATAATAGAAGGTGAAATGTTCTATATATAGCATGGAACACTTTTGACATTTACCAATGTGGTACTATTTATTTGTATAAAAAAATGAGAACTTCTATTGCCTAAAAACCAACCCACAAAATTAAGAAATAAAAAAGGAAGTCCTATTTTCTTTAAAATTATTTAACATATTTATTATATTCTATAGTAATAAATAATATAACAAGTAGCTCCCACTCCCTCACTAGCTCCTCCGTCGAGGAAGTTGAGCGCTTGGGGGAAGCCATACACCAATTAATGAGATATCACACACCGAGTAATCACCAGACGACATGTTCCAATCTCATGTCAAAACCCTTCTATTTCGTTCTTTCCAAATTTCAAAGAATAATGCCAACGGTAGCATTCTCCACAAAATGGGAACGTTGTCTTTGAATGGGAAGTCGGTCCACTCAGCGAGGATGGAAGTAGCTGAGGCACCTAGACATATGGATACTCCCAAGCCACTGAGAAAGCTAGCCTACACCTCTTGCGTGAAAATACAATCTACCATAAATGTGAAACAATTCGTAGCTTTCCAAACACGTGTAGCTAGCGAGTGTAGGGGGAACGACGGAGCGAACCGAGCCTTATGTGGAAGGAGTGAGCCATACGTTTTGGGTGTATAAATCAAATGGAAAGCTGTTGGTTCTATCAAGAGGAACGAAGCTGATGGTTCTATTAAGAGGAACGAGCCTAGTGGCCAAGGGTTCCTCGCCCTCCCCACAAAAAATACACCCTTTAGGTATGATCAATATATAGGTAGGCAAACCTTTTTTTCAAAAGTTTTCCTATTCCTCTCTGCCCCAAAGATTACTAATGGCCTTGCCTTCCAGAGGATACCCATATATCACAAAACAAGGCCTCCAACAATCTGTCCAAATCCTTTGTACAAGATTCGTCCAGGTGTCTAGTAACTTCAAATTCTGTTAGTAATGTTGCCCAGATAATACTTGCAAATTGGCATCACAGGAAGAGGTTCCACATATTCCTCACACCCAACCAACTCCCTAAATCCTTTGTACAAGTTGTTGGGACCGTCATCCTCCCATTTTATATCACTATACAAATGTCAGGATCTTACCCCATGCCATTTCTCGAGAAGAATTTCACCCCAGTAGGTGCCGCTGACTTCCACATGGTCGTTCTATGTTCTCAAACTTAAGCCCTTCTTGTAAGGAATGTGTAAACAGATTTTACCGTGAAGGCCCCTTCTTTCTCCCACAAGCAAACTCTAACATCTTCTCTAATTCGATCTGCCCCGACTTTGTCTTGTTTTGACAACAACTCTATGACTCTTCATCGTCTTTGAAGTTTCTATGAAGCTGAATGTTCCATGACGGTTGACTCCTATCTCAGTCTCTCTCTCTCCCACACCTCTATCGGAGAGTTCTGGTTCACTGCCAAGCTTAAAATATTTGAGAACCTCCTTGTAAAATCCTCCTTTCCCCACCATCTATCCTTCTGAAAAGCTAATTGTCTCTCCTTACTCCACACATCCATCTCAACATACGCATCTCAGCCACGTGTACCCTATCTTCTTGTTTCTTGTCAATGGCCCAACATTTTGCGCCATATAATATGATAGGTCTAACAACCGTCTTATAAAAGCGCCCCTTCAATCTAAGTAGATTTTTTGAGTCGCACAATACTCTGCTTGGTTGCCTCCATTTCATCCAATTTGCATTAATCTTATTTAAGACGTCCTGTTTAAATCCACCATCTAATTGTTAAGTAGACCCTAAATTGCAAAATTTATGACAATGCAACAGTAAATGATTTTTAATTTTAACTAAATCCTTCAGGCTATCATGTTTACGAAATTTGCACTCTATGTATTCTGTCTTTGTTATGCTAATTTTCAAATCCATAAACTCCAACACTTTTTTCTATAATTCCGACTTATCATTTACTTCTTTCCTTGTTTGGGCAATTAATACCACGTCATTTGCAAATAACATACACCATGGAATCTCTTCTTGTATGTCTATGGTTAACGCATCCATGACTAGTTCAAACAAGGGCTCAAGGCAAATTCTTGATGCAGCCCAACTCCGACAGGAAATTCACTTATCACTCCATATGTCGTTCTTCCACTGGTTACTACCCTCTCAAGCATGTCTTCAATAATCTCAATATATAAGTTTAAGAATGCATTTCTTTCTCAACGTCCACCAGATTATTTGTCTTCGATACTCTATCATAAGCCTTCTCTAAATTAATAAATAGCATATGTAGGTTTTCCCTTCTCTCTTTGAACTTCTCCATAAGTTGCCTCAATAAGAAAATAGCTTCCGCTGTTGATCTTCCCAGCATAAATCCTAATTAGTTCTTTGATACATTTGATTCTTGCCTTAGTCGTTCTACAATGCACCCTTCCACCTTATCAATTTATTGTTAATCCTTTTCATCACCAGGTCCCACATCGAAATGGAAGTCTTTCTTAGTCATAGAGTGAGGTATGTGGACGATACTCACCTCCATCCAGACCCCATATCATTTGCTAGCCTCTTGATAATTTCATCCATCACTTTTACAAACATCAAACATTAACCAAATAGATGGGATAAGGTTGTGATGATGATGATGACTACTTTTACGTCAAACATTGTTGTTTTTCCCACATTCATTTTTGCCCATTTGATTATTGCCTTCACATTCCCCATTTCCTCCCCTCCAAAAACAAAAATGATCATATCATACTGTAGGTTTGTTACCTTAATGCCTCCTCTACATATCTCAAATCCTCCAAACAGATCGGTCCTCGAAGCTTGTCCCATGAGCATCGAGAAGGCTACCCCAGTCATGTCAAACAAAAACAGGGAAATAGGACCCCCCTCCCCCCTTTCTCAACTCCTTGGTACTTCAAAAAAATACCACATTTATCAATATAGAGAACCACATCGTCGATATACAATTTCAAATCCAATTTTTTCAGCTTTGCCCGGATTAAGTCTCTTCATCATAAATTCCAGGAATTTCCAACTCACTCGATCATACGACTTCTCCATATCCAATTTACATATCATCCTTGATGTGCCTGATTTATACCATGAGTCAATGGACTCATGCGTCAGGATCACACCAAGAATTTGCCTACCATTGACAAGCGCGCTTTGATTTGGGGAAAGTGTATCCACAAGAGACATGAATCGATTTACTAATGCATTGACATTATATAACTTCCAAGCAGAGTAATTGGTCTATAATCTTATATTTTCACTAGAACAATCATTTTGGAATAATTGCTACAAACATGTTCTACCTCTACCAATTCACCTGTTGGCAACTAACGCCCCAGATACGCCCATGACGCCAAACCCTCCCCCCCCCAAGCAACTCCCAAAAGTGCTTATGGAATTCCAACGTAAAGCCGTCAAGCAAAACTCCCTATACCCAATAGCCTCAAAATCATTTTATGCACTTCTTCCTCCTCTAATGTCCTCTCGATCCCTCATCTTGATACAACTTCTTATTTTCACTAGCGCATTATTGATATCCTCTTGGTTTTGTAGAAGATTATCTCTCAAAGTTGAGATATTGTGTTCTCTCTTCTTGCATTAGCTATCTCGTGGGAAAAACTCTTTATTATTGTCTCCCTCTTTTAACCATTTCATTCTTGCTTTCTGACGCCACATGATCTCCTCTTTTACCTTTTCCTAATAATCTTTCATCAATGATTCCCTTCGAGCTCGTTTCTATATGGACAAGTTGACTATTCTCTTTACGATCTATGGATGTCATCTGTTTGAGGATTTCCTTTATCTTCTTTAGAACGTTTCCGCATACCTTCTCATTTCACTTCTTTCTTTCATCCTTGAGCATTTAAAAAAATTTGGCGCTAAACCTTCCCTGTGCATTTCCTTTATGCTTCTACGAATTGCACCAAAATTTAACCATGCTCTCAAAATTTCTTTTCAATAGTCCTGTATTCTCAAATCTGAGTAGGGCCCAGCTCCCTACCTCCGAGCTGAACACAATAGGGACACTGTCAGATGTGGTTCTCGGAAGCATTGGAAGTAAGTGGTTACTATAGATTTGCTTCCATTCACTATGACACATGAACGCATCTAATTGGTCCATACAGGTTCCTCTTGACCATTTCACTGTGTGAAACGAGCCCCCCTCATTGGAATGTCTATCAACTGACATCTCATTAGAATTAATTTTCACATACTTGAGTTCATAGGGGATCCACGGTTCTTTTCCGCACAATATCTGGTTGTGTTAAAGTCCCCTCCAATACAACATGGACAATCCCATTCGTCCTTTACCTACCTTATATTCTTTCCAAAAGGCATCTCTCCATTTTGGGTCATTTTTCCAGTACACACTACTAAAACGTTATCCTTAAATTTGATGGACAACGAAAACGCCTCCCTTTTTACATCCAATTCTTCCAATGACCTATTATCCCATGTTATCAAAGTGCCCCCTTTTGTTCTGTCTGCCTCCAAACATCTCCAATCCTAGTGGTTACCTTCCACAATCAATTTCACTTGCATATCCTAGCAAATATCCCACTTTTTCCCTAAAAGAGTGATAATGTCGAGCCTCCTATTCGTATTTTTTTACTACACCCTTCTTTTCCTCTTCTCCCAACCCTCGGAAATTCCAATCCAAGATCTGTATTTAACGACAGTTCAACTTCCCTCCCTTTCGTTCCCCTCCCATCATAAATCACGAAGGTTGCCAAGTTCGTAGGTTCCTTTTGTCATTTTGTTTGGCCACCTTTACGTTTTGATCTACCTTCACCTCTCATTGACTCGAGAGAAGCAAATGAATCAAAGGAGTCTGACTGCCTCCTTGCAAACGACATTCCCCTGACAGCCCTTCCTTTTATATATGCCCTACCCAACTTGATTTCTAATTGGACCTCTTCTCCTCCATTATCCCCCACACAGCCATTCCGCCATGCTAAAATCGATGCTTCTGCTTATAGAAAAATGCAAACATCACCGGTTTGAGAATTTTGATGAGGGTTGTTATAAGTCAAAATAAATGATGAGGTCTTTCTATTCAGAAGAGGAAGGAACTTTTTTAATTGGGTTAATGGGACTTCACAGTTCTACAACAGATAGCACCCGCACATTTTGTCAGTGGTAAGCAATCTGTCCTTTGCATGTAGAAGATTTGTTTTAAGGGTGCGAACAGAGCGATTTCTGCGATAGAGGAAATGACGGTAAGGCAGTAAAGTTTTTTTCTTCTTTATGATAGTCACATGGAACCTCGACATTTTGATTTTTAATAAAGAAGCGACAGTATTTTTTTTCCTTCTCATAAATCGCATGAAATTAGCTCATCTTTATATTCCAATTATGGTGAAGTTTTTCAGTTTTTTTTTTTGAAACGATAACAAAGCAAATATATTAACCAAAGAAAAAAGGAGAAACATACCTTGGCGGGTAGTAAGGAACTACCCAAGCAAAGAGACCCCCCCCCAAAAGACACTCACCGAAGGACCAATTGGCATAAATTTTCCCCATCAATGGATTATAGTATTCTTTGTTTATGTTATCTCCATTGACGTGAAAAATTTATGCCAATTGTTTGAACATGACTTTGTGCTTGATTTTTCTACTATGCTTTCTTTAATATAGGATGCGTATGAAAAATATTTTTGGTTCTATTTTTCGTAGTTAGAAATGGGACTAACTCAGCCCTCTGACCAAATCCCTTCAGCTTAAAATATTCCCAATATGGACTTATTTCTTGGTTCAAAATATATCTGTATTCTTTTATATTTTAATAAATATATAAACTGATCCACTTGTCAATATTAGGGTGATTCCTCATCGGCGGGCTCAACCAGAAGCATACAGACTGTACCTCGAACTTTTAAGCCGATATGCCTTTTCATTTGTTTCAATGGGGACGGATCCTTTCAGAGAAAAGTAAGTGTTTTTAATCCTTTTTCTAGTCAACGCTGAATGCAGAAGCAGATTCTCTCCTGCACTTACTATCATGCTTTAGATGATGAATATTGCATATGTATTCTCTTAAATTCAGACGTTTCTTTTCATTGACCATTTTGGTGAATTCATAATGGCTATGGATTAATATTCTGGTTATGGAATTCAGAGGCATTTCTTCTGAAATATTGCCATGATTTAACTTAGTGTCATATTCAAAGAACAATGTAGGAATCTAATTCCTTATGGATAAGCACATAGATGCAAAGCATGGCATTTTGAAGTGTTCTATCATCTGGTTCTGTAATTGCTGAAATTTTCTTATCATCTGCATTTGGTTTATGTTAGGAATTTTATTTTGATGTAAAAATTCATCCTTTGCTTTTGCTGGGGTTGGGCCTGTAGATAATATTTCAACCTCGAGGTTGGAGGTTCAATCCTATCCAACAAAAAGAAAAAGAAAAAAAAGACGTTATCTCTTTTCCATTTTCAATTACCAGAAAAACAATCATAAATGCCAATAGGTAGCAGTGTAGCACATTTTAGACCACATAAGATGTCTCTTCCGTGTTATAAACTTAGTGAAAAGGTCATTGAGCTTCTCAAACAAGACTAGATATTTCTCCTCTCAGCATGTGTAAATGGGTGGCACATTTAAATCAGGTCGAATTCAGATCATGTTTTTTTAAATGGAGTCAATAGTTTCAGCTGCGATCATCTGTTGTAAAAGTAAACACCTCCAATTTGTAATATAGCACGTAGATAGTTAACTCTTAGCATTACAAAGTTCTCAGAAGCCAAGAGCCGACAATGTTTATGCAAGACTAAAAAATTGGAAATCTGCCTATTTTATACGGAGTTCTTCCAAACTAGAAAGTCTCTCCTTTTTTTTAAAATTTTTTATGTCATGTGATATGTATTATAGTTTTGCTTGATAGCACTATTACAGCATTTTATTTTTTTCCTGTAATTAATCAATCTCAAGGGCATTTCGGTCATTATAACCCAACTCTAACCAAGGAACATACGTGACTGACTTACTAGATTTTGAAAACCTTGGGGGAAAACTTTCTGTGCTGTAAATAGCTAAATTGAAAAGATGTTAACCATATTGTACATATTTCTCTCCATAAATAATGTCTCAAAAGATGATCAACAGACAGAAGTAGATCAATGAACATAGCATAAGTCACAGTCTCCTACAGTATACTTCCAGATACTTTGGAAGCATGTCCATAAGCTGTATAAGTTGCAGGCCCAGAAAAGCTGCACATCCTCGATCATGTTTGGGGCTTATAATTGTCAATCTCTTAAGGTGCTACTTCAGGACACAGGGTTGGCTCACCACCCAGGCAAGTTAGGCGGTTGCCTAGGGCCTCCTAATTAGGAGGGGCCTCTAAAAACATCTTTCCTATTATAAAGCCGTATTACTGTTTTAAAAATCTCATAATGTAATTAAATAATATCTTTATTTGCAGCCATAGTTAGGAAGTTAGAATCTATGGTTGCAAATAATACTACCCATTATTTAAAATAAATTGGCCAACTTCAAGTACGCCTCTTTTTTAGCTACACACCTATTTCTTAGTTACATGTATTTTTGTCTTTTGGGTAGCAATGTTTGCAACGAAAGATTCATGCGGCACAATCGAGGGTTCCACCGTTTATACCGTTGACTGCCTTGAATCAGATGCTAGATGTAATTTTTCATCCTAATCATGCACACATTAAATCTTGAGGTCATGGACCACATATCATACGGTCAGATGTTGATTACACGTGCACACATATGTAAGGCTCTCAATGGGACAGATTAGGGCCGAGCTAGGGGTCAATCCGGCCCTAACCTACCCGAGCCAGGTTCCCAAAATTTTCAGCCTGGCCCTAACCCAGGCTACGATGTACTCAGCCCAAACCCGACTCCTATCGGGCCGGACTTGGCTTGGGGATTTTTTCGACTGTTTTTTTCTAATAAAATTTGGGTAATAGGGTTTATTGACTAGGGTTAGGGCAATGATTAGGGTTGGATTCAATTCGGGTTAGGGAATAGAGATTGATTAGGGTTAGGGTTTCAATTAGGTAGTGATCTTCAAAAAAAAAAAAATGAACGAACACACCTGATCACCAAGCGGTGGGCTGGTGGCCAATGATGGTGCTGTGGTGAGAGTAGAAGAGGGAGAGGTGGTGGTGTTGTCAATCGTGGTGCGAGTGGCGAACGAGAGACAAAGATGTCATCGACTGTCAACCGTCGGCCCGTGGTGCGATTGCCTTCAGCGGGTTTATGGGAGGCAAAGAGTGGGAGTGTCGTCAATCGTCGACCCAACTGGCTGCTGGGGTTTTGAGCCTATACCGGCGAGAGAGAGAGAGAGAGAGAGAGAGAGAGAGAGAGAGAGAGAGAGAGAGAGAGAGAGAGAGAGAGTTGTGACTAGAGTTAAGAGAGTAGAAAGAATAAGAGAAAGACTTAAGAGTTGAGAGATGTATGAAACCCTGACTTAAAACCCCAATTTGTAGTGTGCGTTTTTGACTTAAATGCCCCAAAGTTTAAACCGTTCAATGGTTTAATCTCAGGGCATTTAAGTAAATCATATTTAATTATAAAAAAAATTATAACTTTAAAAGGATAAGTATATATATATATATATATTATATTTGGGCCGGGTGCGGGCCGGATGTTGCAACACTCAACCCAAGTTCGGTCCGGATACCAGGCCGGGTTTGCTTGGTAGAAAATACCACTTTTTTCGGGCCTGGTGCGGGCCAAAATCTGGCCTGGCCCATTGAGAGCCCTACACATATGTGATAAAAATGCACCATGGTACGCCAGGATCACGGTCACTTTGGGGACGTTTGCCACGTGTAATCAACATCTGACCATTGATAGTTGGGACATGATCTTAAGATCTAATGTGTAAAAGATTGGAACAAAAAACTACCTCTATCATCTGATTCGAGGCAACCAACAATGTGAGCGGTGAAACCATAGCCGCAAGAGTTTTTTATTGCAAAAATCGCTACCCTTTCTTTTATATTAAAAAATTCTCTCCACAAGTGCATACCATGTGCAAACTACTAAGTATTTTTTAATTAAATTCTTTTTTAAAAGCAAATTTTTTTTAAAATTCTTTTACGAGGGCCTTTTTGGAGACTTTTGCCTAGGGCCTTATACCATGTTGAGTCGGCTTTGTCAGGACATAGTCACAAAGTTGGGAGTCGGCAATAAATAGGCAAAGGTCTAAGCTGGGAAAAATCGGTCAAAGTCGGAAAAAATGGGGGAAAATAATTTAAATTAAAAAAAAAAAAAAAAAAAAAATATATATATATATATATATATATATATATATATATATATATATATATATATCATAATATATTTCAAGTTAAAGTAATGGTTATAATGAACAAAATAGTATAAAACAGGCCAAAAGCAGAAGAGCAGTGAGCTCTGAGACGTGCCGGCAGCATACAGGATGATAGCTTTTTTTTTTCTCCCTTTAAGTGAAAAAATAAAAAAATCTGACATCACAAAATTGCACGGCAATGTAGTCGGGAATCGGGATGATTGCAGATCCCCGTCTTTTTCCGATTTTTTGAAAAAGTCGGAGACTTTTGTGACTATGCTTCAGGATCTTGCAGTTTGTTGATACTTTGTTAGTTTCGAGTCATAAAGGAGCATATTTGTACTTGTTGTTTCTAGTCCTTTTTATATATAGGCCAGTGATTTTGGTGCCGATGAGTTGAAATCCATCTCATGGAACTCATGCTTCATTTTTTTCCCTTTGCAGGATAATAAAAGCAGTAGATGATGCTCTACAGCTTTCACATACTTATGGGGTAAATGTAGTGGAGCTTGGACATGCAGTGGTGTTGTTTCTTTTCAGTGTCATTATCGGGCTGATTGATAGTACATTGGAAGATTGGGGGTTGCAACCAGCTTCTGCAGACAAACAGGGCAATATATATGGAGGTGCAACACTCCAGGATATGGATATAGACAGTAAAGGAGTTCCAAATGATAAAAGAAATGAACACCGTGAGCAGTTACGTAGAGCTAATGGATTTCTCGCGATTGAGGTTCTGGGAAAACTTACAGAAGACAAAAAGGCTATGGTTCTACTTCGTCTCATTCATCTAAACATGTACGAATTCAGCCTTGTTTTTATATTCATACGCCTTTCCGTTTTCCTTTTAGGAATTTGAAGCTTTTTGTTCTTGTCAGATTTTCCATCTCTATGATTCCTGTTATTTTAATTGTGCTTGAATTGTGCTTTTGAGGAGAGAATCAATGAATCACAGAAGCGCCAGTTTTGGATGGCTAAGACAATATAACCTACTGAGAGGTTTGAAGCTTTTTTTTAGTACAGTTTGGTAATCAATATATTTGTTGTTAGTTAATTGCTATGTCCATCAGAGGCATAGTGACAAGGTCGGAGTTCAGGAATGAAATGGCAAGTCGCAAGGGAATATTTCCGAAAAAATCAGCAAAGTAGGGAAAAAAGGTGAAAAATTGGGGATAAAATAAAAACTAAAAAATATTAATTATTGATATTGTATGTTAAAAATATTTTTCCATGTTTCTAACATATTTTTTTAGCAGATTAACACACTAGTAATACATATAGCATATTTCAATAGACTGTTAATGAAATTCATGTTTTTTGTATTTGAATTATTTAAAAATTAAAATTACCTCTTTTTTTTTTTCCAAAAAAATGCGTTTATTTGAGATATAATTGTTAAGTTGCGTTTTAAATGGTTTTTCTTAAATCACTGTTTTTGTCGCTACAATCAAAGATTCTTCCATTACTCATTTAAGTACTGCTTGTTTTGTTTGTTCTAGTTAGCTGCTACTAAGTAAAATTGCTGAAATCTCATTTTCACAAAGCTAGATTGCTTGTCATATAGTTGCTGTTGATAATCCTTTCTCTAAACAGTCCACCTTTTTAATAACTTATCAGCCATGCTCTCGTTCTCCTATTACTAGAAGCCTTCCTGGCATCCCAGTGCCTCTACTTAGCTTTAATAACTTATCAGCCATGCTCTCAAAAGAGCTATATCTATCTCATTAAAATTTTAATCCCCAAGTTTCACGACCTGAAATCCTACTCCTAAAACAAGGACCTAGAATTCCATGAGATGACCCTCTAGACAAATCATAGGCGCGAGTCACATATAGATTCTTACGTGCAATAGTCTTACAAAATATGGGCCCAAAAATTTCTTTTATTCAACATCTATTTAGATTAATAAAATCCATACCATAACTCAGCGCTCACCATTGCCTCCTTGGTACGGGTTATTGAAAACTCTTTTATTTTATAGCTGATCCTTTTAATGAGAAAGTTCCGAACAAACCAAATTTAATTAGATGAGTATCTCAATTAAAGAATAGAAAGGGTACTACCAAAGGTCTCCAACATAAATATAAAATTAAACTGTGTTAGTCTCCATCAAAAGACTGGTCATCACTAAATATAACATATTATTAAAAGAACGTCTCACAAAATCTCAAATAAATGTACCTTTTCTCTCTCATGATCATCTACCACTCATAATAATCATCTGGATCAACTTCATCCTCCAGCTGATCTCTCTGATTTAGCGTTTTATATGTTGCTGAAGGTTGAAAGGTCAAAGTCGTCAAATTTGTCCAAGGAGTTGACCAAAGTCAACCTTATATCTGAGGGTTGCCTACAAAATTCAACAGGAAGGTTTCTATCATAAAGTTATTGCTGTAAACACTATTCCAGGTGTCAATATGCACTATTTATAACATTCTGAAGCAATATTCTACTAATGGTAGTAGCCTTGTGATATCGAAGGTAATTAAATGGAAGTCTAAGGCATATTTAATGGTCATCAAAATAGTTATGACGAATTTGAAGAGAGACATAGCATTAATTAAGGCACATGAGGGGGCCAGGTTGCAACACCAAGTCTCCACGTTCTTTGGCCTATAAATGTCTTCCCACTTAACAATTTTTTTTGCTGAACCCCACACCCATTTTGTAGGAACTCCTTTTAAAGATGATTCGAGCCATAGTTACCCAGCAAATTTGTTTACTCCCTCATACCACCCCCTGTGTGTACTGGGACTGGTATGAAACATTTCAAAAAAGCTTTTGAAAATATGTTTCTTTATGAAAGAAAGTCGTTTCTTTGTACAAAGAAACAAGAAAAAACTCATTTCTTTGTAAAAAGAAACTCATTTCGTGTAGTTCTGAAATGAGTTTCATCAATAAAACATTTTTATTTCAAAGTTACATTTTTTTGGGGCCACCATAAATTGTCAAATATGATTTTCATAGATTTTCAGACCCCTGGAACACACTAGTGTAAATAGCCATAATATAAGTTGCCTATATATGTATATATAACTTTTTGTAACCTAATGTTCTATAGCATAAGTATAATGCTTGCCTAAAATTATATATACACACAAAAGAAGATCTAAGGTTGTACATATATCGTACTTTACTACATCGTACCCGTACAGTACCCACCGTACAATTAACCACATGATGTAAATTGCAAACATAAATGAACTGACAAACTAGAAACAAATGCTTCATCAAGATTGATCCAACCCCTAAAGAAGAGAAGTTTGTATTTCCAGGATGCCAATTTGCAATTAAATTTTTGCACTGCATAACCCATAGAGCTTAAGGGGACTTATGATCCAAAGTGGAGATCTAAACAAGAACTAGTTAGAGATGCTTTCTTACTCCGAGGCAAGTGGCAAGAACGGCTAAATATATTTTTCTTCTTGCACTCATTCTCATCACTTGATTTACTTCTTTCCAATGTCAATGTCCCACCTGGAACTGCTTCTTATATGAGAACCAATTTTAATTTGTCTGGAGAGATGTATTGCAAAATTAAGAATGTCCTCAACTATCTGTTGTTGTTAGATGTAGGGCTCCACTAATCACTTTAAACCCCTCGATCAAAAGTTTGTTTCTCTCCTATGCGATGAATGAGCACACTCAGGCCCTCGGTTATATTGGTGAGACAGAGAGAGAGAGAGCTGCCTGCTTAGGGGCATCTGGAACTAGAAGTTGAACAGTTAGGAGACAAATTAACCCGAATGGGTTAAACTGAAAATGTAAATTAATTGGCAGAATTCATGATTGACTTTTGAGTTGGTTGTTGGTACACTATTGAATATTTCTCTAGCATTTACTAAGATGTAGGTTTTGAAGTGTTAAAATGAGGTTCATAACTTTACTTCTGTCTGAAATTATGATAGAGTACCTTTCAATATGCCCACTGACTCTTTGAGGGCGTCCATGCTGAAAACCCATTGCTTGCTTTGAGTCAAATGATGGAGATTGTTTTTTGTCCCAATCTTCCACACAAGGGATCTCGAGAGCATGGGCGTACCATCAGATGGTTAAATTTTTATTTCCTATGGCACAGATCCCAAAAAGTGACCGTAAAATCAGGTTTGAGCATGATGAGTGTCACGTGATTTTTCGAGCACGTTTTGGGATTTGTGCCATATGAAATCCAAATCTGACTATCTGATTGTACGCCCATGATCTCTAGATCCATTATGTGGAAGATTGGGGAGAAAAATGATCTCCATCATCTGGTTCAAAGCAATCAATGGGTTTTCAGCGTGGGCGCCTCAAAGATTCGGTGGGTGCATTATGAAGGTACTTTATTATAATTGGGATATGCATGTTTAGCACTGCCATTGTAATCGAGTTTCCACACCCGCTCAGTAGAACTTACATGCTTCCTTTTTAGATAAAATTTGTTGTCATATATTCTGTTTTCAAAATATTTTTATTCTCTTATTCTTAGGAATCTCGAGGGTTTACTGACGTACACATTCTTTCGAGCAATAGGCGTGAAAAGTTCAACAGCCTGCTGCAGAGACTGCAGTTTCTTGAAGTTCATAAGTCATCCTCCCCAAATATTAAATCTGTGAGTCATCATTTGGTAAAATTGTCGACAAATATACAGAGAGCTTTGGGTTGGCAGTACCAGTTGAACAAGCGTCAGATCGTTGGAGTGCTGATTAATATTGGGTCGGGTAGTTCTACACCTTGCCACAATTTTGGAGCTTCTCGGTCTGCTTGTTGGATTCCTTTTGATATTTATATGGAGAATATAATGGATGGGAAGCAA
This sequence comes from Chloranthus sessilifolius, assembly GCA_021018995.1. Lineage (NCBI taxonomy): Eukaryota > Viridiplantae > Streptophyta > Magnoliopsida > Chloranthales > Chloranthaceae > Chloranthus > Chloranthus sessilifolius. The sequence continues at coordinate 84,862,758 of CM037589.1, read as the reverse complement.
CTCCCTGCATCATCAGCTATCGATGTACTTACAGGTGCTTGCATCAGAGCCATTCATTTGTTCACTCATGTTCTCTTACTTTTCTGCTTCATCTTTAATACGAGGTCATGTGTTTCGTGTTTTCTTACTATGGCTGTATTTTTGGCTTGGATTACCCATCTGCAGAATTAACTACAACGCTTCACGTAATTAACCGGGCAAGCTGGCAAGAGACATTTCAAGCACTTTGGGTTTCAGCTCTTCGGCTTGTGCAACGAGTTGAGATACACCCACATCACCAATTTTACCTCTCTTCTTGAAGCAGAAGCTTGTTGAGCCTTACCCTATGCATCTGTCGGCCAATATCTATTTTTACTCATATATTCTCTATTGCAGGAGCGTGAACCTTTGGAAGGGCCTATACCACATCTTGATGCTCGATTATGTATTCTTTTGTGTATTACACCCTTGGCAATTGTTCGTATTATTGATGAAGAGGGTGAAATGCAACTGCTTCGAATGGGTTACGAAAATGGTGAGGGAAATGGATATGCTTCTAGAAGGCATGGTTTGATTTCTTCTCTTCAGATTCTTGGGCAATATTCAGGGCTCCTATTACCCCCCCCATCAGTGGCTATTGCAGCTAATAATTCTGCTGCAAAAGCAGCTGGCTTCATTTCTAAGTTCAAGAATGGGAATGACAGTTTTAATGGCATTGGTCACGTTGATCCTCCTTTCAAAACAGGTGGCTTTCATCTACTTTCTTCTTAGAATACTTCACATGCAATAATATCTGCAATAGGCTGAAAGAGAAGCCTTTTATTTTACTTGGTGTTCAATTGATACTTTGAAAGTGTTTATTTTGACTGTGACGTCCCCAAATTCACACACTGGATCAACGCGCTCACTTGGAGACATCACACTACATCACATATCTATGATCATAATTATGTCAATTAATCCATTAAGATCCGCATATAAACACAACGGAAAAACAATTATTAAAAAAGCACACATAAATTTTCTTTTTCCCATTATCATTAGAGCAATACCAAAATATGAGATAACAATCTATTATACCAAGTTCCGTGCCTACTCTTTAAATTAAATAAAAAAAACTGAAATCATGCATAATCCATCTAACATAAACCTATTCATAAAAATAAATTTGAAATAAATGTCTTAAAGTCCTTTCTAGTGCATAAAGAAAAACCTAATCAACTAAGCTTCAAATCTGTCTTCGCTCAAATATGAATTTCCATCAATCAATGATGCATCTACATCATCCACTCTATGTATAGCTGTACTTCCTGGAATCCCAAACAATGAGTCAGTTTATCAAGTAAACCGGTATGGACTAGACATGATGAGACTAATAGAAAAGGTGCATAACTCAAATCAACTCATAAAATCAATCAATAACAGAGATTTAACATGTGACATAAATAATGAGTAAAGCAATAGAATGAAACTGAAACATAGTATTAAATCTAAATAAACATTGTGGCTTGGGTCTCTATCCTAATTTCATGTGTGGTTGTTTTAATTGTGCATTTAATGCTTATGAATCGACATGCATAATAGACATGAGTATCTCTTTCTGAATCATTATCCCAATCTTCTCCGATCGTTCGATTAGTATTTACGTTAACCTTCGCATCACTTTTCTTCAATTAAGTAGTAAGCTTAAAATTAAAGACCTCCTATCTCTTTAGTCTTATCATTAATGCATGGATGCATAACTTTGCTTACTTGTCATTCTTATTCATGTTAATTCTTCTAGCATAAGTCCATAGGAATTCGATCGTAATCATAAAAATAATTGCTTTCATGTGTCATGTCGTAAATGTATCTTTTCACTTTTATGGATGCCATAAATATACATGCATAAAAAAACTGAAAATCAATCAATTATGTAATAACTCTTTCACTTATTTAGGCTTAACATATCATAAACATGTAATCTCTATCGATTCCTAGTTATTTCATGTTGTGTAAATCAAACTTCCTAGGTTGCATGGATTTTAAGCAATAAAAACAAGGATGAACATAAATAAACATTTAAACATGATGATTAAATATAGACAATATTTGAAATGAAATAGAAATTCATTACTTGCATCCTGGACAAATTCTGAATTTCCGAACATATTCTAGATTCTAGGCAGATTTTGGAATTCTGGACAGATTCTGGATTTTGGACAAATTGTGTATTCTGGTTTATGCACAAAATTTCGTGATCAATCACGTAACCCCGTGTACCATCGAAAACCCACGATTAAGCATCAAAATTTAACAAGTTAACATGAAGAATATTCATTAAATGAAATAAATCCTAATTCCTATTTTATTTTTGTGTTATCTACGTTTCCGATTAATCTCAACATGATTTCTCCACACCTTTAGTCTTCGCGTAAAATTGATATAACTCCTCTCCCTTGATCCAATCTGAAGCTCTAATCCGAAATCCGATCGCTTCGTAAGTTCCTTTCGCGTTCTTCTAAGCCTTCAAACTGAAAACTCTAGGGTTTCTCTTGTAGTTCTCTTTCTATAGAATTTCTCTATTCTCTCTCTCTAACGCTCTGGGGTTCTCAAAAGTTCTGTAAATTCTGTAAATTGAACTTAATACCTATATTTATAATACTTTAAGGTTTCCTATTCAAGATCTAACTCTATTTAAAATTTCCTACATGGGTCTTAAGTGATTCTATGGGCCTTTCATTATTTATTAGATCTTTAATTAGTTATTGGGTCTTTAGTTAGTTATTAAGTCTTTAGTTAATTTACTAATATATTTTAAAGGTCCATTAAACATTACCGAATGCACCCCAATTATTATTAACATTTATTTATAGGCTTTTAAGGTCTATTAATTAGATTAATTAATTCTCACAAGTCATTATTTAATAAATTAGACATTATGTATATGTGAAATAACTAATTAAGTGTATTAAATCAGTCAAACAAAATCATAATCACAACTTAAAGTAAATAATTTAGATCTAAATAAGCGAAAAATCTGCCATTACATTCTTCCCTCCTTATTGAAAATTTCGTCCTTAAAATTAGATCGTACTTGAAGTAAAAAAGGTGTGGATATTCCTTCTTCATATCATCCTCGCGCTCCTAAGTAGCTTCTTTTCGTGAGTGGTGCTTCCAATGATGCCGGCTTAATATCAATGTAGGATAACAAAAGCCCTTGTAAGAAGGAGAACTATAAGACCTTAAAAAAGAAGAGCATATATGGAATAATGTAAAAAATTCGCACTTGATTTGGAAAACTGTATATAAACTTTACAACCCGGGAACCAATGAAAGAATTATTATGTTATAGCTATTTGGATCATAAACAACGCCAACTTCTTGTTCCATGCTGATCAAAGTGCCAACCTTCCTTTTTTGGTCCGCCAAGTTATTTTTCAATGGTAGGAGATGGACAAAAATTGCAGATACAAGAAAACTAGAGTAGCCTACTAGAACAATACTTCTTTGAGGCAGAGTGAACCCAACAACAAGTGTTTTTTCAAGATGAATTGGTGGAAATATAAAATAAACAATGGAGAAGAAAATTCACATTAGCAGATTCGAGGCATCTATGTAAGTAGGTTGTGCTATTTTTTTATTAAAAATGTAGCATGCTAAACACGTTTTCCGGGTATGTGTTAGACACACATGGACACTTTGATTAGAAAAGCCTTAATTATTTTTGTCATTTTAAAAATATAATATATGTACTATTTATTATTATGACTTAATTTTTGCATAACAATGTCTTCTAAAATATTCTCTTATAACTCCTTTAGAGGCTGGCATACTCTTGTTATGCGGAGCTCCGAGCTCTTATAAGCAACAAACTCTAGTAAATGATGAGCTATCAAATTGTTTTCTCAAGGAAGCATTCCATCAACATACAATTTACTCAAATCAAAGGTGGTTTTCAGTGGGTTCTTTCGTTATAAATGAACCTAATATATCTTGGGAGTATTTTTGGACTGAATTCAATGAGGGTTTAGGTAGATGAGAATATCTATGGTTCTTCGATAAGACTAAGATGTTATTCGATTCTCCTCAGAGAAGAAAGGCTGGAGTTATTCTAAGTATATGTGATTTATTTTGCTTCATCATATGAATGAGCTTATTGACATTTTGAATAGAGGCGAGGCATTCACTTGGATGAACAATCAATTGGACCTACATGTGGCATACCTGGATCACTCGTCAGTGGTGTTACCTCATCAAATGTTTTAATATAAAGTGAATCTCACAGGAAATTAATAAAAAACACTCGAGCTGCAAAGGAAAGGCAATAAGAATTGATCTTCCTACATTGTTAGTGTGAAAATACTGTAGTGCATAAGCAGCTTCGATAAGTAATCCAAAACTGAAAGTCAACTAGCTTAAACAGCCTTTAAGTAGGCTTCTCAGTGGCGTGGTGTCCTAATTGAAATAAAATACGTAATTCACAACTAACTAATATCTAATATCTTCTAAAATAACCCAAATATAGACAGCCTACCACTCTGTAAGAGAGAGCGACACCGAAGGAGGTTGGCCTTCTAATCTTCGGTGCCTAAAGTTTATTTCAAGGAGGTTGTCAACCGCTTGACCTCTTTCTTCCATCTGCCTTGGTGTTGGAATTATTTCATTATCCTCTTCAAGCTCAACCGCAACAATATGATAGGGGGTCCTATCTTTCACGGGGACAACAAGGGGTCTATACCCAAGTCCATCTTTATTGCCTGAGCCATTAAGTTCCGTCCCATTTTCCCTTTAGAGCAGCCATTTTTACTTAGCTGTTGCTTGCCAATACTCTTTTTGTTGATTTAACCTTCATGTTGCCTTTCCCTTTTTGTTTTAATTGATGTGTTTTTGCATCCCATCAACTATCCCTTTTTCCTCATTCCTTTTTGAGTGCTTTTTGGTTAGCTTTCCTTTTTTCCGCCTTAAAGACATTTACTTCATTTTTTTAAATAGCATTTTGGTTCCCTTCATGCCTTTAGATTTCTCCTTTTTGAGTGGCTATTTGTTTCCTTTTTTGGGTCTAATGGGGCATCGACTTTGTTCCTTTTCAGTTATTACTAAGGGATTAGGAATTGCCAGTGGATATCTTCCAGTGGATATCTTATGGCTTCAAGCACATTTCACTTCGGCTTAGGCAAAACTAGCTTATTTGGATAGCTTTGATCTATAGTTTAGGATTTAGCCCTTCTAGCTTAGATTTAGGCCTCAGCAGCACTTGAAATTAAGGGCTTACCCCTCAGGCCTTAGCGATTAGGCAGGAAAACTACTTTTCTAGCTATCTTTGTCATGGGGCTTAGGATTCAGTACTTATTACTGAGGAAAACTCCTTTCTGGCTTAGCTACTCATCTTGTAGGCACTTAACCTGAGGTGTGTGGCCTGGGAATTTGGCAAACGTTGGGGAGCAGATTATGGATCTTCTGAAAGAGGTTAATTAGAATATTCATCATGCTTTCTGGGAAATTAACAGTGTCGCAGACGCTCTGGCTAAACTGGCAGTTGAGAACGGTCACAACATAACTGTTCCGCATCTAAATGAGGGTCCTGGTCAGATTGTAGGTCTCATTAAGCTTGATAAATTAGGTGTGCCTTATGTCAAAATCTGTTGAGTGTGGCTGTTTTGTATCTTCTGTTTTTCTTTTCTTTGAATAAATTTTGCTTGCTTGAAAAAAAAAGAAAACAAAACAACAAAACTAAAATAAATGATAAAAATCATTCAAACAAGCAAAGCACAAAAAATTCAACAATTCAAACCGTTTCCTGCTGATCAGATGGACCATAGCCCAATGACTTAAAGCTCCAGCCGATATATTTATGTGTGGAAAAGTAATAGAAACATTACAGCCGTCTAAAATTTTGATACATCAATAAGCACCATAATTTTTAGGTAATAAAAAGTTCTTGGTAATCACCTTAGGTGGCTCATCAACTAAACGGTCTATATCTGACTACATAGGAGAACCATCGAGTATATTATGGCTCCTTCCTGGAGGGATTTAGTCTCGTCCCTTGCTCGAAGGATTGAGCATCATTCCTTGATCGATAATTTTTTTTGTCCATTACATTCGATGAAGGAAAGGAGTTCCTTTATCCTCCATAACTTTCTTCGTCCTCGAAATGGCTCGATTCAGCTGGTCATATCTGTTGTGGATGGAAGGCAGACCTATATCTCTTGGTTTCAATTGGACTCCTTACTAGTGTTGTTTCTATCTACTATTATCTAATAATAGTCAAATTATTAATGACTGGAGTAAACGAAGAGATAACCTCTCAGGTGAGAAAATACAGAAGATCTCCTTTAAGATTATATATATATATATATATATATATATATATATTCAAATTATTAATGACTGGAGGAAACCAAGAAATAACCTCTCACGGAGAAAATATAGATCTCTTTTAATATTATATATTATATACATGGTATACTTTATAAATAGATATAAACAATATATGTGCATGTATTATGTTGTACAGTGTTCTTGTATGGTATGTTTCATTATGAGCATGTACTCTGGTATAGTGTTCTTGTATGGTTTACTTCATTATGAGAATAAATGTCAGTACTCACTAACGACAAAGTTGTTAAACAATATTATTATTGACTTTTGGGTTGATTTTAAGTAGGGATAATGGCTCCAGACCGACATTTAAACACCAAATGGTGTTTAAGTGATCTTACACCACTAAAATTTCACTTTTTATCTCACACCATTGGAGTGTGATTTGTCATATGATCAATCTAAATTGCTCAAGTTGCAATCCATCGTTGGAACATGTCCCAGCCAAAGGATCATGCTTCTCAGTGGATGTAAACCATCCGATCGGTGGACTTTAATATCAGCCATCAAAATTAAGAACAACCATTGGTATTAGAGTGCACAGATTGGATGGTTCGAATCTCCCAAAAAGTGTGATTTTTGGACCCATAGCTCTTCAATTGATGATATATTCACTTTGACGGTATGAATTTCCAAGATCATAAGCCAATAAACGGTATAAGATCGTTTACACACCATTTGGTGTTTAAATGACGGTCAGGAGAGTTGGGGTATTTTAAAATCTTCTTTTTTTTTTTCATTCTTGAAATAATTATTTTTTATTTATTTAACATTTATCTGATCTCTTAAAGTGGACGAAATATACCGTATAAATGTGTTATATGGAATCTTATACCTCCCCAAAGCAATAAAAGTTGCTTTTAGGGGAGAAAACATAAAAAATACCCTCTATGGAGGGTCACAATTGAGCCCCATATCATTTTTAGATAGGGTTGTTGAAAGTGATCAACTAGTCAACGCTAGTCGATCGATTTAGTGCCCTTAGCTCAATAACCTTAACTAGGCTGGTCGAGGCGACAAGGTCTTGCCTCACCTCCTCATGCCTAGGTGAGTCGGGTGATTTCAACAACGCTGGTGCTACGCACCATCATATAACAGCTTTTTATGCTACCATTTTTAATCCAAGCATAATGGATCTGTTAGCTTCTTGTTTGTTATTTAATATGCATTTTGTGTAGTTTTAACGTATGTATATTTGTGTAATTAATTTCTTGATATTTTTTTCTTAAATTTGTTTAATTTATAGAATGATACCGAGACCTATTTTCTTGAAAGTGTTTAATTTCTTGATATTTTCTTCTCAGTATTTGATTGGGCTCTATCATATGCTTCTATTGCAGCTGGGAACATGCGTCATCTCATAGTTGAAGCTTGCATTGCTAGAAAATTGATTGACACATCGGCATACTTTTGGTCTGGTTACGTGGCTGCAACTGTGGTCTCGCCTACAGATTCATTGCCAGTGCAAGGATCTCCTTGGTTAACCTTCATGGAAGGAGCCCCTCTGACTGCTTCTCTAAAAAACTCCCTAATTATGACGCCTGCATCCAGGTATTCCGGAATAACTTTGTAGTAGTAAATCAGAAATATTGCAATTGTTGAGGACAATATGTGATGGTTCGAGTACAAATATTCAATCAAATGTTCCAATATCTGAAATTTTCTTTTGGTGGGCTAAGCTTAGCGGAGCTTGAGAAATTATATCATATTGCACTAAATGGGTCAGAGGAAGAAAAGTCAGCTGCTGCCAAGATTCTCTGTGGTGCATCTTTCACTCGTGGGTGGAACGTGCAGGTATATTATACTAATATCTGAATTAAAACCTTGGTTTCTGAATACGAGTGAGAAATGAGACTTTTGGCATGATACCTTGTTGTATTTATGAATCCGAAATGACACGGAATGTACTACAATGTTGAATTACTTACTAAAATGTTTCTTGTATGTTGAAATTTCCGGCAGCCATGCATTGGAATCTCCTCATCCGCTGTCATCTTCTCCAATATGGCTCCATCCATTCCACCTTTTAATGCCACTGTTATTTTATCATTTTAGTTCTATTGTATTACTGTGTATTAAGTTCATTCCATATTTTGAAAAATTGCTTTCAGACACACATGTTGGATACTCATTGAGACAACCTTCAGAATCAAATCTTACTCTTTTCTTTCATTAGTTTCCTACTATTATATATGTGCATATTATATTCAGCTTTAATGTGCTTCTATGGATTTGAAAAATTTACTTTCATATTCAGACTAAAATGAATGGACATTTACATATAGGGTACTTTATGCAGGACAAACGCTAAAACGCTGGTTATGCAGTTTTGAAATCAATTTGAGATTTAATTGAGCAACGGAGATATATAAATTAATCCCAAAACACATAAAATATTTAATAACTTTTTTAGGGCAATTTAATTGATTAGATTTAGCGTCTACTAACAATATCCTTTCCCGATATAGAAAATAGGTCTGAAGATACAATCTAGTTTCGATCTAGTTTAGGGCACTAAGCGATAATCTCGATGTTGTCTCTAGACTCCTTGCTAGGGTTTGAATAACGTAAGTCCCGAATGGTTTAAATCGTTTAAAGGGAATCCACAATTAGGGTTGGAAATTAGAAAACAAAAGCCCAACACCAATATAAAAAGAAAATATTTTTAGGTTTATGGGTTTTCAGTAGAAGAAGCAAATTAGATAAATTACCCGACAATAAGAAAATATAAACATAAAAGATAGAAAATTCAAGGAATCACTCCAAGAAAGATAATTGGCTTCACACCAAACCGCACGCGGAAGAAGAAAAACTCATCTCAAGCTCTCTAAAATTCACACAAAGCAAAACTCATAAATTTCATTAATCGTCAACTATTTCATAAGAGATTTACAATGTGTATTTATAAAAAAGATCCCCAAGGATATTACTAAAATTAAAACTCTTAATTAACCATTAAAACTTTCTAATCTAACGGTCACAATTAATTCTACACTAATCCTTTTTTTATTACACGACCACTTTTGAAGGGTCAAACGATATCTGATTGACGCGAAATTAGTCTTGTTTGAAAGTTTATCGAAGTAGCTTTCCAATAAGAATCGCGTAATTCCCACATGTATTGAAGGAGCTATTACCACGTTACCGAGGGCTGCACTGAAAGTGACGAAATTAATGGTCACATGCCACAAATATGTGCGTGACCCCTAAATAATTCAAATAATGAAAACTAATCCTAAAGCAATTCACTTACTAAGAGAATCCCATATGTTGTACGTGTGCACATGAGCCTCCGAAACGCTCTAAAGCTTTGAATTTCTTTTTGCGCTTTTTATACACCTTGTAGCGTTTGATGTCCCCTTCAGTACCTTGGTTCTTGCCTACAGATTTACTAAAAGCGCCTACATCTGAAACCCCTTGAAACCGATTGACTGCTTGGAATCAGATGAAGGAGATCAAATGGATCTTGAGACTATGATTGTACCATTAGATGTTCAGTGTTTGATTCCTTGTGGCATGGAACCCCAAAACGTGGCCCTAAATCACATGTCATAGATCACGCTCAAACATGATTTTAGGGCCATTTTTTTGGGGATCTTTGCCACATGGAATAGAAAATTGGTTGTCTGATGGTAAGGTCATGATCTCTAGATCCGTTGTGTGCAAGATTGGGGTGAAAACGATCTCCAAGGTTTAATTCCACGCAGTCAATGGGTTTCAAGGGTTTTGGATGCAGGCGCTTTCAGTAATGTGTAGGCGCGAACAGAGGTACCCTTACATAAATCTTAGTAATATCATAATATAGTTGTATGGGTGTTTAAGAATATGGCTGTCTTTTACGTGTGTACATGTCTGACAAGGACAAAAATGTCCATGTCCAACTTACATAGGTGCTATAAAGTATTATTAAAATTCTATATGTATGTTACTCATTTAGTAAATATCTGTTTTTATATTTGTTAAATAAAATTGTGTTTATGTTTTTAAATTTATAATCTGAATTTCCAATAAATACTATTGTAATTTTTAAAATTATTTTATTTATAATCTCTGTCGAAAATTTTCTGAGTAGGTCCTACAAGCTGTAAAGAACCTATGACCACATTTCTGAAATCATCTAGGATCGATTTACGTTCTTTTCTATGCAAGAATTCAGCATGAAATGTGAAAAAACTGACACAAATGAGTTTGTAAGTGAAATTTCAGCAATCACATCATTATTGAAGTTTCAGCAGGTTGCATTTGGCTCCGATAATATAAAATCTCTGATTTAACATCAGCTCAAACACGGATATCATCTTGCCCAAACTTCTGATTTCAATGAGATGACAGACCAAACCATAAACTGTTTCTTTATTTTTGAATTTTGTTGGATTGCTAAATCCAAAAAGTAAAAATAAGAATAAATAGTTGGGCTTCTAAAACCAAATTTCATTAAAATCAGGGCAAATAACGATGGAGGTCTAGGTACTCTCCTATTCAATGGAGTTAAAGATACCTAAAAAGATCGAAACAGTGATGTCTCTTAACCACTAAAATTAATGGGTTCTTTAACCTGCAATGAACAGGGTTTGATTATAAAACCCAAAGTGATCTAAATATTGAATCAGTGTCAAGGAGTTTCAGAAAACTCCAGATTCATGATGAAAGTGAGGACAATATTTTATGGGAATCATGAAACCGAGAATCATCAATTTTTTTTCCATGCATAGTTCTTAAAAAAAAATCAAAGCAAGAAACTACAATTTACGAAAATCAATTTAACGGATACTAGGGTATACAATTTCTGTGCATAGATTCTTGGGCACATAGATTTTTTGGAAAACCACTTTAATAAGTAACAATAGTTCACGATAAATTATTTGACACACTGAGCTTTACGTTTGCACAACAAAAATTACCATAATGCCCTTTTGGTGAAGAATGCAATTTTGATATAAATTCATTTAGTTTCCAAAAAAATACAAAATAATTCATGCAAACCATATATGTCAGTTGGGGCCTAGAAAAAAATAATTTGCGTCCTTAGATGAGAAAATAAATTTTAATACATTAGTTAAAACAGCAAACATTAATTTTCTAAGGAGATGAGACCATGGATCAAAATCTCAGAAAATCGATACGTATCGTCCAGCCCCAAAACCGATACATACCGGACGATACTTTCCGGTATTTTGCCAAAAAAAAACAAGCACAAAAAAAAAAGCACAAATAAACAAAACGATAATTTGAAATTATTGGATGATACGGGCGATAATTTGAACGATAATTTGACTGTTTTTTAAGGGGCCCGGTAAAAACCCATTTTATCGTATCGTTCATGTCCAAAACCGATACGTATTGGTATCGGACGATATTTTGACCCATGGATGAGACCATTCTTGTCAATTGTCATAATCCATGGCATGACTAATATAAGCAATTGTACAATTGTTTATCAAGAACATTATCGCATATGCCAGTATGGCATATGCCATAATGATAGCATTATGACGTATGCCATGACATACAAAAATATGCAATGGCATTAGCCATAATTATGCCATTGTATACACAATATGCCCCCAGATTTTTCTACAAAATTGTAAAGAATCTCTCTCTTCTCTTTTCTCTTATTTTTCTTCACTCTACAACTAGTGAACTACTACAATTGTTGTTAATAAAGCAACATTCAAGCATCAAGAATCAAGAGACATCCATAATTTAAATTTTTTTTTTTTTTTCCCTTAAGCATTTAACTATATATTCAATTTTTCTTTATTTTTTAACTTAAATATAATTGTGCCAAGGCTTATGCGTTTATGCGGTCGCGTAAATGCTTGGCATAGTCACAACAGTCAGCATTTTCGACAAAATGGAAAAAAAAATCTCCGAACTATGGGTGTACCAAGTTACCAAAATTTTATCGAATTTCATTGAGATGAATTATTCATTTCCATTTATTTGGTTATATGGCAATTATAGATGTGCGGCATGTTCCTTTTATCAAACACCTTATAGCTTACTCTGTCTATTAAAGACATTCTTTTTAGCATGTAGTATATTATGGTATATTTTTTTATAGTTTATATGTTTCATTATTTATATTTTTTATTTTTTTTTGAATTTTATCAAATTTGTTCGAATTTTCCCCAACTTTGTTGATTATTGTCATATCCCAACTTTGTATCTGTCGCTTGACACTCTTTGATGACACTGGATGGCTTATACCATTTGAAAGCATTGGTTGAGACCATAAATTGCTCCCGTTACATCTGACAAGTATCATTCGAAGTAGGCAACTATTGTGCTCATCATAATGTTACAATTTGCATATTTAGTCGAAGTAATAGATTGATTTCGTAGTTAAACTTCCAGATCCAAAGTCATAAGGCTATAAGAGCTGGTATAGGGTAACCAACCCATTCCCAATCACAAGTGACACTATTTTTCATCAAAGTGTGTCGCTTAATGTGAAGGACCCGATATAAAGATTTGGGAGGTTTGAGATTGCATCAAAAAAACATCTCCATCATGTGATTCAAAGGGTCAAACTGTGGTCAAAGCTCGGTGAGTTGATACGTCACCCCCAAAACTGATACGTATCAGTGTATCGGCCGATACAATGATCAATGTATCGATCGTTAGTATGCTTGTACTGAATATATATATATATATATATATATATATATATATATATATATATATATATATATATATATATATATATGGGTTCTATTTGTCATAGTGGTGCGTGGCACCTAGTATTGGGTGTGCATGTATAATGCTGTGACTTAATGTAAAGGCTAGTGAGGAGCAGTTCCTCATTAAGTCATTATTTGTCCTAATTTGTATTCTTCTAATTCTTTCTATTTCCACTTCTTTTTCTATCTCTCTAACCGTGACCCTAACCCTAAATCGTTCTTCCTAACTCTAATCTCACTACGTATCTTCTCCTTTTTGGTATTAGAGCAAGGGTATTACTAGCTAGAGGCATGAATCGTCGTCTTCCCGTTGACTCCGATCTCCTCGAAATTCATACCATATGAACCGGAATTTCGTGGGGAGTTTTTTTTTTCTTCTCTTCTACAGATTTTCGATCCGAGTTCTTTAAAAGTGCAGTTTCAAAGAATCTATGTATGTGGGTTTTTAACCCATTTTTTTGTGTTCTCTTTCACGGCGCTCGAGGCAAGTTGTTGTCCCTCCTTTCTTATTGGAGATGGATTGAAGTAAGTGTGGCAATCATCTGCAAGTGATATTTGTTGATTTGTTGAAGGACTGCCAGATCCGTAGCAATTCACGTGGGTTTCAACCTCACGGTTTCCACTCTTTCTCGCCCTCTGCGCACTGTCTCTTGATCTATGGTACAAATCTACATTTCTCATTATTTTGAAATGTTTATGGTACTTAGTGGTCTTGTTTTAAGGTTCTGGTACAATATGTTGAGGTATAAGGGACTCTATCCTTCTGTTTTTTGGAGATTTATCATGGTTATGATATCTACTGTCCCGAACAACCTTAGATGTGATATCTTAGGTTTTTTTTGTTTTTGGTTGTTATCAACCAGTTTTAGTGAATTTTTTTCTTTCTTAGTTGAGTTTTTGTGTTGAAGATACTCTCATTATGGTATACATGTCTGTGAGCTTTGAGAATTTCTCATCAAGTATAACCGCCATAAATTAAATTCTTTGAATTGCCTTCAATGGAAAGGGCCATTACTCTGTATGTCCAAGCGAGAAAGAAGATGGGTGTTCTCATAGGATCGTTCTGAAACCCGCATTGGATCTCCCGATATAGCCGAATAGGAAGCAGATAACTCCATCGTTCTTGGATGGTTGTTAAACCCTATGGATCAAAATATTTCGAGGACCTTTATTGTTCTATGAATCTGCTGTCCTTGTATGGCATAAACTTGAGGAGACATTCCCTCCTGCCGTTCACGATACATAGATTTACCAATTTACTTGAGGCATTGTTGAGTGTAAGCATGGTGATATGTCTATGGGGGAGTATTTTAGCACACATCAGAGCATGTGGGAGGAGTTCATCCATTGTGAACTTATTTCGCCGTTTGCTGAACAGGTTGCCTCCACTCTTGCTAGACAACATGAATTTCAGTAGATTTGTATGTTTTTGGGAGGCGCTCGTCCTGAGTTTGAGTAGACCAGGTCTCAAATTCTTAGTACCCGTTCTCTTCCCTCACTTAACACAGTTTATGAGATCTTGTTTTCTGAGGAGCATCGTCGAGCTATTATGACTCCTAGTGTATCTAACCCTTTAGAGAGTGCTGCTTTTTATTACCGATTCTCAGTCTTCTTCAACCCGTTAGAAGTTCTGATCGTGGCTGAGGTAGGGGTCATGGAGGCTGTGGACGGTCATCTATTATTTGTTTTCACGGTGGCAATGTGGGAAATGATCGTGATATCAACTACAAGTTACATGAATAACCGAATGCGGATGCACCTTCTGCTGCTACTACGACTATACCTGGGGCATCAGGTACATCCGCATTTGCAGCTTCCACCTTATCACTCTTCTCGACCGGGCGTTATTATGACGGGAGTTACATGGTTTTTCCACCTATCTCCTCCTAGTACCTCAACTCAGGTTCAACTTGCTGATGGTTCATTCATTCTTGTTTTAGGTGTTGGGATCGTTCCTTTATCCCTTTCGCTCTCATTAGCTCATACTCTTCATGTATCTCATTGTTCGACTAAATTTGCTTTATGTTAATTGTCTTGCGAGACCATTAAATTGTTGCATTGTTTTTGTCCTTCTCATTGTGTTTTAGAGGAGCCGACTACAATTTAAATTGAAAAATGTTTAAGATTTTATAAATATTCTAATTCATTTGTTTCGTATTTTTGATTTTTTTACTAGTATGATTAGCTATTTTTATGCAATATACATTATTTTTAGCTATTTTTGTTTAAAAATTAGCTAAAAATTTAAACAAATACATAAAATAGTGAAAAATCCTATAAAAGAAGTCAAGTTTTTTTTTGAAATTATCTTCTACCTCTCCTATGATTGTTATGGGTTCAATGAATCATGTGTCTAAACTCCAAAATTTGAAAATATAAATATTAGTACAAAGAAATATAATTCTCATATATTGTTAGACAAAATAAGTACCGATGTTATACCAATATCATATATAGGTCGCATCCATTTCGCATCAATGTCGCTATTTGCGTTTCTATAAAGAATCCATCTCGGTTTTATGTCGTACCGATGCTGTATCTATTTCATACCTATAACACATTTATTTGAACCTAAAATGTATCTATATCGTTTCTATGTTGTACCAATATCGTACCGAAGACATATCAAAATGTAGCTGGAACTTTTTTCACCTAAACGTACCGGTACCCGTTCCCGTACCCCACACCAACTCTTGGAAACTATGAATTCAAGTTTAAACCTAATTAGACAGAAAATCCCTAATTTTAATTGAAATATTAATATATTTATAAATAAATAGTAAAAATAGAGTTCTATTCCTATGTTTTTAAAAATCAGCCACATTATATATGATTAGCTCTTTATGGGTTCATTTTAGATTGTTAACCTAATTAGATAGAAAAATCTTAATTTTAATTGAAATATTAATATAGTAATAAATAAATATTATAAATAAAATCAATTTCTTAAATTCTGTAATATTAATATTAACCATACTTATTATTCATGAGCTTTATTTAAAGTTATAACTTTCATAGGGATAAAAGCTCCAATTTATGAGCTTAATGCTAAGTCCTTAGGGTTTTATAATCCAACCCATGATTATTAATCTAAATGATAGGAGAGATTTAGTAATTTCATGAAATGGAAGAAGTATGATATATGGTTAATTATTCTCAATGGTTAGATCCATAGATCCAACCATGTTCATAAAAAAACTATATACATACTTAAAAAAATTAAATAAACAAGTCATAACCTACTTTTTGACGTAAATTACTCTGGATCTGTGCATAAATTGTTGATTTTGCGTGACTTTAACTAAACCCTTTGATAAGGGATGTGAATGAGAGAGAGAGAGTGAAAAAGGAATGGCTAGGATTTACTTAAATAAGTAAAAAAGTTGATGAGTAAAATAACATTAGACACTTATTTTCAAATTATTGAATATTTGTCAATAATTTCTATAATTTGAAAGTATCGTCCGACACAAATAGTACATAAAATGTATCGGCCGATAATTTGGCTGATACTTGGGGGGGGGGGGGGGGTGTCGATACATTCATACGTGTCGACCTAGTAACCTCTAAAACTGATACGTATCGGTTTTGTTCGAGATTTTGAACTATGGTCAAACACTTTTAAAATGAACGGTTATAACAGTGTATGACATCAGATTGGTCGAAACCGAACAATTGCACAACTGCGAGAAGTACATAACAAGGGTGCAGTCTCCTACAGCCAAAAGGGAACCAATCTACTTGTGTGAGAAAACACACTTCAGGGAAAGGATTCACTGTGCCTCCTTGATGCCTAGACACCAATTTCACGTATGAGGTAAGACATGAGAAGCTGCTTCAGATAATGTCCTAGTTCTGATTCCCAGTAATAAACCAGAGATTCGTGGTAGCACCATCTATTGTATGAATTAACAGTTAAAGTACTTCTAGCCTATATACTGTACATGAAATGCACTAAAGATAAGAAGAAACACACAGTCGGATGACAGATAAGGGAGAGAAAGGCTTAAAATAATAGGTCTCTAATGCTATTAATAGAAGTAAGGTTCAACAAATCAAAGAAGATAGAAAACTAAATTGGAAAAGGCCTTTTGAAAGCCACAAATCTAACATGTATCCACTTCCATTTCCCAGCTTTACAAAGACAGCCACTTTCCTACTCATGCTTTCCAATATGCTCCTATTATCGCCTAGTACAAGTTAGCGCTGAGTTGGCTCGGGCTGAAAGTTGAAATTATGTGTTATCTGATTTATTTTTCTATGTTTACCTAGATTTTTTTTTTTCTTTTGCAGGAGCATGCAGTGAAATTTGCAGTCAAGCTGCTATCTCCTCCTGTACCTCCTGAATTTTCTGGACCCGGGAGTCATTTAATTCTTTGTATGCCCATGCTAAGTTCCATCCTTTTTGGGCTCTGCTCTATAGATATTGTTCATATTCTTTCCTTATATGGCATGGTAAGAGATTTTTTTTTTTTGCGCAATATATTTTTCTAGAGTATGTACTTCTAATGTTCTTTGTTTTTTGTATTTGAGTACCTTTAAATCCACCCACCGAATCTTTGAGTTCACGCTGAAACCCATTGACTTCTTTGGATCTGACGATGGAGATCGTTTTTCAACCCAATATTTCACATGATGGATCTTGAGATCAAATCTTACCATCCACCCGTCATTTTTTTATTTCATGTGGTACACATTCCAAATAAGTGACCTTAGCATCACTTGGAACTATTACGCGCAAATAAGGTCACTGTTTTGGGATATGTACCATGTGAAATAAAAAATTGATCGTCTGATGCTACGCCCATGATCTCAAGATCCGTCATGTGAGAGATTGGGTTGAAAAACGATCTCCATCGTCAGATCCAAAGAAGTCCATGAGTTTCAGCGTGGGTGAACTCAAAGATTCGGTGGATGGATTTGAAGGTACTCTTTGTATTTACCTTCCTTGATTTTCTTGGATACTCTACAAGTTACATGCACTACCATCTCTCCTGGTCATTGCACACATGCAGTGCCAAAATCAACTTGATGTGGCACAATTGTTTTGGCACCCTTCCCTTATGAGAAAAATGTTTTTGAGTAACATTGTTTGAAAACATTATATGTAGCAAGGGCACTCTCACACTCCATTTTGTATGGTTGTGTCGGATACACAAGGGATATTCAATTTATTCACTCTCCAATATGAGAAAAATGCTCTTTACTAACATGGATTTAAGACATCTTTACTATTATAGTGCGAGAAGGCAGAGTTGGGTGGGTGAGTCCATGAGACGAAGAAATTAGTTTTTATTTATTAATTTTTTTTTTAAATACCCTTTACTACCACTGCCTCATAATTCTCTTTGAAATCTTAAAGGAAGCCTTTGTTTACCACCCAAGATTCTTTCTTCTCAATCAGGTTTTACATGCTTAAACGGTTGACTTCTTTGAATCAGACGATGGAGATCTTATTTTGTTCCAATATTCGATTAAATTTTTGAGATAGTGGGTCTACCATCAATCGATCAGATTTTAATTCCAAGTGGCATGCATCCTTGTAAACGAACATGATGCATACATTAAACATGGTTCTCAGATCACTTTTCGGGATGTGTGCTGCGGGGAATAAATATATGACCGTTTGATGCTAGGATCTTGATCACAAACTCTATTGTGTCAAGATTGGGACGAAAAACGATCTCCATCGTCTTGTTCAAAGTTGGCAACGGTTTAAGAATGTAGAACCCCATTTGAGAAGGATGAATCTTGCGTTGAAAATAAAGGTACCAAATCCCAAAAGTCTCTCTTACCTCTTGCTCATATACAAAGAATGCTCACGTGCATTCTACTAGTTATATGTAACAAGGATACTCACTTCCTGAAGTATAATCGTATTAGACACATGTTTCACACCTTGACATGATTAGTAGGAAAAAACCTTAATTTATACATTTAATTGTTATTTAATATTATTCCTCCGCTATCTTTTTATAAAAATGTTTTGTTTTTCTATTTATTCAGATATATTTTTATCCAACTTTTGCTTTGATGATCTATTAATTTTTATATGGTTATGATCTTTCAATATTATTTTATTTTACGGATATGTTAGTTGGGTGAGGGTTTTACGGAGCTAATCACAAAGAAAAATAAATATCCACTATCAAATTTGTTTAACACCAATGTACATGTTTATGTCTTAAGTTGCATAGTTGGCATCAAATCAGAAGTCTACTTGATGCCCTTGATGTAGAAGGTTGTAAGCATTTTGGTCTGTTTTGTGTGCTTTGAATTTGGACCAATGTTATCAGGTTTGCTTGTTTGCTCCGTTCGACTTTGGGTTGACGGTTCGCAACCCTCAGTGAAGCTGGTTCGCTAGGGGTAGGATGAGTGTTAAATGAAGTAATAATATATTTTGGGAAGTTCTATATTTCGGTTTATAATACAAATATTATAAACTAAAATATAATTATTTTCACTTATTTCTTTGAAATCATAGAATGGAATAGAAAGATACTATCATGGTTAGTTGTTCAATGCCCTAGGATAGAGAGAAGTCAAGCTCTATCTTGAGAACCCATGTTTGCATTCCGCAGGGACTATCGTGCCGGACTTAACACTTGTCTATATGTTGGTCTACAATAATTATTGTAGACCAACATATAATTACTATTTTAGTTTATAATATAAATATTATAAACTAAAATATAATTATTATATTTTAGTTTATAATAATTATTATACTGAACCGGACTGATCTGAATCACAAACCAGTTTGCTTCGAACCGGTTCGCAGTTGGATAGGGAACTGAGTTGATCGGGTAACCCTCGTTTGGACCACTCAGATGGTACACATTAATAAGATTGGATGGATAACGTGTTCGCATGACTTTTGGGTGTTACTTTTCATATGCCTTTTGCTCTTATCTTTTTTTATTTTTATTTTTTATGTCAGTATGGTTTTGGTTATGTAATTTATAAGCAGTGTTGTCATATGCCATTGCATAAGTGATTTTGCGATGCTTATGCCATGACATATATATAAATCACATATGCCATGAACGGTTATGTGATTTAAAAAGTATACTATCACACATGGTTCAAAATTTTGGCTGAAATCTGAAGATTTCAGAAACTTAAAAATTCGGTAAATTTCGGCACAGTAGCAAGATTCCAAAATTTCGGTTTCGGTCCCCACCAAAGCCGAAACAAAATCCCATTTTTTGATCCTTGCTATCACATATAGTTTGCAATACAACCCCACCACAACATACACACGCATCTCTCTCTCTCTCTGTCTTATTTTCTTCAAACTTTTTGTCGGGTCAATTAATCAACTATTTTCAAGTGTCATTGACAAAAAAGCAGAAAGGTTTCGTTGTTTTTTAAATCTTATCAAGAACAAAAAAAATTCAAGATTTAAGAACTGGATTTTTTTTTTTCACCTTTTGTCATATAGAGTTAACATGAATCAAAACACTAATAATTTCTTAATTTTGTACAATTCTTTTTCCTACTTTTTATAATTTATTTCTTCTATTTTTTCTAATTTCTTGGATTAAAAAAATAATGTCATTGCTTACGCGATTATGCCAAATTGCATAAGCCATTTGGCAAGCCATCACTTACAATTGCTTATGCCATTCGACAACATTGGTTATAAGTAAACCATAGAAATGCTCTAATTATTTTCACAAATGATAATGCTTTGTCTTCAGTTAAGTGTAAATTATAGCCCAGTTCCTATTCTCCTGGTAACTTGAACATGTGCATCGGCATCGGGAGCGGAGAATTCAAGATGTTATGTTTATGCATTTACACATTATATTAAATTTTCAAGATATTAAAATGCACTAACTTTTCTGTTAGAGATAAAATAGAAATATCCATAAAGAAAATATAAGTTTACATTAAAATTACTGAATGTGTAAAATTTATCATAAACCTGGATTCTGTGAACAGCTGTGTTGGCATGTGTTTGTTGTGATACATATGGACATGCCTAAAAAACAAAAGATGCGTTATGATTTGTCAAAAGAACAAGTAAATCTAGAGTTGCCTTGTCCTTGGTAGAAAAGAGGTACAATGACATTTTCATGTGGCAAAAAGTAGATCACCCTTTTTATTTATTTATTTTTATGACTGGTCAAGCAGAAAGCTGGGACAGCCCCTCCCCCCGCGCCCCCAAAAAAAAAAAGAAACAAAGCACACATACACACACAAAAAATGGTAGATTACTTCTTTAACGACCAAGTACCTTGTCAGTGTGTATTTCAGTGAAATAATAAGAAAATTCCCTTTTCTAAAAAACAAAAGCATTTTTAGGATCAACATTTTTTCGTCTAGCTGGAGTTTTAGTGGGCATATTTAAGTGGCATCAAACAATAGAAGCCAATTAGAAACAAGTACATAAGAGGAAGATTAATAATGGAGACCTGAAACTGCCATTGTACAGACAATTGGAATAATAGAAGCACAAGGCGGAGAAGAGGAAGACCAATATAGGACTTGGAGAGAAGTATTGATCAACGACATGGCCAGCGGAGTAAATTTTTACAGATTCACAGAGCCGACCTCGAATATAAGGGACATGGCGATGATGATGATCTTAACTACCTGAGTAATGATGATCTTAACTACTTGAGTAATGACATATTTTGATATTAAATATGGATTAATGGATTATTGCTCATATTGATAGTAGCCAAGTTTTCACTTGGCAATAATTTGGCGGAGGTCAGTTCAGTTTAATACAGATAAATTCGAGGATTTTATAAAAAAATATAAGCAATAATTTTAAAAAAAAAAAAAATCTTAACTTTTTGAAATTAATAACGATGTTTTAAGCAATAAAATAGGTCCATTACATATTCGGCATGCATCACAAACTCATGCTATATATATATATATATATATATATATATATATATATATTGGCTTCTCGTATCTCATTTTTGGGAACCGTCAATTCTTTGTTCCGCTTCTCACTCACTTCCCTGATCTGGAATGGACATGTACATCTATGACATATGTGTGATGTAGATGACGTGAACAGCATTCTTAGTGCTCAGGCCTGAGCATTTCATTCCATCTGAAAACTAGGTCATACTTCAAACCACTGATACCAGCACATATCGAACAATATGACCTGAATTTATTTTAGTTGAATCATTAACTACCTCTGCCACAAATATGAATAATACTCTAAATATAGGTTTGCTTTGGACAAAACAATGTGAAATACATAGACACAATCTCTTTTCATTTATAGTTCAAAAGTCTGATGTGAATAACACAGCTTACCATATTGTACACTATTTCAATCCTACAGTGATCATTTGTGGTGGAAATCTACAGAATTATTTTCTATGATTTCTCGTATTTTCTTGGGTAACGCTGTTAATAGGTCGGGTCGGGCCAAAATCTAGGTCAGACTGATCCTTTGATCACTTGACCTGACCTGATGGGCTGAAGTTATATGGTCAACCTGAACAGAAAACTGGGCCGGGTTGAGTTGGATTGGGTTCGACAGCTTCAAAATGTCTTCTTGCTTATATATAATAAATGTTAGCTGGTCAGGATAAAATATGCCCGACCCAACCCAACCCAACCTGAAGGTCGGGTCAAAGGACTCAAGTTTCAGCCCAATTCAACAGTGGCGGGTTAAGTTTTAGTGTCCTTCCCGCTTTGAAAACCTGGTCAAGCAGTTCGCTTTATGGGCTGACCTGGTCTGTTGACAACCCTATTCTTGGTGTGATCCTCTTGCTTTGAAATCTCAAAATTCCTTGTGTGTTGGGTGTTCAAATAGCTTGTTTTCTGCCTTTTGTTCTCACTTCCTCTCTTGCCTCCCATTATCTACCCCTTTTAGCATTTAAGATAATGTTATTTGCCATTTACATTAGTAATCTTGCACCACCAGGGAATTGGTGATACTCAAATAGTTTACGAAAAATCAGTTGTCTTCGGTAAGTTCTGATTTAAAAATCAGAAATGTTAAGCTCGTTGTAACATTTTATTCTATTAATTACTCTCACTTGTACAAGTTATTTTTGGGATCTATTTGCAGCCAGTGACTAGGCCTAACGAATGCTATCTTTTGCCATTGATCAATGTAATACTTGGCTGCAGGTACCAGAAGTTGCTGCTTCTTTAATGCCTCTCTGTGAGGCTTTCGGGTCACTGTCACCAACATCAAATCACAAATTAAGCTCTTTTGAAGAAACCTCGCCCTATGCTGTCTTCTCATGTGCATTTCTCTTTCTTCTTCGGTTGTGGAAATTCTATAGACCCTCTTATGAGCACTGCTTTTCAGGGAGAGGAGGTCCTAATGGATCTGAGGTCAATTTGGAATATCTCTTGTTATTGTACAACAGTCGCATTGCTTTCCGTGATTCTACTGCTACAGATAAATCCAAAAAAGTTACGAATCCACCAGACGCACCATCAGTTAGACCCATTTATATCGAATCATTTCCAAAATTACGAGCTTGGTATTCTCAAAACCAAGCTTGCATAGCTTCGACTATTTCTGGTCTCTGCAGTGGAAACCCAGTTCATCAAGTCTCCAACAAGATCCTAAGTATGATTTATTGGAAAATGACTAAAAATGCAGCCATGTCAGCTAATCCATCAACCACTTCAAGCAGCAGCATGAGTGGATCACCTGTAAATATGGGAGATGATGCTTTCCAGAGACCCATTCTTCCTGCTTGGGAGATTTTAGAAGCTATCCCTATTGTCATGGAAGCTGTTTTAACTGCTTGTGCCCATGGAAGACTTTCCCCTCGGGACTTGACAACAGGTTGCGTAATGAAAACTCAATTCTAGCATTATTTATATTTCCATTCCTCCAGATCATCCTCCTTTCTTCAAAGGTGTTCTGAAGAGATTTGTTTAGCCGATCCATTTTTTTAAACATCTTTTCCTGAATGAATCTTCAAATTAGCGATGCTTTTCAGGGGCCCTGGAATCACTTATGGCCCCTGATCAGTGATTCCGGAGCTAAAATTATTGTTAGGTAAGAAGCTGGTCCAACCTACTTCCGGATTCCCATAGTAGCATGAAAGCTAAATTGGGAAAGAATCTGGAAGCGGGATGAAGTGGTTCCAACCCGCTCCCAAACGGGTAAATCAAGTACTACAAGAAAAAATTTTCCACTGAGAAATTGAAAATCAAAATAATTTTTATAATGTATAGACAAATTCACACTGAATATTATTCATCTTTAATTAATGCACCTAAAAATGACCATTGCAGCCCTCACTATGCTATCTGTGTATATGAATAGCAAAAAAATAAAATAATTACCAGCCTTTTTGTGAACAACCTGTTAGATGAAAATGCACTTGTGAGCATATCACATCTGCCTGAGGATGCAGCAATTTCGCTTGTCCTATGGATGCATGCAAGGGAAGAACGAAAGATAAGTACTATGGCATGCATGTTTTCCATATGCGTCACCCTGAGACACACTGAAATATGCATCAACGCTATGAAATTGAATCTGACCATAAAATCATGATATGGTTAGATCATATAAATCATTAACTGTAAGTTTATAATATATATATACTGACATTTGTATAAGTAATTAAAAACATAAAATTAGATAAAGACTATTCGAAGATGCCCCTCGTTTCTTTCTAGACTAACCATAAAATCATAAGAAGGCTAGATCAAACCAAATCATTAGCTATAAGTTTATATTATATATAACAGAATTTGTAAAGATAATTAAAAATTCACAAAATTAAGTTAAGGCCAACTAGTACCTCCTTTCTGTGCAGAGGATTTCTATTTTCTTTGTAATTCGTTATCATTTATTTAATTAATAATATTTACATATTTGGAAAAATAGATTAGGCCAAATAATTTTGTTTATGCACACCACATAAAAATTTAGTCAGCCTACAATATTCAATGGAATTTATATGCAGCCATACACTGTATATTGAATTCAGACTAATCGGATAAACAATAAGCTGGTTGTACTATTTGCCTGCATGACCATTTCTATATCCTTACCCTTCATTCCATACGAGAGTACTACTTTGAAACCATTACCAATCGTAAAACCATTCCTTTTAATGTGGTTTAGAAACCGAAAACCGACTGAACCGATAACTATCGGTTCGGTTTCGGTTTTGAACCTTATTGGTTCAGTTTCGGTTTCATAAAATAGAAACCGATAGTTATCGGTTTGGTTTCGATTTCGGTTTCATAAAATAGAAACCGATAGTTATCGGTTCGGTTTCGGTTTTGCCCCAAAACCGATACGAACTGACCCGATAACACCCCTACCCATTCATTTCCATGTGCAACTTTGTAGATCTATTTTTGTCAAATTGGATTGGAGTTGACACAACATTTTCTTTCCATGGCATTTATAGCTAATTGTAGCATTTGAATCAGTAAATTTAGGATGTTAGCAACTATAATTTGTATCTTATTATTCTGTCTCTCTCTCTCCATATGTTTCTTAACAAGAGTGGGTTATCTAGCAAAAAAAACAGTGGTATATGTATAAAAAGACTTGAGTCACAGCGTGGCTTGAGCATACATCTGCATGCTAGAGATGCAGCTGCTGGATGCTCGAGTCACGCCGTGACTCGAGTCATGTGATCATTACCCATATATATATATATATATATATATATATATATATATATATATATCCCGGGGATGTGTACTTGAACACATGGGTGATCCTTCTATTTGAACCACGTGGCACCCAACCAGGGGCTCTGCTGCCACGGCAACTTGCCCAAAGATGATTTGGTCCATTTAAAATAAAATAAAATGGATGTATATCCAGAGTCCAAAATGTGGTAAAAGATGCAAAAAAATCAATGCACGAGGAAGAGGCAGGCAGTAGGCAAACTTTGACCAATGTTTTGAATGGTAAAAAAATCGTAGAAACCTTTTTTTAGATCACATGCCACGTGGCACGTGATCCCAAAATGGGGGTTGTTTTGGGATCGTGTGCCACATTGCATGCAATCTTGGATTCAAATGCATGGATCCATCCCCATAGTCCCTTATAATATATATATTACTGCATTGCTGTGTCGGATACATGATCCCTCCAAAAATTTCAGGTCTGAGAGACCTTGTGGATTTTTTACCGGCATCCCTTGCAGTTATCATCAGCTACTTTTCTGCTGAAATTACTCGTGGCATCTGGAAACCAGTTTCAATGAATGGAGTCGACTGGCCTAGTCCTGCAGCCAACCTTATGTCGGTTGAATCTGAAATAAAGGAAATACTTGCAGCTGCTGGAGTTACCGTCCCTATCTGTTATGCAGGTATGTCATCTTCCACTTTTCCCTCCCTATTTATTTCTGTTTACTTGTTCTATACCTTGGGCTGATTTCCACTTTCATATACACAAAAAAATCCTTTTTTTGCTTACCCCCGAGGAAAAAACAGTCATTGTGAAATTGGAGTTGAAACCACTGTTAGCTTTCATGTGTGACAGACCTAGTGCTACGATTTACCTAAAAATGGCAAGATTGGTCTCCGAATCTAACTGTTCTCTCAGTATTGCAAATCATTTTTCTTTTTTCGTTAATTGTAGAAAAATAAACACAATAAAACCCATTGCATGTTGATGAGAGAGAGAGAGAGATGCACAATGGTTGCACGCCCCCTCTATCCAGTTTTTATTAAAACAATAATAAACCCTTTTGGATTTATCTAAGCTGTTCCTAATGCATTTAATAACATGAAAAGCAGAAAAATAAATATTGAGCAAGCTGCTGCAGGAAATTAAAGACTGGGTACAGCTGCTAATAGGAAAACAAATAGTCTAAATAAGTAACCTTCAATCTTCAGCACTCCCCCTCAAGCTGGATTATTGATGTCGGACACACTTACACATGCCCAACTTGTCCAAGATATCTGTTAGATGATATCCTTCTCGAACAAAACGATAATTGGCTTTATATGCTTCATCCTTAGGAAAAACAGGATTCAATTCTAAGTAAATATTAGCCTGATAATCATGGTTCAAAATATCGGCCGAAACCGATACGTATCGGTTTCAGAGGTCACCGGTACGATACGTGAATGTATCATACAAGTGCATTACAAATATATTGGTTATGTACCGGATGATATATACCAATGTATCGTCCGGAACTAGCACGTACCGGTTTTGGAGCTGGAGGATACATACTGGAAAACCGGTATTTTAAATCACGTTGATAATCACAATGGAAAGGAATGGGTGTAGACATTTCAATTCCCATTTCCTAAGAAAAGCTGAGCAGGGTCAGTTGATCCCACTCACTGCCCCCTGGTTCTACTATTGTCTCTATCCATGTTATTTTATTAAAAAATCATAAAACCCTTTTGGCTTATTTACAAGCATGCTATGAGTATAAATCTAAATGACTGAGTTTCCCCTAATGCATGTAAAACATGTAATTTAGAAGTATAAAGACTTGGTAAGCTGCAGACAATCACTGACAGTGAAAATAAATCTAGGTAAGCTGCTACATGAAAATAGAGAATAGGTACAGCTGCTGACAACCGTTTGACAGGAAAATAAACAATCTAGATAAGTAATCTTCAATACATATCATGAAAGAATATATGAATTAATCCCTGACAAGTTATATAAATTGGGTTTATTCCGGGTTCGATGGTGTTAGAAACACCCTCATTGTAACCTTAGTATCAAGTATCGGCTGATACCAATATGTATCAATATCTAACCAAACCGATACTCAGTTTCTGGCCAAACCATACTGTTACCGGAAACAGTCGTATCGATTGCTACCGATACATATCAAACACTACCAGGCAGTATCGGCTGATATGTATCTCATTATCGGCCGATACCAGGACAGTATTGGCTGATACTATCGTTTTTTTTAATTTATTTTTTTCACCAAAAAAAAATCAGTATCGGTATCGGCCGATATATATTAGTATCATTCGAGACTTACCGGTCCAAAGATTGGACCAATGCCTTCTACAGATACCGACTTTGATACCTTGTTTATAACAAACATCCTTGTTTGTAGTCATTTTTTAATATACACGTACACCCATGAATTTATAACCATTTTTTATTTAGTGTCAGTTACAAAAAGTATCCTGATTGGTAAATATACACGAGGCCTTTGTAACAAGTTTATGAAACAAAGCCTGTATCCATCGACTTGTAAGCGACAAAATTGTTCATTTAAACCTGACACCCATTTAATTGGTGCACATACTCAATAATGCGGAGATTCCGGACTACATGTCACCTCCTGGATGGATGCTGACTAAAATCTTGCCCTGACTGATTCTAATCATCCAATCAACATTATTTTGGGGGGCCATTGTCTATAATTTTATGTAGTCCAAAAGTAGACAATTGACGTATTTTGGGGGTATGGCCCATTCTGGTGGTAGCTCTGGATCAAGGGCATGTGTTTGTGTGCGGGCAGCTATGGGAGGGAGAGAAAGAGAGAGAGTTCATTAATATTTAAAAAATTACACACACACACACGCACACTCATATATATATATATATATATATATATATATATATATATATATATATATATATAATACTTCATATCATTCACTTACAAACGATTGATACTAGAAGATGGAATTAGAACAAGATTCCTCTCATTGCTCTTATACAAGCACAAGGAACTAGAACAAGGAAAAGACTGATAAAGATATAAAGTTGTTAGAAAAGAGATGAAAGATTGTGGAATATCAGCATTTACCCTTAAATAAAAAGGAGCGGAGCATTAGAACTTGGATTCTAAAATTTCTCACCTACAAAGAGAGTGGTTTAGGCTGGAGAAATAGTAGAGCCTTAACTTCCCCCAATATGTTTTGGCGCCAACCACTTTGGAAGGAACCTTTGTGATACACATTTAGAAAAAACAGATTTTTCAAGCCCCAAACAGAGGAATGGATTCATATAATTTACTCATTTGCAGATTTACTGGACATGCACAAATGTAAACACATAAACATTTGATGTCGCCATATCGGTGAGGCCCATTAATTCAATTTTGCATAGATTAATAAAGGTGTAGGCTATATTGAGATGATGAATCAATTCAATATATAATATTAAATTCAACAGCCCAAAGATTCTGGTATTAAATGATTTCTTCCCTCTGAACAATAGCCAAATAGAGCCTACAAATGGATGCCTAAATAGCATAAATAGGGTTTTCCACTTCGCCCAAAAAGGAGAGAGAGAGAGAGAGAGAGAGAGAGAGAGAGAGAGAGAGAGAGAGAGAGAGAGAGAGAGAGAGAGAAGGCTTACAAGTTCGAGTCGTGGTAGCAATGAAGAAGGTGAAGCAAACTCCAATACACATGATAATAGTTTTTCCTTACAGTGAAATGGGCTTGTAGATTATAATCTGATGAAGGACACATGGGTCTGGGAAAAATGGAGAATGATTTCATGCTTGGGGCAATCTCTAAGATATTAGTGATTTTACATTTCCTACCATCAAATGCCTTCCTTGTTCTTTATCCAAACATTCCAAAAGGATAAACCTTAATCTCAAAGTTGCATTAGGTAGTGAACCTTAAATGGGAAAATATTGACCACACAAATAGTGTTGACCATTTGAAATATCCGGGATGGTCGCTATCCTGATCTGATGCAATTGTAAAGTCTTTCTGACCAGTTAATAGATGCACCCTCTTACACTTTTTTTGATTCAACCATTAGTTTATACATTTTAGTCAACACTTGATCCAACGGTTAGGACTGCCCGATCGAATGTCTTACCTTCATTCAATGGTGGTATTATGGACTATGGAGCTCCCATGGAATTGCACAACACAATACAAAATAAAAGAAAATAACAACATAAAACACCAGAAACTAAGAGAACAGTTTTTCCCCAGTTGACGAGGGTGGGAAGAGAAGAGCCCCGATAATTATGGAGAGTTCTAAGAACCCTGCATTTCTTACAAAATCAGACTTTTTTCTTGAATTCCTTATATTACCAAAATCAAGAGAAATCACTAAAGTTAGGTCAAAATACTGTAAAAATTCATGAATACAAGTTGCCAAACAAACCTTTAGGCAAATAAGAACCGGATGGATATATATATATATATATATATATATAGAGAGAGAGAGAGAGAGAGAGAGAGAGAGAGAGAGAGAGAGAAATGATCTCGCAACTCGGGTCATGGGACATAAATCCATGACCCGATCTCCTATTGACTGTATTTCATTTCAACTATGTGTGAAAAGTCAAAGGCAGAGTTTGCAGCCAATAGGAGCTTGACTGCTTGAGAGCGTTGAGAGGACCTTTCCCTAGTACAAGAGGACCGGGAAGAACACACCTTTGGTGTACCAGTTATCGTACCCTCCCCATGACTCGAGTGAGAGGATCATTGCCCATATATATATATATAATATTTCCTTCTTAAATTAGCAGGCACATGTGCCCTTGCTGAGCCTTATGTGTGTCCACCCTGGTTGTGGGTAGAGATTTTTTTGTAGCAGACTCTTACAGGAGTTTATCCCATAGTTAGGGGAAAAAATGAAAGTTTTGTCGAAAATGTGCTTGACATGCTGCTGGACATCTAACTTCAATGACAATTTTTTTTATAGGATGGTTTCATTCTATTACCGCACCTGCACCCCTCCCCTGTTTCCCATCTTTTACGGCAACAAATGTTTATTTAAATAAAAATGTCGATAGCAATTTTTGCACCCCCTCCCTGGCAACTTGTTTCTTGAATCCTTGGACTAGTGTCATAAAAAGAAAATAAAAGAAATCTGCACAGGATCTTACTCACTTATCCATTTTTTCAGTTGATAGATATACAATTTGTTAAATATATTTATTGTGCCTTCATAATTGAGATTCTTATGGTTTTTTTTTTTTTGTTAATTTTTTTTTATCGCAGGAGCTGGGGTGCCCGTAATGCTTCCATTGCCAATGGCGGCCCTGGTGAGCTTAACCATAACATTTAAACTTGAAAAGACCCTAGACTACCTTCATGCTGTGGTAGGGCCTGCCCTGGAGAATTGTTCGGCTGGTTGCCCTTGGCCTAGCATGCCCATTATTGGTGCTCTGTGGGCCCAGAAAGTTCGCCGCTGGCACGATTTCATTGTCGATTCCTGCTCGCGATCAGCCTTCATGAAGGACAAAGCGGCAGTCACTCAGCTTCTCGGGAGCTGCTTCACTGCCTTTCTTGGCTGGTCCTCACACATTTCAACTTCTCCCGGGGGTGTGAATGGGCTCTTGGGGAGCTCAGTCTCCGTCCGTGGGCTCCACGCTCCCCCTGCCCCAGGTTTCATATACCTTCGGATATGCAGGTTGATACACAACCCCCATTTTGTGAGCGAGGTAATCCTCAGGATGGTCTCCGAGTTGGCCCAGGAATCTGCTGTCAGGTGGGCCCGAGCTGAGTCAGGGGGAGCTAGTTCTCTCCGCCTGAGGTCAACCCAGTCATCACTTGCCTCGGCCACGGCCAGGGCAAGGGAAGTGGCAACACTTGGTGCAAGCCTGTTGTGTGTGGCGGGTGGGGAATGGGTCCAGGCATTGTACCGGGAGACCATGCCTACTTGGCTGCTCTCAAATAGGGAAGAGAAGGTCGATAAGCCGGGGCCTTCGTCATACATTTTAGAGGGGTATGCAATGGCCTATCTGCTGATCATTTCGGGGTCTTTCATCTGGGGGTTAGGGAGCAGCAGAGGTCCTGCTGCATTCTCGAAATGGTCCCGGGTATTTAGTCAACACATGGACTTTTTGGCAGCGGCGATGGAGGGGAAAATATCGCTTGGGTGCAACCCCGTGACGTGGAAGGCATATGTGTCGTGCTTTGTGGGTTTGGCAGTGAGTTTCGCGCCAGCATGGATACGGGAGGTGAAGCAAGGGACATTGAGGAAACTGACCAATGGATTGATAGGGTGGCACGAGTGTGAACTGGCTCATTCTCTACTTGAGAGAGGGGGAACAGAAGCCATGGGATCTGTAGCTGAACTCTTTATGTAAATTGACAGAAATGAAATTATGCAGTACATAATTTATTTTTTTATAGTCAACGAGTCAAAGTTTTATTTTCTTCTTGAATCTTTCTGGGCACTATAGGAATGAATCTAATTCTACATGAGGTGGTATTAGGTTCCTGATCCGAGCACTGGCTCCAACCTTTGAAAATGACTAGATATTTTTTTGGGAAATTTATCAGATCGACCCTGTCAAGATACAACTTTTTTGCGAGAAACCCTATATAAAGTTTTATTTTCTTGAATCTTTCAGGGCACTATAGGAATGAATCTAATTCTACATGAGGTGGTATTAGGTTCCTGATCCGAGCATTGTGTGACGTGGTCACGACCCTGATGCATAAAGATACACATTTGATCAGCTAGCAAGAAGGTCGGACGACCTTGTAGCTAGGTTGAGACAAAGGCGAGCTTGAGAAACAGAGTTGTTAAGGCATGGCCGATATACTAAGGTGTTTCAAAGGCAGAATTTGGTGGGCGAGCTCTTGGGTGAAGACACGTGGTGTCGAGGTACTAGAGTGGGTCGTGATCGCAGATGCTGAGTGCATGGCATAGTGATAAATTGCGTTGGTGCTCAGCCATGCGAAGCGGCATAGTGATGGATCGCGTTGGTGCGGAGTGACGCGAAATATCAGTGTGGTTCTTATCCGTAAGCGCGGATGAGACCAAGTTGCACTAACGAGGAGGGACCAAACCTCGAGGCTAGGTATTTGTGGGGACCTTGCATAGGGTGAAGACGGAGGTTGAAGAATTGATGCAGGTTTTGGTGTCAGCAGAGGTGCATTGACACTACCAAATTGCAAGAGTGAGTGTGGCCATTCTCTGGAGATAAAGCGCTAATGAGGGGTTGACCTTATGGAGTAGGGGAGGATGTCACGACGTCATTACTCTACGTGCCAGCAGGCAGCACGACGGCCCTAGAAATGGGCATTTGGCTAGGGAGAAGGCATGATGGCCTTAGAGCTAACTATGTGGTGTGTGAGCGCATAGACACGTGGCCTTGCAGCGCGTATGTGTTCCTCTTACGAATGGTGCAACGATGACTCGAGATACGCGAGGATCTAGTGTGACGATTAGACACATGTGGGGCATGGAATGCGGTGTTTAGCATAGGGGCACGCGATGTGGTGCCAAGAGGGCACGCGACATGAAGCCATGAGGATTTCCCGAGCATGGGCAGATGATGTGGGATCTCAAGGGGCGTGTTGGTGTATAGGATAACACTGTGTGTCACGGGTATAGGTTCGTGTGCAATGGTGGTATGTCAAACCAATACGTTTAAGATTCTTCTACTGGATGACTTAAGGTGGTGTTTAGACCATACTTAGGGGAAGGGAGCTGTGAAACTATTTTCTTACATATGGGGCCCTGCGATGTTGGAGGGGTGCATGGGTTTCCTAGGTCTCAAAGGGTGGGCCTAGCACGTCGTTGCGGCGATGTTGTGTGTCACCCAAGGTGAGGTTGCCATATGACCTCGGGATACGCGTCACGGTGCATATGGGACGACAACCTCACGAGAGCACTCAAGGGCTACGTGGGATACAGAAGTGCACGTTAGCTGAGCCTCCTATGCGGATGTGTGCTGGTTGCGTGGGCCACACACGAAGGTACGCTGGTTGCGTGGGCCACACACGAAGGTAAACTTTGTTCGGTATGTCGGCAAGACATGCATGGAATAAGACAACATGAGGAGTTGCATGCTACTATCACGGACGGGGAACTAGTGCAGTGCACAAAATGAAGCTGGGCAGGCTAAGCAAGGCACGAAGGTGCTGACATTGGTGTCGCCAGGAGATACGATGTATTGATATGGTTGGCCTCAAGCGAAGGCAACCATAAGCGTGAGTTCCCGTCCTCTAGGCGGGTGGTATCAGAATTGATGGTTGAGTAACCTGGCCTAACTTGAGAAGTTAGGCCCCGCACGGGTGTGATATCCGGTGTCGAAATATTGCCCCATGACAGCTAGCTCCAACCTTGGAAAATGACTAGATATTTTTTAGGGAAATTTATCAGATCGACCATGTCAGATACACCTTTTCTGCGAGAGACCCTATATTTTCACCTTTAACCAAACCTACCAGCTCTAAGCCAAGCTAGTTCCAGCTAGCACAAAAAGTCTCAAATACTCCTTACACTTGTTATACTTAGGCGATGTGAAGGAGCATCTATGTCGTCTGATTTGAAGGCCACAATATAAAGATCGATGGTGCTAAAGATTGACATGAAAAAAAGGTGATATCGCCTCTTTTAAAAAAAAATCATCTCTTTAAACAGTCGGTATCGCCTCTTTAAACAGTCGTTATCCCCTAGTATTGTGTACCTTCACATCAGTTATCTCAACCAAATGTAATTATCTACCGCTCATGGTTATATTTGTGATCCTATTTATATACTTTCTTATTAGAGTATTGTAATGCACTGTAACCAATATAATCGATTATGAAAATTTGTCTATTCTATCTTCTTATTTTTCTTCTTTATTTTATAATTTTAAAGAATATGAATAGAGAAGAAGATAGAAAGATAGAACAGAAAGAGCGGTTACAATTGGTTAGATAACTCAAATTGATTAAGATAACTAATGTGGTCATTCTAAGAGGCGATACCGACTCTTTAAAGTAGGGATAACAGGTGATAACAACTGTTTAAAGAGGTGATTTTTTTTTTTTTTTTTTTTTTAAAGAGGCAAATTCGTCTTTTTTTTGTCAATCTTTGGCACCATCGATCTTTATATTGTGACCTTCAAATCAGAGGTATAGATACTACTTCAGTAAATATAAAATGGGAAATTTATCGGATCGACCCTGTCAGATACACCTTTTCCGTCAAAGACCTTATGTATTCACCTTTTAACCAAACATACTAGCTCTAAGCCGAATCAGTTCCAACTAGCACAAAAAGTCTCAAATACCCTTTCTTATACTTTTCATCGTTCTACATAGTTTAAAATTTTAAAAATTTATAACAATTGTTTAAAGAGGCGATACCGACTGTTTAAAGATGCAATACTAACTGTTTAAAGACGCCATTTATTTTTTTAAGAGATATCTCCTTTTTTATGTGTTAATCTTTGACACTATCGACCTTTATATTGTGACCTTCAAATCAGACGATATAGATGTTATTTCACATCACGTAAACATAAAAATAGGTAAATTTTAAACTGTGTAGAACGATAAAAAGTGTAAGCTGGTTGGTAATGGGAAAAGTGAAAATATAGGATTTTTGGCGGAAAAGGTGCATCTGATAGGGTCGATCCTGTAAATTTCTCATATAAAAAAATGGCAAATTTTTAAAATTTTAAACTATGTAAAACGATAAAAAGTATATGAAGGGGTATTTGAGACTTTTTGTGCTAGCTGGAACCGGCTCGGCTTAAAGTTGGTCGGTTATGGGAAAGGTGAAAGTGTAAGGTTTTTGGGAGAAAAGGTATATCTGACGGGGTCGATCTGTAAATTTTCCTATTTTTTATAATCAAATCAGTGAAACGTTAAAAGCCTACTTTTATTAATTTATGTGACCGTAAATAAATAGTTGTGCAACTCCCAAAGGCTTGACTAGCTTAGGCTCGGCCTTTTTAGAGTATCTCCACCAGAGATGCTATAATCATAGGTCAAAAAATCGTTCGATACCGATATGTATCGGTTTTGGACTTGGGCGGTACGATATATTGTCTATGTATCATACACCCTAAAAAATAGGGTAATTGTTGTCAAATATGGGCAATATATCGTGACGATACGGACGATACATTCAAATTATCGTCTGATAATTTGATTTTTGAGTTTTTTGAAAAAAAAAATGTATTAAAACGATACATTCAATATATCGTTGATACATTGAATGTATCGGACAATGCGCGATTTGTATCGAACGATACAGACGATACGTATCGTCCGGACGATAATTTGATTTTTTAGATTTAAAAAAAAAAATAATATTGAAATAATATATTCAATGTATCGCCAATACATTGAATGTATCGGACGATACGCGATACATATCATCCTGAACTTCAGGACGATACGTATCGAAAATCCGATATTTTGACCTTTGGCTATAACCGCTAAAATAGTTATCCAAACGTTTTAAGAAAAAGGTCCCTAGGAGACTCACTATCCAACCAGCTATTTTTGGGGATTTCCGATCCACTGGCCACTTTTGATATATAGTTCTAAGAAATGTCTAAAGTGGCCTCATGATGTTGCCAACGTGGCCTCAAAACGTGTCCATCGTAACACCAAAACAAGCACAAAGTAACACCAAAACATGTGCAATATGACTACATAACGTGCCCAATATTATCCCATGATAGGCCTAACGTGGCCTCATTAGCCACATGAGGTGCCCAACATAGTCCCACTTGAGGGTATTTGCATCATTTTGGTGAGTATAGGGGAGAGAGCTCCCCATCGCCAATTATTTTAGGTACCGTCCATCACTAATTAGTTTGATCGATAAATCTTATTTACTAAAAAATCCTATATATAGGGTAATGATCTCCTCATATTGGCTGCATGTCATATTATATATATATATATATATATATATATATATATATATATATATATATATATATTAATAGAAGGGTAACTCTATTAGGTACACGCTGAATCAGTATAGACACTGGAGATCGATTTTTGCTCTAATCTTCCACACAGTAAATTTTGATATTATGGTTATGCCATCATTGGTCAGTTTTTATTCTATATGGTACACATTTCAAACAAGTGACAAAAAAATCTCATGGCAAATATCACGCTCACATATGATTTTCAGGCAACCTTTTAGAATGTGTGGTACATGAAACCCAAAATTAACCCGTCTGATGGTATGGCCATAATGTCAAGATTCATTGTGTGGAAAATTAGGGCAAAAAGGAATCTTTGATCATTTGATTGAAATCAATCACTGTTTGATTGAAATCAAAATATTCTTTGCCGTAGATACCCTCAAAGATTATCTAGGTGCAAATAAAGATATCAAATATATTTCAGTAGCTGCACCGGCGGTCACCACTAACATGTCATTTGCCCATATGATTAAATTGGACACTTTGCCAAACGAGGATTAGTTTTTAAAAGTTCAGCGCTAATATATCCATTCACATAGTTTCAACTAATCAGGACTGCACGGATTTTAAGGGTCTAAATTTTTGAAAAGATTAAAATTGACTGCACGGATTTTAAGGGTTCAAATATTTGAAAAGATTAAAATTTTTGCACATGTGAGCTATCTTGTAAAACTGATATTGTCAATAAATTATTTTACATGTATTATACCTATCTTATAAATATTTAATAATATTTATAATAAATGATCATATTTTTCATTGATGAACAAATTTACAATCCATGCTTCAAATATGGAGGGTAATTGACTCATATCTTTCGATTATATAAAGACGCAAGAAAAATACAAGATCTTCTTCATCTCTTCGATCCAATGACGTAATTGTTAGCTGTTTTGGTGCAAACAAATTAAAAAGGAGTCTCTTAGATCTCCTTTTTGCACTAGTGTAGTTGATTTCTCTCAGATTTTAGAGAGATAAGAGATGGGTAACAGGCATTTTGGTGAACCAAGGTTGGAAAATAGAGGAGCTGGTAGTGCCGGAGGATTGTTCCGCCGATGATTTAGTTGATTTTTCTTAGATTTTGAAGAGAGGAGAGATGGATAGCAGTCATTTTGGTGAATCGAGGTTGGAAAATGGAGGATCTGATAGCGCCGGAGGGTTGGTAGCGCCGGTTGTTTCGCCGATGAAGATAACGAACGAAGGTCACCGATATGATTAAGAGCTCGGGAATGAAATTATAATAGACAAAAAGGGATTTTATAGGTAGCAAACTTATAATTTCACTGACTTATAAAAAGTAGGAGAGTGTGAGGGTCTTGAGCTCCATGGCATCCACCTTTCTCTCTCAGTATATTGGTAAAAACTTTTTCATCCTAATTCCATTTTGCTAATTTCCCTTAATTATATCATAGGTTCCAACTAAGTGATAAGAGAATTTTGAGCTTTGTGGCGGGGTGAGATTGATCCACTCACTGTGGAGGGCACCTAAGACCGGCAACTAAGATTCTAATTTTGGTAAGAAATTGTAAGGCTGGCCCGCCAGTCCAACTGGCTCCCAACTGGCGCGATCCTAAAATCTTAGGGGCTAAGGTTTAAAAATGAGATAAAATGATAGGGCTAGGGCCTCAAAATGAAAAGCTTGGTGTCCGTAGGGCTGGCTAAAGGCTTAAAAAGTTAAAAGCCCGTAACACCAGCCCGGTCCGTGGATCTCTTTTAATTATATAAACTAAATATGTTAATATAATTACATTAAATATATGTCATTTACAATAAAATTATCAAAATAGCAATAATATTATCGCGGATAAATTTATAGTATTTTGGTCATTTAAATATTAGTAAAGAGAGGTATTAAGATTTTCTTTTTTTACATTCGGAATATTTTTTGCTATCTTTAATGAAAAAAGTTTAAAATGAGGAAAAATTTACGAAGTTTAAAAACATACCCATAATCAATAAAGACTGAAGCTTGACCCGAGCCTGCTCCAAACTGCCTAAGTTAGGGCTATAGCAGTAAGGACCCGACCCGATTTATACAGACCCGACCCGACTGGTAAGGATCCTGACCCGATTCTATATGATATTATTTGTTTCTGTATTTATTTAATGACTTATATTAAAGTACATTAAATGAGTGGTTCACATCTACTGCTAAGCATGATATTTTTACAGTGCACAAGAATGTGTTAAAAATCATTGACTTTGTTAAATCAGACTATAGAGATCGATTTTGGGCATGTGTGCCACGTGATTGATGGGCGCTATATTATGTGATCAGTAATTACAAACTAACTGTATGACGGTAAGGCGATGGTCTCAGGATCCAATGTCTAATAGAATCATGTGACTAGAGGCAGTCACCTATTTTACATGAGTTTCTACCGGTAATTTGGTTGGTGTATTTTGCAGGATCCAAGCCATTGACCCATATAATGTGGAAGTGTGTTAAAATATATCTTATGGGTCATAATTGACCGTGAGTGTGTAGCTAAGGACCATACGATACTTAAAGAGCAACTAATGTAATATCCATCAATACCCAATTAATATAGTATCCATCATCTATACCATCTAATAGCATACACTAATAGAATATATAATAATAAAATCTAATATATTATTATAAAATAATAATATAATAATACACTATTAGAAGAGGCTCGAAGGTGTAACAAGGTTCTCGACGTTGAGAGAGGGATTGAGAATATTGTTGGGCGTGGGATTGTAAAGAGAGATGAGACAAAAAAGAAAAAGAAAGAGAAAGGAAGAGAGAGAGCGAGAGAGGGAAAAAGAAAGAAAGAGCTCGAGGGAAAGAGTGCGCCTCAGAGAAAGGAAAAAGAAAGAAAGAGAGAGCGAACCCTTAGTTGGCCTTAGGGTGTGGACCCATAGGCTAAGAGTCAGATGTGTACTTGCTATCCAGTTATGATATTGTATTTCCTGTAATGACTAGGGAATGATGGGGAGAATGGCAGCGAAAAAGAACATGGAGTTTCCTCACTCAGTGTGTTATAGGTTGACTAGTCGTTATGTACCTCAGGGGCATGTAGGATTATTAATGTCACAAGAAACCATTGACGCCATGAAGAATACACTTTTCCCCCGCCTTTAAAGCTCAACGTCCGATCATTTAAAAAAGAAGTGACAGATAATTTTGAGGAACTCGAACATGATAGAGACAACCTAGATATCTTTAGTGAAGAAGATCTGACTGACCCAAGTGAAGCTGAACAAGATGAGAAAAATGACATAGATAGCCTCAGTGAAGGAGAGCTAACTAATCCCAGTAAAGACGAACCAGATGATGAAGAAATGAATAATGAGTACTAAAATGAGGAAGACGCTGAAGAAGACGTTGACTATA
Organism: Chloranthus sessilifolius; assembly: GCA_021018995.1. NCBI lineage: Eukaryota > Viridiplantae > Streptophyta > Magnoliopsida > Chloranthales > Chloranthaceae > Chloranthus > Chloranthus sessilifolius. The sequence continues at coordinate 84,822,814 of CM037589.1, read as the reverse complement.
ATGAAGAACGATCTTGACACACGAATCGAGGAAACCTCATTTCTTTTAGCTACCATTCTCCCTATCGTTCCCTGGTCATCACAGGAAACACAATATCAAAATTGGATAGCAGATATACATCCGACTCGCAGCCTATGAGTCCACACCCTAAGGTAAACTAGGGGTTTGCTCTCTTTCTTTTTCCTTTCTCTCTCAGGCGCTCTCTTTCCTTCTGGCTCTTTCTTTTTCCCTCTCTGGCTCTCTCTCTCTTCCTTTCTCTTTCTTTTTCTTTTGTTTTGTTTTCCTTTTGTCTTATCTCTCTTTACAATCCCATGCCTAACAATGTTCTCAATCCCTCTCTCAACGTCCAGAACCTTCTCACGCCTTCCAGCCTTTTCTAATAGTGTATTATTATATTATTATCTTATGATATTATATTATATTCTACTATTATATATTCTATTAGTATATGCTATTAGATGATATAAATGATAGATACTATATTAGCTGGGTATTATATTAGTTGCTCTTCAAGTATCGTATGGTCCTTAGCTACACACTCATGATCAACTATAACCCTTAGGATATATTTTAACGCGCTTTCACATTATATGAGTCAATGGCTTGGGTCCAGCAAACTGTGCCAACTAATTTATTGATGGAAACCCATGTAAAACAGGTGATCGCCTCTAGTCACATGATTCTGTTAGACATTGGATCCTGAGACCATTGCTTTACCATCATACGGTTAGTTTGTAATTACTGATCACATGGTACAGAGCCCATTAAATTGGCCGTAGTGTCATATGGTACACATGCCCAAAACCGATCTCCATGGTTTGATCTAACAAAGTCAATAGTTTTAAACATATTTTTGTGCTCTGTAAAAATATCATGCTTAGCAGTGGATGTGAACCACCCGTTTAATGTATTTTAATATCGGTCATTAAATAAATACAGAAACAAATGATATCATGCAGAATCGGGTCGGATTTAGGTCTTTACAAGTCGGGTCGGGTCCTTACAGGTTGGGTTGGGTCCATACAAATCGGGTCAGGCCCTTACAAATCGGGTCAGGTCCTTACATCCTCCCCTTCTTATAAAAATTTCATCATCGAAATTTACGATTTACTACCAAACAACTCTTCGTATTCCCAAATTGCTTCCCTTTTAGATTATTTACGGACACATGGAATACACAGTGGATGGTTAACATCTGCTGAGGCAATGTGAGTCCATACGCCACTTCTTCAATTTAATTTAGAATCTCAAACGGACCGCTACCCTTGGGCTCCGTGTACCTTTCTTCCCAAATCGCGTCATACCTTTCACTAGAGATACTTTCAATCTTAGTAACAAACATATGGACTATTTATGGTAATGGGTCATTCTTTCTAATGACTAGTATCATCCCACTTTCATTCCAGTATAGCTAGGGCTGTAAGTTGTCTGCGAGTTTTGGTATTCTGTCTTAATGTGTTAACAGATCAGATCAAACAATTTAAAATATACTGAGCAAGTCAAGAATGTCAGATACACACAATCTACCATGACTACCATCCTTATGGATAGTATAATCCGGCGTAGATCCTACAGTCACATTTGCCAGTATTGTCAGTCTAGAATCCTTCTGTTGAGCCTCTTTACTTTCTTGATGAATGGTAAATCAACCAATCAAATTTGCAAATGAAATTTTAGGCCTCCCCCTTTGAATTCTATAATTCCAATCAAGTAAGCTCTTTAACAGTCGCCATTTAGACATTCTTAGTCGAGCAATCAATATGAAAGATTTCAACTGAAAGCATCTGCCACAGCATTGGTTGTTTCTAGAATGATAATGAACTGACATATTAGAATTTGTTAGAACTTTTCGGTATATATTGCAAATAACTATGTTTGAACTCCATACAAATACTGCCTCTAACTTGAGAGGCACACACTATCGCAAACAGTTCTCACTCAAGCGTTGGATAGGTCTACCTATGAACTTTGAGGTATCTAAAAGCATAAGCGACAACCTTACAACACGTTATCCGTCTACCAGTCAAGATGCATCACTACAGATTCTGTATCCTTCACTTTCCGAAGGAATGGGTACCACTGGTACCAAACTCAATCTCTTCTTCAACTCTTGACAACTTGTTTTACATCGATCATTCCAGACAAATTTCACATGTGGCCGAGTCAATTGAGTTTAAGGTGCTGCAATACGAGAAAAGTCCTTATCCAATCTTCGATTTACTTAAGAGCGATCAACATCTACGTAACTTTCAGAACGCACATTTCCTCACGTTACCACATACTTTATTTTCTTGCAACACGTGTAACGCTAATTTCAGATGATGTTATTCATGATCGGCACGGGATAGAGAATAACCGAGAATATCATCAATGATAATAACAATAAAATAAATTACTACTTTTTGTTCTCGCTTTGGTTACTGAGTTTGGAGTAATGCCCTTAGGATGGACCAATGCACCTTCCACGTTCATGGATTTCTGAATCGAGATCCGCATGCTCCGCAAGTAACTATTCTAATACATATTGACTAAATCACTAACATGCCGATAGTTTCAAATTATCAAAGGTCAATTGGCGAAAATTCAGCAGTATTACTTGGCGCAGATCTCTGTGACTGGTACGCAGTGTTTAGTTTAATGTATTAAGATAGTGTAACCTGTTAAGAAAAGAAAAAGTTTTTCTGTTTATCATAAATCTGATTATCTGAATATCTAGTTTTAATCCCTGATTAGAAATTGTTTATTCAGATGTAATGTTTTCTTCTGATATATCTGGGTCGCGACTCAAGATCCATGTGCATGGATTTTGGGCCGTGACAATGGTTGAGCATATTAAAACCTGCCTAAGTTAGAGCCAAGCTTGGGTCTCGGCTTGGCCCCTAGGGCCGGGTTAAATATTAGGGAGGCCTAGCCCTATCCCGGCCGGTTGACAGCCCCAAGAAATTGCTCGAACTGAGTACTTCATGCACCTTTAAAAAAAAATTGAGTACTTCATGCACGGGCCATGCACCACGTGGATGATGGTATAAGCAAGGTGTCAACTCGGGTACCGGTATCAGGCATCGGTCCATGGAGGACTGATACGAATCGGCCAATACATATCGGTCGTTATCGAGTTGTATTGATGTAATTTTTAAAAAAAAAAATTGAGAAGTATCATCCGATACGGATACCGATATGTATCGGCCGATACGGATACCATTACTCGAGTTGAAACTTGATACGTATCGGCGCCAATACGTATTAGTATTGGCTGATATTTGATACCGTGGGTCTAAGTGCACATTACAAGTGGCAGCCCAAACACCATCCTCACGGATTAAAAAATATTCTAATTGGAGTATTGAAATCATCTTATTAGATGATATGGTGCAGAATGTTGAGCTAAGAAAAGCCGACAAGAACATAAAACATATGTCGAGCTAAGAAAAAACAAGAAGATAAAAAACATGTCGATAAGATGGCTGTGTAAGAGCTTTACATATGAATGTATGTGTGGAGTAACAATAAAAGATAAAATTCAGAATGAATGTATAAGAGAATTTTATAGTGTTATCTATAAAAGAAAAATTATAGAATGTCACTTGAGGTGGTTTTGACATATTTATGGCAAAGCCAAACCCAAATAAATGGGATAAGATTGTAATGATGATAATGAAAAATCTAATCAGAGCGCTTCTATTCGTTTGGCTGTTCATCTGCAGTGTATAGACTAGCCGGTAAATATCACTTAATAATTTGTTACGTGCTGAGTGAGCCACGCACCATGAATGAGTATTACCCTTGGGTGGTGTGGACTTCGAGACCCCCAACTAGAAGGGGTCTTGATTGAGCTCTACACACATTTGAAACTCGGTGCACGGGAAGGGATTCTGATAAATTTGTGCATCCAATTCAAAATCAATTGGTAGTGAGTGGAGTGGCCGAGGACATTATTAGGGGAGAGACAAGGCTATGATTTTCCCGATATGAGACTAAACTTCAACACATTCGTGTTTACTGCCTGAGCCCGACTCTTCGATAACTAGATCGTCCTATTATGGCCTTCTCTCATCTATTTCAGTTCGGCTTTCTGAGTTATTTTTCCACTGAATTCTGTCTATAGCTAAGCTCTTTCACTTTAGAGAGTTATTTTTCTACTGAATTCTGTCCATAGCTAACTCTTTTACTTTACAGATTGTTATGTTGTTTCACAATATTTCTCTCTAAGTCTTTATTGTTCTTCAATAATTATATAAGAACAAAGCCTTTATTGGTTTTCCTCTTCCTATGCCTTGTACTTCTAATACTTCAATCCTTCGTTCAATGTTGTTTCTACTCTCTGTTGAATATGTCCAATCCATAGCGGCATTTTTTTGTTGGAGCTACTACTCAACTTATTCTTATGTACTCTTTTCCAGTTGGTATTCAACCCTCTATGAAACTAATGGATTTGTTTATTTGATGTAGATTATGAGCTCGATCAGATTGTTTCTTTTTTGAATCTCTTCATGAATTTGTTTATCTCATATAGATTATAACCTGAATCAGATTGATTCTTTTTGAATCTCTACGCGTTCAATTCCTATATAATCAAGGTTATAGAGATAACAAAAGACTTAGCCCTTAGTCATATTTGGGCATCCAAGTCACACCTCATGATGGAATACCTTATATACCATCTTTTGGTGTACGAAAAAGCAACCGACTGTTTCGCGATCTTCTCGGAATCCAATATCAAGCTCTTGCCTGCACTACTGTCGCTTTTTTGCAATCCCTCCTTCGAGATTTACATATTTTCTTGGCCAAACCTCCTCCGTTGGTGTGATAACGTTGGTGCTCATACATTGTTTGAGAATCCAATTTTTCACGCACGAACAAAACATAATTGATTATAACTAGAATGTAGAATCAAATACATAAAAATCACAAACAGAAAACATTTAATCCATCAAATATCTCAGCTTCCTTTACCCATTAGATTATATGTACACAACTTGGTCATGTTTATATTATTACTATTGATGATTCGCAATAATTAAAACGTACACTATATAAGGAAGGCTTCTGGTATCAGAAAATGGGAATGCGTCATCTGTGCCCGTTAAACACCGACAGCGAAGCTGACTAATCGATTGGTGATAGATCATTTCATTTTCTTTTTTGATACAAAGTTGACATTTTCCTCGATCGGATGGTGAGAGAACTATTCAAGAGGCACCGCCTTTCCTCGCCATGGCTTGAGAATTTGAAAGGAGCACAGTAAGCTTGCATCGACGCTCATCAGTGCCCCTGCGTTATTAAACTCTCCACAGTAATTGGGAGCTGAGAATATGGTAACCAGCTGCCTTTCTGCAAAGAATTCATACCCGTCCTCCACAACCTGCTCACCATTTTTCAATAAACTTAGAATAAGCATTAGAATTTGAAAATTTTCTCCAATTGTTCTTTGGTAGTGAGTGACAATTTTGTCATTTTCATTCAGCATAAGGAAGTAGGAGAAGAGGAAAGATCAGTGAAGACCTCGAGGAAAGTCATGAGGAATTACGAGAAAGGATATAAAGGATTGCAAGAAATGATATAAAGGATTGTAAAGTTACAAAGAGCTTAGCCTGATTAAAAACGAGTGGAGAAGTAGAACTTGCGAAATTGATTCATGATTTAGCTTAGATTTAAATAAATTTGCACCCATGTAGCAGGAATAGTGGTATACCACTCCCTAAATTGGATGGATAATGGTTTGTTCCAATATAATAAAATTCGCTGGTTCGCTAGGTTTGGATTTAATTGCTGTTCACGATGGCCGCTATCTAATAAACACAGCTCGCTAGTGATGGGATGAGTTTTACATAAAAAATTACCTTTGTGGCAGCATCGCTTCTGCTTGATTCCTACAAAAGCAAGAATTCGAAAGCGGGTCGGAGCAGCTTCCATATTCTCGCCTAATTTTAAGCTTTTTTTGGCTTTACGGAATCAGATGGGCGAGAATTGAGTCCTTTAAACCAACTAATGCATTAGTAGGCTTTTTTTTTTTAGTTTTTTTATAATTTCATTCAGCATAAAAAACCTGGATGCGCCTTATATATTGCAGAGAGTATGACAGTTCAAGAGCAGCACTAAGGAATAAATCCTAGATAACAAAACACCCATATTGAGTGACACATAGGGGAATAAATACCACAGAAAACTTACTTTATTAATACAAGGGAAGAAGAAAATGTGGAGTTTAGAACCCATGACCTCAAGCCCTACAAAGAGGGATGATACTTTTTATTTTTCAGATGATATCATACGGCATAGACAACCTAGATAAGCCTTAGATATTGTAGAGACTATGACAGTTCAAGAGTAACATTTAGGGAATAAATCCCACACAACAAAACACTCATATTGAGTGACAAATGGGAGAATAAATCCCACACAACAACACTCACCTTATTAATATAACAGAGGAAGCAAACAGAGTCTAGAACCCACGACCTCAAACCCCACCAGGAGGGAAGATACCAATTTTTAAGTTTTATTTTTTGATGATGTCATACGGCAAAGACAACCTGGATGTGCCTAATATATCGTAGGAGTACGACTATTCAAGAGCAGCACTTGGGGAATAACACAACAAAGCACTCACATTGAGCTACCACCCAATCGGTAATGCCATTAGTTGGCTTATGTACCAACTTATGCATAATTTAAACCGTGTGGCTATAATATCTCACTAATAGAAGATGAAATTACGCATTAGTTGGCTTTTTATATGATTAATTTTATTACTAATTTTCATTCGTTGAAATTAATGAGGGCCGTTTCTCCTTGAACGATTGATGAGTTTTTAAATTTTTGAACGCTAACTGTTGAGCATATTTGAGCAGTCTATATTTGAACCCATTTGGTATGTGGGGAAAAACATGAAACCTCAAGTTGATCAGCTCAATGCGATAACTAGCCTCACGGCACTAACCTCATTGATCAAATGACGGCATTGATGCTTAATTAAAATTAAAATAAGTACCTGGTGCGCACGACATATGAGATCAAGATCATGCTTCTTCAAAAACTCGGCCACCTTATCAGCGCCAAAAGTATACGAAACACCCCTATCATTCTCCCCCCATCCATTGATTTCTTTATCAGGATCAGCCCAAAGGAGATCGCACAAGAGCCCCTGATCCGGCACGTCCACTGGTCTCTCTATCGCCCTTATCTGATCTAAGGTCTCAATCTCTGGTGATAACCCGCCGTGCATGCACAAGATCTTGTCATCGATGATCGCCGTCACGGGTAAACAATTAAAGCAATCTGTGAAGACCCTCCATAGGCGAACACTGAATCGGCGTTTGCACTCATCGTAGAACCCATAGATCCGATTGATTGAAGCACATTCGTGGTTTCCTCGGAGGAGGAAGAAGTTATCGGGGAACTTGATCTTGTAGGCAAGGAGAAGGCATATGGTCTCTATGCTCTGTTTTCCTCGGTCCACATAATCGCCAAGGAACAAGTAGTTGGCATCTGGCGGGAAACCGCCGTATTCAAACAACCTTAGGAGGTCAGAATATTGACCGTGGATATCACCTGCCTCACCGGAAAAATAAGTTCAGACCAATTTCTTTACGTGAATATTGCGGCATGACCGTCCATTGTCGAACCACATGAGACACATGTTTGGTCAATCCAAGTAGTTCAATCAGCAGTCCATCATTGCCCATAGCTTGGTAAAAAAATTACGCTCATTAGAGGATTCTAACCATCCCATTGATGTACTTTAATATAAATTTTTTAAAGAAATGTGAGCATCACTACAATTTAGAATGCATACATCAGGATCCTCCAATGAATGTGAATTTTGGGGCCACTTTACTTTAATATGTAAACTATCATACCGATTTATACTGTGAACGGTTATAACATAATATGTAAAGACACAATCATGGGCCATCATTTCTACGCCCACATTAGCAACTGCCCTTTCGAAAAGTTGAAGGATGGTTGTTTTACTCCAATCTTTGAGTGGTTCTTATGTGGACATGCACAAGTTCAATTAGCGACCTTTAAAATATATTAAAACATCATTTTAATTACCATTGATCACGATCAATCACTACTAAAAGGAACTGTGACTTAAAAAATTAAGTCACTACTAATTTTCGCATCGTTAGAAGAAAGTTGTATCTATAATTTTTTCTTTAAACCCTAAGTAGGGGTGACTCATTGGGAGGGATGAGTGTCACAAGCTTTCACTTAGAGCTCTATGTGGCATCCAAAATATTTTTTCGATGCCACGTGGAACTCTTGTTTAGATCATCTTTGAAAAAAAAAATTGAAACTCATCTGCACCTGTGTTTTTTGAACTGTGAAATGTGGACCAATGAAACCTGTCAAACTTTGACTTGTGGGTTAAATTTTTTTTTTCTAAATTTTTTTTTTTAAATTTAATCTAAATCGTCCGTTTGGGTGCCACGTAGAGCTCCATGTGTATTTTGAAGGACGGTCATCGTCCTCCATACCTAACCAGCTCCCTATATATATATATATATATATATATATACTCAAGATCACTTAGCATAAACTTATGTGGATTTTCAGCATCCAATTCGAGCACTACAATATGGACCATATGTTAAATATGAACAACGGCCTATGTTAAAGTGTTAAGATCGAATAATTTGAATCCTCTCATTGGTCTCCTTTTATGCAAACATCAATTTATATGATTTTAAATGATTGACGACTTGAATTGGTAAAATAAGGTGTAAAACTTTTATTTATTGATATATGTGGCACCCATTAATCCAAAAATATTTTTTATCTTGTTTTTAGTTTTATATTACTTTGCTTTTGTTAGGCGATTCGTGGTGGATTATAACAAAATGAAGGGAGAAAAATACCTTTCTATGCTAAGAGACAACGGGAAATACATGCATACAATTAAATACATTTTGATGTTATTGCATAATGCGTATTAAACATCAACATCCGCCTAGTAAGAAATTTTTTTATGCAGTTTTCTTAGGTTCTGTTATGATAATCTAAGAGATCTTTTTATATTTATATGTACCCAATATTTTAATGTTATCGCTTAAAATCACTTCAACCTCCCAGATTTCTAGGATCACCGTATCTTATTCTTCTGTTTTCAATATAATCATACAGGATCACCATACAAAGACCCTATAACATATCTCTAGTTCTAAGCATAGCGGCAAATTTCGTTTTCGATAGGTGTTGTTTCGGTTCATTTTGAATAAATTTCGAGGACTACAAAAAATATATAAAATGTATATTTAGTATTTACAAAATATTATTTATTAATTAAAATGGTTAAGTTTTGAAGAAAAAAATCATTAATTTTGACGAAATTAATGAAATCTTAGAAATTCCGACAAAAAGCCCAAAATTTTGATGAAAGTTGTGTCTGACCCGTGTTTTAGTGAATTTCGCCGAAATTTGTCATTACCGTTTAGGTGACATAATCCACAAGCCTTTAATTTCAAAATACGCATCAATGCTGAACAAAAAGCTTGTATTAGTTCATCTAAGAATGATTTGGACTGATGGAATCACTGTTGTGCGGAAACTTTCAAATTAATCAACGATCTCACGATGAACGATTAAATAAGAACGCAAAATAAAAGGAAATCACACAAGAGACAATATTTACATGATTCGGCAATTTGCCTACATCCACGTGCAACGGAGATTCACTATATTGATGATTTCACAAGAATACAAGAATACTCAAGCCTCACTAAAGCACTCTCCAAAACCCTAGATAGGTTTACCAAAAATTTACAATGATATCGCCACTCCCTTCAACCTTAGATAGTCCAAGAGCTATTCCCTTAAATAGAAGATTTAAATCTTACTTCTAATCTAAGAGAAACTAGTCTTATATAGAAAACCTAAATTCTACTTCTAATACGAGAAGTTAGAAACTAAAACAATAATTCTTCACCTAGCTCTAAGTTTCACCATATATTCTTTCCTCCGATCATCGTTAAACTCGTATCACTGTTGCCACCAGCGCTCCGAGGGTACTTAAATCTGCTGAACATTAATTAAATCCAAACAATGTTTAGACTTGACTACCAGTACCACCTTTGTCATTATAGCCACAGGATTATCCTTCGTACTCACATTCTTCAAAGATATATCGCAATCTTTGATTACTATTAGAGCAATCCTTAGCGGGTGAAAGACCCAAAAGGAATGTCAGAGCAACAATTCACTACGGTTACGAGGATATGGTCGCCTACGTGTTGACGTTGGATGACAATGAATCTTCCTTCAAAGATGCAATCAGTGAAAGATGTGTACAGGAATGGAAGGCCGCAATAGTTGAAAAGAAGGATTTTCTTTACAAGAATTAAACTTGCGAACTAACATAGTTACCTAAGGGTAAGAGCGATTGGGTGCAAGTGGGTTTATAAAAGGAATCATGTATATCATGTTCGTACCACACATTGATATACAGTATCACTTTGCTACCCCATTTTGTTGTGGTGTATTCCTTACTATGAAGTGCATAACAATTTTGTTCTCTTCTCATAACTCTTAGAACGGTCCACTGGTGTACACTACCATTATCGGTTCTCAACCGCTTGACCTTCCTTTTAGTCTGGGTTCTCAAACATTATTTTTCACCTATTGAAGATTTTCAACACCTTATCCTTATCATTCATCATATAAATCCATACATACCAAGAGTAATCGTCTATGAAGGAGGCGAAGTACCTGACACCACCTCTAGAATGAACTTTTGAAGGCTCTCATATATCTGAACGTATATAATTCAGTATGCCTTTTATAGTGCGAACCGTTGTGTTAAACTTAACCCTACACTATTTTCGAATACACAATGCTCACAAAAGTCAACTTTGTCAGCCTTTACACCTTTCAACAAACTTTGTTTGCTCAACTCTGTCATCCCTCTTTCTGACATGTCCCCTAAGCGCATATACCATAGTTGTGTAGAGGACAAATTGCTATCATCTGACATAGATACTGCCGCTCTACCTGTTACTGTGCTCCCTGATAGAAGTAAAGGTTCTCAACCTTTTTCACTTTCATAACAACCAGAGATCCCTTTGTCACCTTCAAAACTCCACCTATAAACTTGAGCCCAATGAAGTCTAGTATACCAAGCGATATGAGGTTCTTCTTCAGTTCTGGAACATGGAGTACATTGGTCAATGTTCTCATAACCTCATCGTGCATCTTTATTCTAATACTCTCTTTTTCCAACTGTTTTGTAGGTCATATTATTATCCATCAAAACTGTTCCACCATCCACCCTTTTAGAAGACGTGATTAAATACATGTGGTAGGAGCACCCTGAATCAATTATCAATAAATTCCATGAATATTTATCAGAAACCACTGACAATACGTTCTTGTCATCATCCGAAACTTGTTCGACTATACCAGCCTTATCAACAACCTATTTATACTTCTTATCTTGAGCTTCGTTCTTCTTAGTTTGTAACTGAGGACAATGCCTTTTGATGTGACATTTTTCGTGACACTTGTAGCATTTTACAGTCTTTCTATTTTTGGATTTAAATCTAAACTTTGATCTATCTCTTTCATACTTACGGTCATTTGATCTCCTCATAACAAATAAGTCATCTGTTTGTGTATCACTATCTGAACCTTTCTTCCTCATGTTGTTACAAAGCAGCGCCGATGTAATCGACTCCAATTTAATAGTTTCCTTCCCATGGAACAACATATTAACTAGGTGCTCATAGAAATAGGGGAGGTAAGACAAAAGCAATAGTGGTTTGTCTTTATCCTTAACCTCTTCTCCAACATTTAATAATTCAGATATTATTCTATTGAATTCATTAAGATGTTCATTGAGAGGGGTATTTTATTTCATGTGCAACTTGTACAGCTGCTTATTGAGATATAGACGACTCGTCAAAGATTTCGTCATATAGAGACTTTCCAATTTGACCCACAACGCGGTTGCTGAGTTCTCCCACATCACATTGTACATAATCTCATTCGCTAGACATAGCCGAATCATACTACACGTTTCAAGTTCGAATTCTTCTCAATCACCATCAGACATTTCTACCGACTTACCTGTAAACCCTTTCAACGTCTTATGCAGCCCTTGTTGAATCAAGATATCTCGGACTTGTATTTGTCATAAACCGAAATTAATCTTCTCGTCGAATTTCTTAAACTCGAATCTCGCATTCCAAACTTTTGCGGACTTCGATGCCATCTCCGATCGTAGAACAGAAACCTAATAGCTCTAATACCAATTTGTTTCGTGGAAGCTCTTAAATTAACCAATGACCTCACGATGAATGATCAATTAAAAATGTAAAATAAAAGAAAATCAAACATAATTACAGTCACTTCAATCAATAGATGAAATGCTCACTCGTGCACTTGTTTTGTCATGTGGCACTCCCAAGATGCAAATATCACATGAGCTATCGATTTTCATCATTTGACCCGCGCATTTTAGGCTGATATGCCCTCTCCAGGGTGTTCTCAAGTGCAGCGGCTATCTAGAGCGAGTTTGGTAATCTTGTGAGAAGCGGGTGGGAAGTTGACGAGAGCGATACAGCGCTATGGATGAGTCTGTAGCTATAGTTTTGTCAAAGCGTTTTCAACCTCTTTGGTGGGGAGCCAAGGGGGCACTGGGGCGTGCCCATCTGTTACATTGCCAAATACAACTTTGATATAGACAGTTGCTCATATCTAATGTAAGCTCGGTGTTAAAGTGCTTAGATAGATGAGTGTATATTTTAAGCTTAGTGAAGTTCTCATAACGTATAACCCTATTTGCCAAAGTGGATTAGTAAAGGATGTGTGCCATATGGCAAAATATGGTGTACGAGTGGGCGTTCCATCTAGTTCCATCTAGTGGTGCAAGTGACCAGTGTTAATCTCTAGACTTATTGTAAAAAAAGAAAAATGTTACAGAGCAATATACAACCGAAGCGGAGGTGTTGAGTTCGAGTCCCTGAGTTCGAATCCCACCCCTGTTGGCCACCTGGAGGGATCTATTCATACATGGTGCATGTGATGTACGGAGCTCGAATCTCATCCCTGTTGGCCACCCCGAGGGATTTATTCATACTTACTTTGTGCATGCGATGTATGGGTGTTGCACGTGCCTGGGAACTTAGTCGAGTGATATAAGAGGCCCAGATGCCGTCATAAAAAAAATGCATATATATATATATATATATATATATATATATATATATATATATATATTAGGCATTTGTGAGAATAACATTAGAGATGCAGCTTTGACTCAAAATCGAGCGAACTGAACCAGCCCAAAAACCGATTCCAATTGATTCTGAACCGAACTGATTTTGGCCGGGTTCAATTTTGAATGGGAAAAAACTGAAAACCGAAGGGATAGGATGAGGAAACTAGAAAAAATAAAAACACAAAAATACTTACAAAAGTCAAAAAAAAAACAAAGAAAAAACCTGAATCCGATCCAAAAAAATGAAATATTTTGATTTTGGTTTGGTTTCAATGGTGGAAGTTTGAAATTCGGTGCACCGAAACTGAAATCGAAACCAATTTTATTTTGGTTCGGAATTGGTTTATAGTGAGCTAACCCAAAAACCAAAAAAATGGGCTTCAGCCTAAGTAGCATGCGCTTGATACGAAATCCTCAAAAATTCTTATTCTATGTGGACTTCATTTCACTCTCAAACATTCCGAAGTTATAAAAACACATGTTAAAACTTTGGATTAATGGAATATAATAGCCCAACGTATAGGTTGGATGGGCCATGTAGTACTACTATTGCTCAATCCAAATAATCGAAGTGAAAGCTTATATTGGGAACTACCTAAGCCTAACAAATTCATTTATTTGAGGGTAAGAATCGTGATTTGAAATCTCGGGTATCCGAGTCTCGGACACTTTCAAGACGGACACTTCCAAGACCTAAGATTGTGGTAGTGGGTACTTTCTTTTAGGGTACTTTCATTTACAACCTAAGATTCTTCCTTCTCAACCCCGATTTTACTTGCTTGGACTAGGGCTGTGTAGAAACCGACCAAATCGACCGAAACTGACCCGAATTTCGATTTGGTTTCGATTTTGGAACATATCGGTTCAGTTTCAATTTTAACATTAAAAAATCGAAATCGAACCGATAAGAAGCCGATAGTGGTGCATGCCTGAGATTAGAATTCTGTGAAAGTTACTGGGATCTCGATATGATTTTTTTATTATCTGCATGCATGTATTTAGATGGATCTTGTTCATGTATTGCCTTCTGAATTGGTATATGAAAATATGCTTCGATCATTTAGGTTCTCTATTTTGATTTCTGTTTTCTCTCTTTATGCAAAAAATCTGAACACATATATACAAGTTGTAATGTAATGAAAATATAAAATAACTATAAAGGATCATGTGTCATGAGCTGATCGATCTGGACAATACATGTTGGCAACCCATATCATGCATTTGAAAAATGCTTGACATTTCACAGATTAGAGGATTGCTAAATGGATGATTGAAAATTTTATGATCAACTGTTTAAAATTTTATATGCAATTAGATGGTTAGGGTTGTTTGACGTTCTACTTTTGGGCTATCTTCTATCGAATGATGGTCTACCTGTGGATGATTAGACTGTAATACTGTATGGATTCATGTCTTCGAGACCTACCAGTGTGTACTAATAATCGGTGCATCTGCCCATCGTTCTGGATTGTTCGATAGGTGCATTAATTTCTTGGAAATGTTCTTAGCCATCTAATCAATCATCTACTTTTAGATGGTTAATAGCGAATTAGCGATATAGGCAACAACATAGAGTCTTCAATGATCTGACTCTTATGAATTGACAATGACTTCCTAATAAATAAAAAATTAAAAATTGAGTTTTAGAAGTTGAAAATCGATCGAATCGACCGAACCGATCGAACCGATAACTATTGGTTCGGTTTTGGTTTTGAGCCTTATCAGTTCAGTTTCAATTTCATAAAATAGAAAGCTATAGTTATCAATTCGATTTCGGTTTTGCCCCAAAACCGACCCGATAACACCCTTAGCTTCGACCTTGGACTGCTTTTAGGGTACCTTCATTTACACAATAGATCTTGATATTGCTTTCACATGGCGGAACTCCATAAAAGTGATATAAGAACCATGTTTGAGATGTGCTCAAGATCATGTTCATATTTATGAATGTGTGTCATGTGAAATCAAAATCTGACTGTATGATGTTAGGTCTCTGAATCTCTACCAGATGATTCAAAGAAGTCGATTGTTAGAGGATATAAAAATCCGGGTTGAGAAGGAAGAATCTTGGATTGTAAAAACATGGACCATTTTTTCAAAACAATTCAAATCACACCATCTACCTGCTAACATAAGTATATATTTTTTATATGTGGTGAAAGTCAACCGATTGGACCTAACCATTGCCCTATATTTAACACCCTTAATGATAAAAATTAAGAAAAAATTCTCAAAAAGATACAATGAAACTTGACTCCCAGATCTGAGACAGATTTAATAGGATTTAAAGTTCAAATCCAAAATCATATTTTTCTTCGTGGAAAATGAATTATCTAAGCACTACTAATTCAGAAATAAGTTTTATTGGTTAATCAAAATAACAACGACCCCGATGATGATGATCATGATAAAAATATATATAATTATGGGAATTTACAATTCTTAAAAACTACAGTGCTAATTTGATCAAAGTGATCAGGATAATAAATAAATAAATTTACGCGACTCACCGCAAACATTAATGGGAGCTTCCAATTCCAAGAGATTAGGTTGGGATAAAAAAATTTGTTTAGCGACGAGGCAAAGATTACGGATCTCGGACTCGATCAATTGGACCCGTTTGCTCTTCCTCCCCTCCAACAACCTTTCGATTAGCTCATCTAACACGCTCCCTTCCATCGCCGGAGGGACCGATCTCGATCTAGATCTCTTCTACACAAACTAAATGTTCAATAAACACAGCCGATCTTCTAACTGATAAAATGGAAACGAGAGAGAGAGAGAGAGAGAGAGAGAGAGAGAGGATAAGAAAGGTTTTCTTCTTTGGAGATGCAGCAAATGATGTTTTATTTTTATTGTGTCCGTTAAATAAGGGATGGAGAGACCTAGGCCCTTCGTTCCCGCGTTTTTCGGGGTTTACAATGTTTTGAAAGTGCGCTGGAATTTGTGGTTCGTGACCGAGCAACTCCATAAACTTTTAAATCATCCCATCACTTGCTACTTTTACTACCACACCGCTTCTAGTAACAGCCACCTCACTTAAACAAAGGGCAAATACGTTTAATGCTTTAAATCAGATGATGGAGATTGTTTTTTATCCCAATCTTCCGTATAATAGATCTTGAGATCCTAGAACTACCATCAGACAGGTTGATATTAATTCCACGTGGCACACATCTCAAAAAGTGAATATGATCATAGTGTACCATCAAATATAGTTCACGTTTACTTTTGAGGAGGTGTGTCATATGGAATCAACATCTGACTATTTGATAGAAGGCCTATGAACTCAAGATCTATTGTGTGGAAGATAGGATGAAAATTGTCCTTTGTTTACGTGACCTATATATAACATAAAGTGGTGTGATAGTAACACAAGCCATATTAAAATCAACAATCAAACTATGAATAATCATACGGTCTCGACTCGACGGGATGGGTTTAATCCCGGCCCAGCCCATCTGAGACTGCCGTACTGGGCAGTTATGGGGTAAGGTAGGTGAACTCGGTATATAAATGGGCTGGGTAAGGTATAAGCTAATTCTAAAAGCCAGATTAAAAATAAGCCTATTAAATGAATTCTTTTATCAAGAAAGTATCGGGCTGGACTATAGGCTGGACCGACCCAGCCTGCCATGGGCTGGTATGAGCTAAGCTAAGTAAGCTGATTCATAAATGGGCTAACTCTAAGAGGCCCAATTATAATAGGCCCATTTAAGGTGCAGACCGAATTCAGCCCGGCCCTGCCATTGAGAGTCGATAACACAAGTAATTAGTTATACGAGCTATTTTAATGTCAAATTTTTTCTCCCCTGCCTAAACATGTTCTTCATGCAGTCCAAAATTCAAATCGATCACAGGCCAAAAACTCAAAATATCAATTTCCAATTATAATTCAGAAATCATGGTGGTAAAAAAAATCGTTTTTAAAAAGAAACGTATAAAATGTATTTGGAAAAAATTGTATAAAAGGACAAAAAAGGTTTAATTAAATATTTAAATTTCTCATAGTTTTATTTTATATTGTCTAAAACAAAAAAATTAAAATTACTTTCCATTTTTCTAGCTTCCAAAGTATCTCCAATTGTTTTCCGAATCTTTTTGTTGCCGTTTTACTCCTCTACTCCATCATGGGCCAAGGACGGTGCATAGTATAGTGCATACAATTTAAATTTTTTCATGCAATTATAAAATTCTCATTGATGAAGCCGAAGACCCTAATCAAGAGGGCTGCTACGCACCCACCATTTTTTTCTTCCTGCACACACAAGAAGAAAGTAATGTATGTTGATAGCAAAACATGCGTCTGCCTGGAAAAAAAAAAATATTTTTCTTCACAAAAGGAATGTCAAAATTGGGAAAAGTTTCAGTGCACCCAAAAGCTGGTATCTCCCTATAGTTACAGAGTCCGAAATCAGGAAAAATCTACAGCGGAAAAAATGAAAAAAGGGAAAAAATTGGTAAATTTAGGAAAAAATGAGAAAAAGACAATGAAAAAAAATAAGAAAATTGAGAGATCAATCCGACCTGTTTACTGAAACCCTCAACCCGATCCTTATTATTGAATTTATTGGAAAAAATCGTCAAAAAAACACAATTAAAATGCAAAAATTGCAGGGGGTTTTTTTAATTAGTCGCATTTCTTTTAAAATAACACGTTTTAATCGTAAAAGGAACGATTTTTTCAAAGAATTGCCGAATTTAATAACTATGCTTCTGCCCAAGCATCACATGTTTGGATCTTTATTAGCAATTCGATCATGGCTTAAAGCAAAACTTCGTCATTATTTTTGGTTGGTGTTACTATCACACAACCTTATGTTACAGCCACCCACTTAATCACATGCTAAAACCAATGATTTTGAATCAGAACGATGGAGATAATTTTTCATGATGATCTTCCATACAATAGATATGGACATCATGGGCCAACCATTAATTGGGCTGATGTTGGATCCATATGGACACATCCCCAAAACTGAACATGATCACAACATATCATCAAATGTGGCTATGTTTACTTTTTGGGATATGTGCCACATGTGATCAACGTTTGACTTTCTGGTATCTCCATTATCTCAAGATCTATTGTACAAAAGATCGGGACGAAAAACGATTTCCCTCACCTCATTCAAATAAGGTGGCTAAAACATAAGGCAGTAACACCAAACTTATTTTTTCATTATTTGGTGCACATGTAGAAAAAGTTAGTGTGTGGTTAGAAATGGTGTGTGGGAAGAAAGAAGTACGCTCGTAGCAGCCATCTATTAGCAATCATCAATATACTTTTTCAAGGTCAGATATGAGTCCCTTTAGTTGAGCCATCCATTAAAAAACTCTTATTCAAAGGCTTTGGCAAGCTGGCCAAGTACCCGCCTCGAGCAGCGGGAGACCTGAGTTTTAATCCCCCCTTAGGCAATACCAGCGAATTTTATCTCTTGCTGGCCTTGCATGTGCTAACTTACACACATGCCCCTAAGATTAGTCGGATACTGTATAAAGCCCAGACACTCAGATTATAAACAAAAAAGCTCTTATTGGCCGGCTTCTCAATCAGACAGTCCAGATTGTTTGATCAATACAGGTTTTAGAACTACAGCCAAGGTGTCAAACTCGGTATCGATATCGGGTATCGATCATGGAGGACTGATACGAATCAGCCGATACCGAATTATATCAGTATCTTTTTAAAAAAATTTAAGAAAATAGAGGTATCAGCCGATACCCAATATGGGCTCATATCGCCCAATACCGATACCCAAGTTGATACTTGATACGTATCGATTTGCCGAAATACCAGCTGATACCCAATATGGGCTCATATCGCCCAATACCGATACCCAAGTTGATACCTGATACGTATCGATTTGCCGAAATACCAGCCGATATTTGATACCATGACTACAGCCAATCATCTTGTTAGCTATCTTTGTGATTAATCCGGATCGATCGAGTGGTCATTGCATGAGCACCTAATACCACCATGTGCAAAAGTAGCTGCCCAACTTAAACAGAAAACTCATTATAAGAATGTCAACTTGGTGTCTTACCCAAATTTCCGAATGCTGCTGACTTTTTCAGATGCTACAGCCAAACGAATATTCTATATCATGCACAAAATTCAAAATTACAATAGTAATAAGAATAATAGTAATTCTCTGGAGCAGAAATTTACAAACAAAGCTTACAACTAAAATCTCAACAATGGCAACCCCAAAGTTACCAACTAATGAAAACATGTAATTCAGTGAAACCGCTAGAACTGCGACTTGTCGAGACTGTCAAAATATGGATGATCCATTGCAGCCTTTGCCGATATTCTGTTCGCTGGATTGTATTGAAGCATCTTCTGCTCATTTTGCAAAAAACAAATAAACACATAATCACAGATCAGTTAAATATCCCAGTAAATTTCCGTAAGACCTTACTTTAAAATTTCAAATTTCTGTGCCTCAAATTCCAAATTTGCAGAAAATAGTGAAGTCAGCGATCAGTTAAATTTGGAAATCTAAAGACTGATTTGTGAGTGGATTCTGAATTTTAAAAAATTGTCAAGTAAATGCAATTAGACAGATGCGTTGAAGTTGGACTTACCGATAAGAGATCGATGCCCTCGGGTTCCAACGACGGAACAGAGCGTGTCAAAACTTGAGGTTTCCATTGTGGATATTCATGCCAGTCCCTCAGAGAGCTAACTCCTGGCCATTGCTCTTCAGTTGGAGTTCCCAACAACCTCTCAGAATAGAGATTAACAAAAATAAGAAACAAGGAGGCATCAGAATCCAGAGTAACAAAATATGAACTACTTACCGAGCATTGATAATTATGTAGTATTAAAGGAGACTAATATTATGAAAAGTAGTGTCAGAGACATGTCAACAAGGGTATTTAGAAACCTCAGGGATTTTTTCATCACCCGGTTCACTTGCGAAATGCTGCAATTGGCTTGCTTCCATGGCTGAGAAAATACAAATCAAGCAGTTGTTTGACTTGTGTTTTTGCCGCCAAGAAAGAAACAGAACTAATTCTCCTGATAATGTGTGTGCGAGTACATATTTGTAAAAGACGCCTAGTCCAGGCTCCAGCATTGAACACTGGTCCATAGTCCTATTTTGTTGTTATGTGCCCCCCCTCCCTCCAACCCGCAGGCTCCACTGCTCTCTAGGGGTTGTTATCAAAACAAAAAGAAAAAAATGAATAATGAAACAATATTTCGTTTCACCATTTACTTAATCACTGTTGATTATTGTGATTAAACTATCTTTTTTTGAATGTTGGACCAACCATGCACACACGCCAACATTTGCTGATCTGACAGCCATCCAATGCCATCTTCTGTCCTCGTGTCCCAGTAATACACTTTTAATAATTGGTCAATAAAGAGGGAGTACCAGTAAAATTCAATTTAATAGCCAAATAGTAAAAAGTTATTACACATTTTTATGTTTACCTGAAGATGTGAAGTAATTGCTGCAGCTCAGAGTCACCAGGAAATAAAGCCTGCCTTCTTACCATTTCAGCTGCATCGGAGATGAATCAATTTAAGAGAAAATATTAATCAATACAGAATAACAGAAAAAGAACTGTGTCCAAATTCTAGCAGAACAATAAGTACCAAATTTATCCTGTTTTGATGAAAACGGCAAGCACTAAGAAAAGTAGAAAAGCTCCTAAGCTGCAGAGAACTCAAAACCACCATCAGTTTTGCAATTCTTTTATGTGGAGTACTACACTCCTTGAGGATTTCAGCAATTTAAAAAACCTCGTTGTAGCTACTAGTTATTTGGAAACAGTAAGTAGGCACTTCAGTAGTCAGTTTCCTTCTGAAAGGAATAGCAGGAATAGAATTATTTCTAGTGTAAAAATTCTTTTATGGTGCTCCACCACGAAGGCACCAATCTGCTCTACTGATCGGAATTGTTTTATCTTCCATGGAGTCTAATAAAGAAGATTGAATGCATGTTCGCTCAGTGTCTTTGGCAAGCCCCCCTCTCTGACTCAATCTCTCCATCCTGGTATTCTGTGTCAATTTGCTTGCACAAATAATGATTACTGTGTTTGGCTCTTATAAATGATACGAATTAGTATCAGACATTATAATGTAAAAATGTAGTCTAAACTATTTTGTATCAAGCAAGACAAACCAATACAAGATTTATGTCACCAGCTAAAGAACCTGATACATAATAGCTGATGGCATTCAACCATTCACTACTTTCTGCCGTGCCTCATTCTGCAAAGTAAAATTTCAATGATTTTTTATTGCATAAAAAGCTTCGACAAATTTTAATCTATTTCTTGATAGCTTGCCACTGCTTGTTAAGAAGATGGATTGAGTACGACTCTAGGTTACTTAAGTTGCTCACCCTTATCAAACCGCCAACCAGTTCACGGTCAGTTCAGGTGAACTGGTTTGTTCAGTTCACCGATATAACATTTACATTTCTTTCAAAAGAGTTGTTAATGAGGTGCTCGGGGAATCTAAAGAGAAGAAAGGGTACACAAAAGGAACATAATGATGGAATGCAAAGATTCAACAGCAAGTTGTCGAGAAGAAGTGTTTTAAGGAATGGAAAAGAAGTAGAAAAACGGAGGATCTTGAAAGATATAAGCTCACCAAAAAAGAAAGCTAAATAGTCGTTAGGTTAAATATGAAGTATATGAAAATCTATATGTTAGACTGAGAACAAGAGGAGAGAAAGAAATCTACAAACTTGCAAAGATTAGAGAAAAGAAAACTAGAAATCTCGACTAGGTAAGGTGCATCGAGATGAAGGTCAAAGGCTAAAAGATCTATCAAACACGGAATATGAGAGGGAAAGAGATCAAGAAGAGGAACCAAATAAATGAATGATAAATGAAATATTGGCAGCTGAAGTAAAAACGGCCTTGACAAAGATGAAGAAAAGAAAAACATTAGGACCAAATAGAATACCTGTAGAAGTTTAGATTGCGATGGGAGAGAATGGATTGAATTGGCTAACCAAAGACAATGCCTGGAGAATGGAGGAAGAGCACCACCTTTTTTATAGGAACAAGGAGGACATCCAAAACTATATCAAATATCGAGACATTAAACTTCTGGATTAGACCTTTGCCCCAGTGGTGAACTGGTGATGCAAAACAATTTGGATTTATGTCGAAAAGATTAACAATTGAAGCCATTTCCCTATTGAGACAAATTATGAAGAAGTTCAAAGGGAGAGAAAAATTTACATATAGTATATTGCCCTAGAAAAGGCATATCCTAGAGTGGCAAGATAGAGAATATGGGGGACGTTGAGAAAGAAATGCATCCTGGACACATATATTGAGATTATCAAAGGCATGTATGAAAGACAATAAAAAAGTGTAAGAATTATGTGTGGAGAGCAAGTGAGTGTCGTGTCAGAGTTAGGTTAATGATGGGGAATGCCAAGATCAAGAGCCTTGGATTTGGGCCACAACAAATTTCCAGCGAAAGAAGAAACGAAAAGGGAACCAGATCCAGGCCTAAAAGAAAGAATACAGAGTTATGCCCAAATTCGCTCAAGCGAGTACTTTCTGGACCAAGTCGCTCGAGCGACTTTGGGTCAGAATCAAACCTAAAAGTTTCTGGACTAAGTCGCTCCTGCAACTTTGAATCTCGCTCGAGCGAGCTAGAATAAGTTGCTCGAGTGACTTTAAATCTCGCTCGAGCGAGTCTCATCGAGAATTGCTAGTTTAGGATTTTTTTATTTTTTCTGTATGTAAACACTTTAGGGTAGTTTCGTAATATATATGTTTTAGGGTTTCCTTTTTGTGAGGCCTACTATATAAGGTCTTTAAACATTGTAATTAGAGTTGATGATTGATTATTGAATGAAAGCTTATGCTTGTGTGTTTGAGATGAGCCTCCACGAAGAGTGATCCTTCGTTTCCCGAGAAGGGTTTGGTGTGAAGCAAAGGGTGTGAAGCCCACAATCTATCTTTATCTATCTTTTTCTATTTATCTTTCTTTTCGAATACCCTGTAGATTATCAACCCTAGATTTCATCCAAACCTTTGTATCGATCCCAATAGAACTATTTCAACCATTACCCTGCGATTTTCTCAAACCCATAAATCCTATATTAACAAGAGCCACTAGCCTATATGAACCGTTGGATCGATTTGATTCAACAAGCCCTAGATTGAACCGGCGATTCCATCATTGAACCGCAAGCGAGCGCCCTAATCGAGAAGCGGCTAGAGTTCTACCTCTAGGATCCTCCTTCCCCGAGATTAAAGGATCTAGCGCAACGGATCGAACCCTACTCGAATCAAAACGAGGTCATCCAATTGGAAAACTACGAAACTCTAAGGTATTCGCGTTATTTTCATATTCATTGCTCAATTAATTTAATTTAATTTCGGCAAGATCATCATCTCCTAATTATTCACGTAGTTTAGGGTTTTGTCATGCGTCAGCTAATCAAGGGCCTGCCTTGAACCCTTATTTGTTTGCTCAAATCAAGGATGTGTTAACCGTAGACATACAAGAGATCCCATGGTGCATGTTATTTACGGATGATGTGGTACTAATCGCCCAAACTAAAAAACAAATAAATGATAACCTAGAATTATGGAGAAAGACCTTAGAGTTAAAACTTAAAAGGTTTAAAAATTGGCAGAACAAAGACAATATATGGAGTGCAAATTTGGTGAACATGATAACCTAGAGGAGGATTTAGTTAAAATAAAGAACCATCTACAGAATATAGATTTCGTTATTTCGGCTTGATTGTACAATAAGATGATGAAATTGAGGATGACATCTCAAATATGATTGATGCAAGTTGGATGAAATGGAGGCAACCAAGTGGCCAACTTTGTGACTTAAGAGTTCTACTTCGACTAAAGGGACGTCTTATCACAGTGGTAAGACATGTCGTGCTATATGGTATGAATCGTTGGACTACGAAAAACAACAAGAAGGTAGTGCATGGGCTGAGATGCTTATGTTAAGATGAATGTGTAGTGTAACAAGAAAGGATAAAATTAGGATCAAGTACATAAGAGGAAATTTGAGAGTGGAACCTATAAAAAAAATTGCAAAATGTCAATTGAGTTGGTTTGAACATGTTCATCGGAGGCCAAAAGCAAACCTTGTAAGAAGGATTGAGATGCTACAAGCATAAAGAAGTAGGATAAGAGGAAGACGAGTGAAAACATGAAGGGAAGCAATAAGGACATGAAGGGAAGCAATAAGCGTTGATAAGAAACAACTAGAGATTGAACTTGCAAAGCAGACCCAAATAGATGAGATAAGGATATGATGATTTGCATATAAAATTTATTAAGGCATATTTTGGGTTGATTTAAACTTCATTCTAACTTAGCAAACCAAGTTTTCACAAGAGGGGTTGTTAGAAATATTGCCATAATCATGATCAAATTTAGAAGTGCTCCAATGTGCCAAAGTAGATTCAGCAGTTCGGATGGACGGGCATTCGTGAATGGACTCACGGACATTCGTGATCACGGACATCCGTAAGTGATTCATGGACATCCGTGTTCTGGCGGTTCCAACGGTTATGGGAAGTTAGTGTCTCAAGGACATCTTTGGTCAAGGACATCCGTGCCCCGATAGTTTAAAAAAGATATTTGTGATTCGAGAAGTAAGGCTTTTGGAGAAAAGTTCCTCATGTTAAAAATTCTCTTTAAACTACCCCATTTGCCAAAGTGATATTGTTTGGTTCTAAATAGTTATTGGCTCGTGTAAAACGAGTGGATCATCGTGAGAGACGATAGTTGTAGGCGCTGTCATTATGAAAAGGATGATCGTGAGATGCAGTCGTTGTTAGTGAGGAGAGTGATGGGGCATTTCATTCTTGAAACACTGTAATAATTTATTTTTCATAGTGGATTGTTTGCCTTGGATCTGAGATAGATCCCGTGGTTTTTACCTGTGAATAGGTTTTCCACGTTAAAATCGTCTGTATTTATTTTGTGGTTATGCTTGTATATTTCTTTAGTTATATCATCGACTTACCCGAAATTTCAGGGGTACATCGTGAACCTGAATTTGGACCAAGCGAAACGTGAACCTAGTAGCATAGGCATGACCCGTAGAGCCACTCCATATGCAATAGCTAAAAATGAAAACATTCATAATTTTAAATTTTAACCTTTCACTCATTGACATAAGGAGAGGTGAAACAAAAAAAATGAAAAACAAAGTAGTACGTACGGGTGTAAATTGAAGAACATAAAACATACCAAATATGCATCCAACAGACCACATGTCCACTCCAGTCGAGTAATGGGTTGATCCTAACAACACCTCAGGAGCTCTATACCAGAGTGTAACTATCTGCAATTACAAAAAGGTTCACAAAAATCAGATCATCAACACTTAATACAATGAAAAATGATATTGAAATGTTTGTAGTTATGCCACTGTCTTAAAACTCAGCTCAATTACTCAAAACTCAACTGAGTCAACTCAATTGAGATTCTAGTAAATTCAAAGGGAAATTCATAATTTTTCGAGTGACTCGATCAAGTTATAACTCTGAGTAATTTGTACAAATTTAAAAATATTTACTAAGTTTTTCAAAAGATTTAATATTTTATATAATGTATATTTATTTACCTATACTAAGTCAAGATTTTTAGAGTCTTCGCGTATACTCGACTCTGCTAACTTTCAAGTCAGGTC
Source organism: Chloranthus sessilifolius (assembly GCA_021018995.1). Lineage (NCBI taxonomy): Eukaryota > Viridiplantae > Streptophyta > Magnoliopsida > Chloranthales > Chloranthaceae > Chloranthus > Chloranthus sessilifolius. The sequence goes on along the minus strand of CM037589.1, from coordinate 84,796,934 downwards.
GAGTTTCGTGTTTTCAAATTATGGCAGATGTTGATTCAAATGTTTATCATTTTTCCATAGAAATACAAACCTCATGTGTATACATCTTCAGAGGAACAGTGAAAGCTCTTCCGAGACCAAGGTCTGCAATCTTCAATATACCTTTCTCTTCATCTACCAGAAGATTTTGTGGCTTCAAATCTCTGCTAAGAACACAATTGCTTAACATCTTCACAAAAGAAGGGCATTTGTTGTAAAATTTAATTGATGGAACAAAACCAGGGAATCAACAAGTAGGGAAAAAAAGCAAGACAAAAAATGACCTGTGAAGCACACCGTGGCTATGACAGTGAGCAACTCCTTTGCACAATTGGTACAAGAAACTCTATGAAGTACACATCAAAACAAAAAATTGTGATAAGTGATAACAGTTAACAAAGCAAGGAACCTAAGATTTGCAAAAGGAACGCAGATTTGTTAGAGGACTAAACATAAATAAAAAAATTTAAATAAAGCACATGTTAAAATTTCTAAGGGGTTGACTGGATTCAAGGGAAAAACATGGGTCATGCAAAGCTATTGAAATTAAAACTTAAAATGTTGCATTTCGAAAATGGCTTAGCACTTTGTTATTAGGAAGAGTAACGTCGTACGAAGTAAGAACTAATAGTTTACCAGTTTATATTTTCTTTAACATTTCTAATCACTCTTCACCTTTTCCTAAACAGTACAACACACTTCATAGATGTGCATCCACCCTCCCGCAATCACATGTTCCTTTGTTTAAGGAACATGAAATTTGTTACATTTAATATTAGTCCCCAATCTTTGATTGGAAGATTGATGCCAATGGAAAACATCCATCGTGTTGATGGTTGTCACCTTCTATATGTGAAGTTCATCATATCGCATCCAGCTCACCTTGATGTTATCGGAGTCGATAGCCTACTAGATAAGTTCATCATGATCTGTCCAAGAGCATTCAATGTAATAATGAGACTTGATTATCTTCGGAGGATATCATCAAATTGAATATATTTATGGCATTGGGAGAGGTTGAAATTGTGGAGTAGGAAGTGAGGGGTTTTAACGATCTATAGAACAATATGAATAAGAAATGAAGGAACTCAAGTTTCATTCTAGTTTAGGCACCAAGCGACAATTACGGTATAGTCTCTTGACTCCTCTACGATTTAAAGAAATTACAGGCCCGGAGGGATTCAATTAAAGGGGAAAATCATAATATATCAATTAATAAGGTGTGAACAAAATTCCAGCAACTAATTAACTAGGGATTTTGAGCTTTTGATTTTATCAAAGGAAATAAGAAAAATAATTACCTGACATAATTAAAAAGACAAAATAGAAAGATAGGGTTCCGAGGCTTCACACCAAGGATGTACGTCGGCTTCGCATCAAGCGCACGATAAAATGAAGATTCACTCCTCGAGTTTTGAAAGATTCACTCTTTCGGGTGAAAACTCTTCACAAGTTCTCTAAATTGCACAAAGCAACTCTCAATTTCATTAATCATCAACTATCTAAAATAAAGTTTTTACATGCCTTTATATAGGCTAAGAAAACTCTAATTAAACATAAAGTTCAAAATAAAAAAGTTATAAAACAATTAAAACTCTAAATGGCAAGTTTTTGCCTAAAATTCGTGTAGCAGCCAATTTGCGGACGACTTTCACGGACGTCCATCATATGTCCACATATGTCCGTCCTCGACAATGTGCACAAAAACATAACGGTGTCTAAATCACGAATGTCCTTGATCACGAACGTCCTTGTCTCAAATTTTAGAACACCCCTATTTCCACAGACGTCCGTTCTGAAACCACCGATGTCCGTCGTATGTTGACGAACTCTTCTTTCCTTCTTTCTCGCTTGTTTTCTCTTGTTGCTTTCTCAGTGCACTTTCCATTCACCTTGTACCGTGAGATGTCCTCATCGGTTATGGCTTTGAATGCATGTTAATACTTCAAATGGTACACTTTGACAATGGCTTGACACTTTGTTTTATTAGGAAAAGTAATGCCCCAAATAGACATGACTAGTACAAAAAATTTTCTCGTTATATTCACTCAAGATCCTACAATATCTCTAAAGACTCTAATTATTCCTACTTACATTATAGATGTGCATCCATGGATCAAAATATCGTCCGATACCGATACGTATCGGACGATACGTATCAGTATCGGATGTGAACGATACGGTACATTAAATGTACCGTATTGCTCATTTGTATTGCAAATACCGGACGATACATTCAATGTATCGTCCGGTACGTACCAGTTTTTTGACCGGACGATACGTACCGGTTTTCCAGCATTATAACCCATGTGTGCATCCACCATAACAAACATGCCCAACCAAAACATGGATTATCTAAAACTCGGGAATTTTTGCCCAACAATGCATAGTTACAAAATATAATATCATTCATCCTAGTTACTAAAATAAGTACCCCATGATGGCCACATGTGTTTTAAGGGCATCGTTGGTGTTTAAAATGATGAATTTTCCGCATAAATAAAACTCTGTAAGTAATTATACATTTTCCGCATGAATTTTCGTTGGTTATTGCAAGTTAGCACAGGACCACATGTGCGCAAGGTAGGCATTATATTTTGTAACCAAGCATTGTTTGGTAAAAATCCCTAAAAGCAGCTCTCAGGAGAATCATCCCAAACAGCATTTTAGGGGAAAATACAAGTATAACAACTGTTTGATTTCTGTTTTGGTTACCCATCTAAACATGGGATAGGAAGCAATTCAACAATGAAATAAATTAAATTTCACCCCATTTGCAAAATAGGGATCATGTAAACAACAACTGGCCCTAAAGGATTGCAGATTAGGGTTCAACACACCGATGATTTACATTATGATGCATTTATATGCCGAAATTCATAAAGAGTACAGATTTCAGTGGAAATTGTTAAGTGAATGCAGATTTTTCAAACATACTTTAGTAATTTAGAAAATAGGTCCTGAAACCAGAAGTTAATTTGTGCATTTCTACAATTTCAAACCTAGAAAACTAGAAATGGAGGCAGAAATATAAAAACATCTGAAATTTAAAAAAAAAATAACAACAAAATCCAATGGCATACTTGAATGATCGAAGGAGGAAGAGGCCTCGGATTCGGGCCCTTGCGATGGGAATCAACGAATTTCTTGAGATCCGTGTCGAGATACTCAAAAACCAAGTAGAGATGAGGCTTCCCATTCTTTTCAACGTGTTCAACACATAGCAATCTGCACAATTCAAGAAAAATAAACCAAAATCATGTGTTTTCGAAAGTGCAGATCATATGCGTAGTAGATCTCGTTCCGATGGTCACGATCTAATTGATAACTCAGATTCAAGTAATTTGGGAATTACGAGTAGGAGATGAAAATAAAGCGGCTTAATAACAAAAAAAAAAAAAAAAAAAGTGTTAACGTAACGGATTGGACGGACCGGACAACGTAGATACTCTGAGAGAGCATCTGCAAGAGGGAGACCTCGCGAAGCGCGGTAGGGGGAACGCCTTCTTCGTCCATCTCTAGACGCGTTTTCTTGAGAGCTACGAGCTGCCCCGTTGCCTTGTCTTTTGCCTTGTACACCTTCCCATAGGTTCCTTCACCAACCTTCTCAAGCTTCTCGTATTTCTCCATCAATCTCTCTCTCTCTCTCTCTCTCTCTCTCTCTCTCTCTCTCTTTACAAACCCTAATTTTCTTCAACAACCAACCTGGTTTTTAGAGAGAGAAACAGATATTTTTTTTGAAATGTAAGAAAGGAGGGAAAGAGAGATCTTATAGTTAGATAATCGAGTTTGTGTTTGGTGCACGGTCTATTGGCTAGTGACATGCGCACCGTCGCATGGATGTGACCCGTCTAAGGTTGTCAATGGGTCGGGTCGACCCAATACCCAATCCAACTCAATTTTTTTTTGCTCGTGAAGATTGACAATTGGTTAATCATTATGAAAGTAGTTGGTAGTAAGGGTGACAATAGAACGGGTAGCCCGAACCAATTTAAGGAGCTTGTGGTCTTTAAATAAGCCTGGGCTGGGGCTTGGGCTAACACTATAAGCTCAAAATTTAAACGGGCTTAGCTTGGGCTTAATCTCTTTGGCCCGTTGGGGTCTCATACATGATGTTGGGGTCTCATACATGATGTATATATTAAGTTTCACTTCTAGTATAGCTTCTTAATACATATTTGCATTGTATCATTTTTATAATGTTTTTAATCAATAAATAATTTATGAATAAATGGGTTGGACCAGGTTGGACTTGGGCTTTGGAAGCTTATTTTGGGCTAGGCTTGGGCTTGGGATCATAATCCTGGCATGGGCTCGAGTCAGGCTTGAGCTAAATTCAGATTTGTCGGGCTGGGAATAGGTTTACCCTAGCCCGGCCCATTGCTACCGATAATTGGTACTCGGTAGAGGGTAACCAAACTATTCACTATGAAGTGTTAAAAAGAAAAGTTACTCAACTCGTTAATTCGGTCATAGTTGACAAGTTACTTTTCTTTTGGCGAACCTAATTTGATAGGGTTAAAGCATGTTCTTCACTGCAAAACTTGTCATGGTATCAGAGCAGTGACCATTGTTCTCTCCATCTTGTGATTCCTTCTTTGCAACAGACTTCTTTCATTTCAAAAAAAAAAACCAAAGAGAGAAGAGATGACTACGCGTACAGAGCACGATAACATCATTTCAGGGGCAAAGAATGAAGACTCAGAACCCTATTTTTTGCATCACTCTGATAACCCAGATACTGTATTAGTTTCCCAAGCTCTAATAGGTGAAAACCATACTACGTGGAGCCGTGCGATGGTCATGGCATTACGAGCAAAAAACAAGGTAGGATTCATTGATGGATCCATCATCAAACCTTCAATCAGAACAAATCCACAACACTTCTCATGGGAAAGGTGCAACAACATGGTTTTGTCGTGGATTCTGAATTCCTTATCCAAGGAGTTGGCATTGAGTGTGATATATGCCGAAACGGCATTAGACGTATGGAATGATCTGAAGGAGCGATTTTGTCAAAGCAATGCCTTTCGGATTTTTCAAATTAAACAGTCGATTTCTCTTCTTGTACAAGAACAAACGACTGTAGGAGCTTATTTCACTAAGCTGAAAGGGGATGAACTCGCACACTACCAGCCCATACCGACATACTCTTGTGGAGAAACAAAATCGTTGATCGACTACCAACAACAAGATCGGGTGATGCAGTTTCTAATGGGTTTAAACGACTCATATGTTGCGATCCGGGGGTAGATTCTTCTCATGGATCCATTGCCCTCCATTAATAAAGTGTTCTCTCTCGTAGTCCAAAATGAAAGATAGAGAGCTATTAGCATCGCCAACCCTCAAAGCACAAAGTCCGTTGCTGTCACGACCCGAAATTCTACCCCATCCCGAGGGCCTAGAATTCTGAGTTATGACCCACACATATCCTGGATATGCTAAGCGGACATACACCTAATCAGAGTTCTCGTGCAATAATGGTTCCACGAAATCCGTGAAATCCAACAAATAGGGTGGAATATGAATTAATCATAAATGCTGAATAAGTGTAATAAAATCATAATCCGCCAATAAAATGATAATGAAAGTCGGAGACAAATCCGATAAAATAAACTATAAAATCCGCAATACTAGTATCAATAAAACTCAATACCAAGTCCACAATGATCGATGGCACTTTCGAATCAAGATCAAGACCGTAGTCCTCCACGATAGCTCGCCGCCTCCAAAGGCTCCTGGTACTCAACGCCCGCGGAATCAATGAAATCAGCGTCGGCGAGATCTAGATGGCCAGCGTCTACTCCACTAGCGTAATCACCTGCAACTGTTAGATTATCGTGGGATGAGTTTACTCAGTCGCGTAAACTCAGTGGATACACCACCAATCCACCCCATACTATTCAGGTGCATTGTGGGTGCATCTTGTGAGTGATAAACATAATATCTCAAAGCAGATAACAAAAGGAAGACAAAATCACGTGCATATCGAAATACTCATATCATAAATGCAAGACCATGATCTAGACACTCATATCCTAACGTGCCTTACCATATCTCGTAACATATCATACCATGTATTGTTATCATTCTTGCACATACGTCTGTACATCGCATGAGCGTAACTAACATACTAGTAAAATCCTAAACGACCTGTGCCAGAGTCGCTGCTCGAGCTACTATGGGAGGGTCAACATAGTATCATACCACCATATTATAACGCCCTCGTGTCATACTCATACTCCACCACCCAGCCAATGGGGAGACATAATGGCCAAACTCACTCATAACTCACTCATACTCATAATCTCTCCAGATAGATCCGCTTGGTGAAGACGTTGTTGCCCTTACGGCATAAAGGAACGCATGAGAGACTTAAGTTCTTTATCTTTTCTTTGGCCTACATGATGTCTTATTATCGCATCAGATCATAACTTATCTTATCTCATACTCATATCTTATCATACTCTTATACCTAATCCTATGACAAACTATAGTGAGGCAACCTTCCTAATTCACGCTTCCCAAGAAAAGGTTTCGTAGTAACCTGGATGTACTTCGTGTGATAGTTTATACTATCATAGAGGTGTTGCATCCGTACATAGACGCCAATATTCTGAGTTTCACGTGACTATAAAAGAAACCTCACCACAGCTAAAGGCCCAACGCCCGATTCTCGTATCATATCTCATATCTTATCCTCTCGTATTAAAACTCGGGGTGATAGGATCATCAGATATGCCACCGTAATGGTTACATAATTCACACTCACCCGACTCGTCATGGGTCCCATTCCACCATGAGTTATAAGGCATGTGAATACGGTGTATTCCTCGCTTCGATACCATCTCGACGAATCACCACGCCCAAGCGTAGGCATGATCTCATACACTCTCGTACTCATGATCTAACATATTCTTAACTCGTATAAATTGATTAAGTTGTAAATACAAAAATATCACACATACAGAATGGTTTATACTTAGATTTTGATTATGCTTGTATTTATGTTTATTTACATACCACACCAATATAATTATATAATAGAGTTATAAGTGTGATTTCGATAATCGTAAAAGTCAGAGTTCGATTTTATAAAGACATCGAAGTTCTAACACTTTGTATTATCGAAGAGGTCGCGTTGAAGCGATAAAATTGATATATATATATAATAATTAGATAATTAAATTAAATAATATTTATACTTATTAAGTTATGATTTATCATGACCATCGATCGAAAGACCTTAAGATATAATATACACAGGAACTTTGGTCATGAGAATTAGAAAATAATCTTAAATTCGAATAGCCTTGATTCATTCAAAATTGAACCCGACTTGTTGCTCTATTTTGACCTCTAAAAAGTCAGATTCGTGAAATGGCTATTTCACACAAACTTGTAAAGCTCGCTGTCTTCTTTCCAATGCCACAAGAATCGCATTAATCCGAGGTCGGAATAAAACGTTATGACCAAAATACCGAGACAGATGCATCAATGGTCGCGAGGTCGGGTTCATGGACGTGAATTCGGGTTCGTAGCCGCAAATTCGGACCCGAAACTTTAAGTTGGTGCAATCTATTATTTATTTAAATAAAATAAAAATATAATTTAATTTTTGGGCTTAATTAATTTTAAATAAATAATAATATAAACTTGCAACAATAATATATATTATTATAGTCTTAGTAGAAGGATAAATTTATACTATATAGATTTAGAAATAAATAATATCAATATGATATTATGCCAATTAAGTCAATCTATCAAATTTATAAGTATTAAAATTTAATTAATTTTACAGACATAAAAGAGGAAGTAAACATATTAAATATACAGACCTAATATAAGGTAGAATATTAATGGCTCAAACAAAAGGAATTTTTGAAAAGAAAAGAGAAATAACATATAAACCCAATTTACAAAATATATAACTTTCAAGGGAAAACATATATTAAATATATAGATCTATTAATTTATGAGATATTTGGGTTTAAATAAGATTTTTAAACCCGTCGATGCGCGATCGAATGCATCCTACGCGACGGAATCTGAGAAGAACAAGATAGATTGATGGGTACCCACCTCTTGAAGTGTGAACGGAAGATCAACGGCGATTCGGGTTGAAAAGGTCGATTCCCAAGGCATCGGCTCGTCTAAGTCTCGAGAGAAAATAATTTCTTATTATAGAGAGGAAAGAGCTTTTAAAGTTTTATTTATAATGATATAAAATTTTAGGTCAACTCTAATTAACACTTTTCGTAGGAGATTTAATAGAATAGGAGATTTTTACACGGAATAAGAATTCATACGTAACTTGGATAGCTTGAGCAAAGGTTTCGTTCCAGCGTTTTGCATAAGCACCAAACCAATTGGTGTTTCTCTCCCGAAATTACAATTATACCCTTTGACTTGCTTGATTAGTTAAAATGAGTATAACTTTTTATATTCTTGTCAGAAATCGTCAAATTATATATCGTTGGAATCGTATCGACGAGCACTTCGCAATGAGTCTAATTTTGATATGGGAAAAATTAGAAATTTTCTATTTTAAAAGGTGGGTTTCGATTTTGATGTGGAGCGTTAGCACAGTACATAGTGTGGTGCAGCATCTAACACCGTTAAAATAAAATCTAAAAATCTGGGTTGTTACAGTTGCATTCCTCAGTAGGTCCACTACAGCAGGATCTGGTCATCAAAACTACAAGAAGAATGCTCAAGGCCAACATCTAGAACAACCATTTTTATTGAGAATGCCCTAACTGTAGTAAGTTAGGGCATTCTGTCGAGAAATGCTTTTTTCTACACGGCTTCCCAATAGGACATCGAGGGAACAAAAGCACACATCCCATCGCCAACCAAGCATCGATGGAAGAAAAAGCTGGTGAAGGATCTAATCCTTTCACCGCTGAACAGTGAAAGCAATTACTTGCTCTTTTAAACTCGAGCAATGCTCAGTCAATGACTAACCAAGTAGGTGCTCCACCACCAATCACCAACCTCTCAGGTATCTCTCTTTGTCTCGCTACTGCGCATGATCCCATCCCATGGATTTTAGATACAGGAGCAACCGATCATATGGTTAACTCTGTCTCATTTCTTACATTTATCTCGACCATTGGGACATCATCTATGAAACTCCCAAATGGGGACTTTGCACCCATTTCACATATTGGGAATGTGATTCTTTCTCCGCACATTACCTTAATGAACGTTTTATGCGTACCATCATTTAATTTCAACCTCATTTATGTTAGTAAGCTTACTCATAATGCCAATTGTTCAATAACATTCTCTTCTTATTCCTTTTCTATACAGGACCTATCATCGAGGAGGATGATTGGAGTGGGTAAAGAACACAATGGTCTCTACTACCTGGAGTCAAACATGAATGATGGTTCTCATATTGTGGCTCATGCGTCTTCTTCTCACAAATGGGCACCAGAGGCTCGGACATCCTTCTTTTTTTTGTTTAAAATTATCAGCTGCTATTGTTCCTGAAATTTTTATATCTGAAATAAAGCATTGTAATGCTTGCCCCCTTACTAAACATAATAGACTTCCTTTCTCTGTTAGTCAAATTTCTACTACATCATCTTTTGATTTAGTTCACTGCGATATATGGGGAAATCATCATACACCATCCCTTAGTAGGGCACGTTATTTTCTGACTATCGTTGATGACTTTACACGAACTTCGTGGGTCTATCTCATGACGCATAAGTCAGAAACATGACACCTCATTAAGAATTTTTTCACTCTAATAGAAACTCAATTCAATCAAAAAGTCAAAATATTATACAGTGACAATGGAATAGAGTTTTGCATGGATTCTTTATTTCAAGAAAAGGGCATCATTCATCAACGCAATTGTGTTGCAACACCGCAACAAAACGGCGTCGCTGAACGAAAACACCAACATATCTTGAAGGTTGCACGTGCTCTTAGATTTCAAGCAAATCTACCCATTAAGTTTTGGGGTGAGTGCATTCTCACTGCCACTTATTTAATCAATCGGATTCTAACGCCCCTACTCTCTGGGAAGAGTCCATATGAGACCCTCTTTAACTCCAAACCATTATACTCTCACTTAAAAAACTTTGGGTGCCTTTGTTATGCCTCGACATTGGCCCACAAGAGATCTAAATTTGATGTGCGTGCTCGACGGTGTGTTTTTTTGGGCTATCCATATGCTCAAAAAGGATACAAGGTATTCGATTTAGATGAACAAATTATATTCACATCATGAGATGTGATTTTTTATGAAGACATTTTCCCTTGCCATACATTAAAAGATAACCCTCCATTGGTTTTACCTTGGTCAATCTCAGACCATCCAAATTCATATCCATCAAATTCTGAAATATTGGGTTCTCACCCAGTTGAATCTTCTACACCAATGCCTATTGTGGATCACCCTGAATCTGATCCAGGCATCATCCAGGATCAATCACATGGCCCACATGATTCTTCAGGCCACTCTCAACCTCACAATAGCCACGACGGTCTGATAGATCTCGTCACCAGCCCAAGTATCTTCAAGATTATCATTGTTCTTTATCCACGTGTTCTAGCCCATCCATTTCATCAGCTTCCTTGACTCCGGGTCACAAAGGTATGCACTTCCCTTTATCTAATTTTTTGTCTTATGATAAGCTTTCTGCTTCCCATCGTGCCTTTACCATAGCCATATCTTCTTCTACCGAGCCCAAATCTTTCACACAAGCAATGTAGCACCCACAATGGCGTGATGCCATAGCTACTGAAGTTCAAGCTTTAGAAGACAATAATACTTTGACTCTCAATTCTCTACCAGCTCACAAACAACCGATAGGCTGCAAATGGGTATATAAAATAAAATACAACTCCGACGGGTCGATCGAGTGATATAAAGCTCGCCTAGTGGCTAAAGGGTACAATCAAAAGGAAGGGTTGGACTATTATGAGACCTTTGCTCCGGTTGCCAAGCTTGTTACAATTCGGTGCTTACTAGCCGTTGCCGCAAACCGAAATTGGCATCTACATCAGCTTGATGTCAACAATGCTTTTCTTCATGGCGATCTTGATGAAGAAGTATATATGATTCCTCCACCAAGATTTATTCGTAAGGGGGAGAATAAAGTGTGTCGTCTACACAAATCCTTGTATGGCCTCAAACAAGCATTGCGCCAATGGTTTGCAAAGTTATCTACATCTTGTCATGAAGAGGGCTATCGTCAATCCCAGGCTGATTATTCCTTGTTCATTCGCTTGGAAGGATCATCCTATATAGTCGTACTCATCTACGTAGATGACATCATCGTTACAGGGAATGATAGTGAATCTATTAATGCAATCAAAAAAATTTCTTCGAGGGCGATTCAAAATTAAAGATCTTGGCCCCCTCAAATACTTAGGGATAGAAGTTAGCCAATCCCGCACAGGTATATCTCTTTCCCAACGAAAATACGCAATCGAACTACTCGAAGATCGAGGTCTGCTTGGTGCCCGCCAGACTAATTTTCCAATGGAACAAAACTGGAAACTCAATAACTTCACTGGTCGTCTTCTTGCGGATCCAACCAGCTATCGTCGTTTGATTGGGCGCCTCATCTACTTGACAATCACACGCCCCGATATTCTATACTCGGTTAATACACTTAGTCAATTTATGGAGAAGCCACGCCAACCCCATCTTGATGCAGCTCACTGCATACTTCGCTATATTAAGCAATCACCCAGTCATGGTATCTTTCTTCCATCCACCAACAACTTGGCTTTGTAAGCCTTTTGTGACTCCAACTGGGCTAGCTGCACAGAGACTCGTCGTTTCATTATCG